>VXAZ01001052.1:0-167834 GCA_013399875.1 Gymnorhina tibicen | reverse complement strand
CGGCGCGGCGGCTGAGGCGGCTCGGTGGGGCGAGCCGAGCCGAGCCGAGCCGGGCCGGGCCGGAGGAGAGCGGCACATGGTGCGCGGCTGGTGCCCGGCGCTGCGCACCCGCGGGCGGGCCGAGGGGCCACCATGGCCAACTTCTTGGCGGAGGTGAGCGCGGGCCGGTGGGATCCTCCTCCTTCTCCTCCACCGTGGGGTCGCTTTTGTGGGGCAGGATACCGGCAGCAAAGCGACGGGAGGCTCACGGAAAGTGTTCGTTCCCTCGAGTGGTTCGGTTTGCAGGGCGTTCGCAGGAGCAGCGCCGGGGGAGCGGGAGGCAGGCGGGGAGGGAGGGAGCTGCGCCCCCCAAATTTCTGGCCTCTGTGGCCGTGACCGGGGCGGAACTCGGGGCCGCCGAACTGGAGCGGTGCTGCCGCGGGCTGTCCGCAGCCGGGCCGGCGCTCGGCGCTAATTGGGGCTCATTAGAGTGGCGGGGGATGGAGGCTCCGGTCCCGCGGCTCTGCCCCCCAGCCCCGCGCCCACCGGCGGCACCTCCCCCGCGGCGGGGACCCTGCGGGATGCGGGCAGCGGCAGGCGCCGGTGCGGACCCTGCCCCGCTTCCTGCTGCCGGCGGCGGGGCACCCTCCGAAACCGTGCCGAGGTGGGAGTGGGGGTCTCTTCTCGGGGGTTCCCTGCGTGAAAACCGGGGAACACGCTTTGTCCGCCTTGCACGGGCATGAGAGGCTTCAGACGATGGAGGTTTCAGAGGCAGGGCTGCCGCTGGGCACTCTTTTTAGAAGGTTTGTTTATTAAGCGTATGTTATCAAGTACAGACGAAATCTTTCATACAAAATGCAAAGGAGGGAGGCTGAAGTCTTGAAAGTCGTTTGAGCTTTACCGTGGTCTTGTGGATCTTGACAACTTCAGTATGTCGGGTGAGGAAACCAAATCAAAGGTGCTTTGCTACTGACTCAGGGTATTTGATAAAACTCAAGAACCTGGGTCCTCTTCTGGTCCAGGCTGGCTGAATTTTGTACAACAGTATTTCACTGGGTCAGTTTAGCCCGCCGGGTGTCGACACAACCTTATGAACCTAAGGTGTGCAGGATCAATGGCTTCTGTGTGTGTGTGTGTTGTGCCTGTAGTTTGCTTGCAAAGCCCGTGACTGGGTTGTGACTTCTGGTGACTGCCTGCACGCTTGCTTTAATTGCACCTCTTGCCGAAGCAATTGCACTGTCCGGGTTGTAAATACAGGCCAGGCATCTGTTTTACAGGGCTGGGATTAAACTGCAAAACTGTCCTTTGCCCTCATGAAACGACGTCCCTCGTGTTCTTGGTGCTGCTGTTGATGCTTACACAAGAAAAACAGGTGATCTATTTACCAAAATAATAATCAGTCAAATAAAAGAAGGTCATACACTTTATTGCTTGTTGGCTTTTCATTTGTCAGACAACAAAAGTTCTGTCAAGTGCAATAAGAAGGAAGAAATGCAGGATTAGCTTTGATGAAGTCTGAGTTAAGTAGTAATACTGCCTTTTTTTTTTTTTTCCTTTAGAGGATGTAGTCCTCACCTTTCAAAAGCTTGTAAGCCATGAGCAATATGGTAGTATTAACCTAGCCTTGCAAAATTAGTCTGAAGAGTCATTCTTCCCAACACAAAGTACTGTAGTGTGCCCTACATAAAGGTGAAGAAGAGTTTTCATGGTTTTGACTCCCCTATTAGGCAAAATTACTTGCTTCAGGGAAAATACAAGTACATTTTAGCAGTCTGTGTTAGCATTTCAGCATGTATTTATGTTAATCTGTGGTTGCTTCATGCGGACTTTGATCTTTCTTAAGAACTTTGACTCCCTTTCAACATGTTGATATTACTTTAAAAGATCAGTAAATATAGCACCTTGACTTTAATCTGCATCCAAAGTCCCACCCACAAGTATAAACATTTTCCTTCCCTCACTCTGGAGCAGAGCATATGTAAATGGCAAACAGGGAGCATGAGGCACAATAGCAGAAATGCACTGAGTCTGACCCAGCTACCACAGAAGAATGTCTGTTGAAGGCACTGGATTGAGCCACTAGGTAATTTAATTTGTGTGAGGCAGACATCCTGCAGCTGCTCTTTACAAAAATATTTGCTGACTTATCTAAGGGAATTACCGTTCTCGTTAAAATAAGTTATAGTGTGTGGAAGAAGGAGGAAGCTGGATGAAGGGCACAGGTGAAAAGCCCAATCTGCTCTGCTCTTCTTTGTCAGCGATGTAAGCCTGCTGATGTGATTATATTCTGGGAGAAAAGCTGATAATGGGAAGGATATCTACTGGCACTTCACAGGGGTTGTTCCTCGGCATTACTGAGAAGCTCCTGTTCGCCACACTGGAGGCAGAGGTGTCTTCAGTCTGGCTGTTGCAGAAAATACTGTACAACTTAAAGGTGTTAACAGGAAAAAAAAAAAAAAACCAACCCTGCATTACTATTTCTCCCATATTTTTCCATAGCTAGATGCTAAATATAACATGCTCTCAGTATAGGGTGATGCTTACTGGAACAAAATGAGGCAACTAAGTGAGACACCTCTGGAGAGCAGGAAGGTGTGCATTGCACCGGAGGGACTCCTATTGGGACTTGCTGCCTTAAGTGAGGTGTGGGATAACGCCAGGCTCCTGCCAATCACCTGACACTGCCATCATCTGTGACTTAGCAGCTCTTTGACTTCTCCATCTTGCTGCCCAGTTTCCTTCCTTTACTATTTCTTAGTATTCTTTGCTTTTATTCTTAAAACACAACAAGTGGTTGTATTTGTCTCCAGGGAAGCCTTGATTTCCATCCCTGTCCCAATTTTCTAGCTCAACCAATATAAAAAAATCCATGGCTCTAAGTAAAGAATTAGGTTAGAAGAGTTTGCCCTATAACTTACTCCCCAACATGCTTTAATTGCTGCAAGATATTAATGTAATAACAAAGTTACATTTTAAATACAGAGGAAAAGTGGTTTCTGGGGATTTTTTAAAGGCTATTGATTGGTCTATGCTACCTTACAGTCTTTAAAGGAAGGTCGGAGGTAGAATTTTAATTTTTTTGGTATATTTATGTAGTCATATTTGCTTATCTTATTTATAGTATTAAAACCTGTAGAAATCCTGTATGGGTATGTGCAATAGAGCCATTTGGCTGTGTTTCTTAAAACAGCCTGAAAAAATTGTTCCCATATGTTTTACCAACAGGCAGAGTGCTCTCAAGGGAGCAGGCTCCTGTGGTAGCTGAGGTCAGACTTTTTTCCAGTGAGAATGCATCCCTGCTAAAAGGGGATGTATGCCATAAGGGAAGGAAGAAAGTAATTTCCAGATGAGGCAGAAGACAAGGAAATTTATCACAAAAAAGGCGGGAGAGGGGACCTCAAACTGCCTCTTCAGCATCTAAAGTTCCCAAGCAGTGCTTATCAGGGCAGCAGAGGAAGAGGATGCAGAAGTCAGGTTTATCTTCTTCCTCTTAAGCGGTAGTCACTTTGACCAATGCAGAAAGGGTGTTGCACTGAACCGTGGTTGCTGTCCTTGTCACAAAAGACGTGTGGCATTTGCTGACCCAACAGAGGTCAGAAAGGGCTTGAGGTTGGGAGGAACTTCTGTAGGTCATCTTGTCCAAACCTGCCCTCCGAGCTGGTGCTCAGCTCCTGGGGAACTTGCAGCATGGTGTGCACAGTGGTGGCTGCAGGGATTGTTTGGATTTAGCTGTTGCCAACCTTAAAGGATTCCCCCCACCCTTGCAATTGTGGAAATTGAGGAGAAGGGAACAGAAAAACTGTGTCTCCTGCCTTCTGTGTAGCATGTCTGGGTAGATGATGTCGAAGGAGATCATTATAAAAGCATCACCATCATAGAGGTTCTGCTGCTGTTTCTCCAACACTGCAGAGGAGTTTATTTGGAATTGCAGGGTACCCTCCCTGTGTCCTTTGAGGCACAGATACCCTGTGTCTACCATGCCTTTATTTGCAGCAGTACCACGGGTACCTTGAGTTCAGTATGTTTTCCTTCCTTTCTGCTCTCCACAGTTGCACATACATTCCTGTGTACCCTGTTTTAAGGAGAGGACTCCCAGCATGTATTCTGAGGGAGCAAGTGTTGAACCTCCCTCTGTGGGAAGGACATGGGACAGAAATTTAGCTTCAGGAAGCTGTCAGAGGAGGTATCTGCTTGAACCTGGAAGCTCTTAATTCAGTTCTGCAGCTTGCAGCAAACTTTTCCTTGGTGCTCCCTTGATGCAAGATTTGGCAGGTCACAGCCTCACAGCACTGAGTCCTTTTAGGCATTCATCATCTCCTGCAAACAAGTGACCTTGTCACCACCAAGGTTGTTCTCCTAAAGAGAAAACCTGGTGATGCAAATAAATACCTCCATTGATATACACCGGTTCTGGCTGTGCTGTGCAGCACTGCGTATGTGTTTGGGATGACCTTGGAAGTCTCCCCAGTTTTTGTTTACAAATGTTTTGATGATAACACAAGCACAGGTCTGATGTTCCAGCTTCTGGTATTGGTGTAACCTGTGTAGCTTATACCAGCAAAGTTGTCTTTTAGACTGGTAGGGCAAAACCATCATCCCGTGAGTGATGGCATAAAGGTGTTTCTGGAGACCTTCTGAGTGCCAAAGCCATGCCAAGCAGAAACAGTACCTCTTTTGGCTGTTGACATTGGCTACGTTCTCTGAAGTTTCTGAGCTGTGACTTCTCATACTTAGGTTTTTTGAAAGCTGATGGTTGTTTTGTCTGCAGTTGTTGTAGTCCCCGAGCCACCAGCTGGGATGGCTGAGGAACCAGGGGGCTCAGCAGCTCAGTGGTGGGTGAATTCAGAGATCTAACACCCCCCACAAGACAGCTGGCCAGGATCCCCTCACCTGGTCTTGTGACCTGTGTGAGGAGGGTCCCCCTGGTTGGTCAGCAGCCAGACAGTCACTCTAACCTTGGGTCACACCACATTGGCCCTCAGCTGTTGTCCCTCCCCTGTCTGTATCCCTTGATAAAGAACTTGGTGGGCGGAGCCCGCTCTCTTGCTACCTGGCCAGCCTGCGTGCCGGTCAGAAATAAAACATCGGATCCCTCGCAAGAGCCATCTCTGGACTCTTTACTTCTGATACCGCTCGAGCTAGCAAGCTCTGTGTGGGCTTGGCCGCGTGCCTCCATCGCACGGGTCGGAGAGAAGCTGTATGCGAGGTGCTGGACACCGCCAGGAGTTCCTGAGCCAGGAATTCTTAGGGAAAAGCAACAGCTTCCTCCACCAGCCAGGCCGCACAGCGGCATGCAGTTATTTTTAGGTTAATTAGAGAGCACTGTGTTTTGAATAGAAGATGTTTCAAGGGGGCTTAGGACTACGTATCAAGTCAGAAAGAAAAAAATTTTGGGGGGTTTATTTCTCCAAGTTGGAAATCACATTCAGCTCATCAGTATCATATAATGGTTACTGCCCACCACAGACACTTCACATGTGCCTTTCATAAGACAAATTTATGCAACTGAAGCATTGTCGTTGCTGGGCTGGAGCCTAGCAACCCTACTGGCATTGCACATATTGTAAAATGACACAGGAGTTCTCTTAAAGCTGCAAAATACGTAAGTTTTGAAGTTGGCAATAGGGGCCCTACATTCTGCAGGGTCTGCTTGTGGTTTTTTTGGTATGTTCCGTCAGACTCCAACCAAAGAAAAGCTGTGAAACCCACTGTTACAGAAGACTTGGCTGCTTCTGAGTCTGGGGTTTTTTTTACTTTCTGGTGACACCTCACTGAATATTACCTTTTTTTTTTTGTCTTTTCCCTAATTGTATGTTTGTGTTAGCACTTTGTATGTAAGCTATTTTGCTCTAACAAGGTGTTCTTCTTTATATGTGTTTTCATTTGGTGAGCACAGTGTTTGGGTGATATTGATGGTTGTGAACCTCTTCAGGTTTGTTGTTTCAGAGCTGTCGTGCAGCCTGCTGGCTGGTAAAAGGGAATAGTGTTTGAAAGCATGGCTAGTCCCAACTTATTTTTGAGGCCAAGTGGTATGGGCTTTTATCAGAAATGTTCCATGTTTTTTTCCATGATTCTGTGGTGGCAAGAGAGGACCACTTTGGGGGAGAGATGGAAGCATAAAAAGAAAGGGTAGCTTGAACTTTCAGTGTTTTGTGGGGAGTTTAATGTGCTGGTCAGTGAGTAACCTGAGAAACCCTGCAACCTTTCAGTGCTCTTGTTGCCCCATTGTGCCTGAAAAGATAGAAGGAAAAGTTTGGGGGCCCTTATCAATAATTATGCATGGTTGTCTGCTGTGGTGATTTCAGCTGAATCTTGGGTTTCAGCGTGGTAAGACCAATATAGTATCATGAATCTGTTTCTTGACTTCAGAAAATAGCTGAAGAAAAACTGGTAGGTCCCTGGCTCTGTATGCTGGTGCATATGTGTATCTATATACAGTGTCACTGTGCTAACCAACCCCTAGCAAGTGAATAATGTGCCTCTTTTTTTTTTTCTTTCAATATGGATTGTTAATGTTGGTGTTACTTTAAAAAAAAATTCTAGCAAGACAAATGCCTTTTTGTGTCTCTTGGATGGGTGCAGACCAAGTGGAAGGGGCAGCAGCCTCCAGCCAAGAGCAGGAGCAGCAGCTCCACCCCTGGAGCGTCTGGCATGTTGATTGCTGTGCTGTCTCAATTCTGAAGGGAAGCGTGTCCTCTGGGTGGTTTGATCTCACCAACCTTTTTGGCTGCAGGGCCAGTATTTTTCCTTAGTGATTCACCATCTCCAGATGTGGTCAGAGCCGGGAACATAGTTTTGGGTGGAGTGTGGGTAGAAGGGCAGAGGTAAAAGTCACTCTGAATTAAGACTTTTGCTGAGGGGGCAAAAAAAAGGAATTATTAGCCTTAAGTTACTAATTGTAACAACTTTACAAGTTTCGGGATGTGACCTCAAAACTTGCTAGATTGATTATGACTTCAGGCTTGTATCAGAGGGTCATGGCTTAGGCGTTCTCATTTCTCTTGGTTTTTCCTGCTATTTATCATTATGTGACATTTTAAACCATTAGTGAGACAAAAATGAGGATGATTTTGGTGTTGGGACCACAGCTACTGGCAAATTACTGGTTTTTAGGTATTATTGGTTCAAATTTTGCATGGTGGCTTTTTTTTTTCTCTAATTATTTAGTATTATCTAAGATGTCCTATGTCTGAAATATGAGCATTATCCATTGGCCATATTTACTGTAATGCAACTTTGTTCTGGACAGCCCCTTGATTAAGAAAGGTTAAGTGGATTATCCTTTTCTTAAGAAGTCTGTTAAGTAGCTCAAACACTCCATTCTTTTAAAGGCAGAACTTTTTCAAAGTTTGGATTCAGAATGGGAACCAATACTGACAGTGCACCAGATCTGCCTTGTGAAGTAAACTGTATCCATGCCAGAGAAGAAACTACAGCTTTGCTACGTGGAAAATATGAGCGTTATATTGGGAAAATATACTGGGAAAGATTCATTAGGAGAGAAGAAATGAGTAGCGATTGCTTGTATTTCTAAATCTTCCTGTAAGAAGAAGGGGGATTTTGGAGGAGAATGTACTGTCTACTTCTAGATTAATTTCTGGAAAGTCGGTGATTAATACTGTCATCTCAGGTAGGCCCAAATATCATTTATGCTTGTTCCTGATATCCTCAGCAAGTACAGTCAATGTAGGGATGTCTGGCAGCTTTTTTGAAAGGTCTTGTTCCGTGGGCATTGGGACTGGATGGACACTCTCCCACTGCAGACCTTCCCCAGTGACTGACTGGGGAAGGCTTAAACACCTCATACCCATGCTTGTTTTACTCATAAATGTAAATACTTGCTCTCTATTTAGCTGCTGTTTTCCTTTGGGCCAAGTGACCTTTTTTAAGTTCAGCCTGTGAAAGCCTTCTTATTTGGTAGAAAGTTTAGGGAGCTGGGGTTTCTTGTTCATCGAAATTGCAAACATGAGTGATATTGGAGTAACTTAATAATATATGGGTTTTTTTTGTTGAATAGCTTACTAGGAACAGACATAATTTTGGTTCACATTGGAAGCATGGCAGAAATTGGGGTGTGTTCGGTTTTGCCGGCCAAAGTTAACATTTCTGTTTTCTATAGACTCTTCTGTAGAGGGATTTAACATACAATTTCTATATGAGATCTTTTAGTTTTTCCTAGTGTGCAGTTGTGCTTAGGTGTTTTTCACCAAGGGGTAGTCAGTAACTGGGAAAAAAACCAAGGCACACTTCAGCCCTTTTAAGGCTCTGAGGAAAACTCTGCAGTTTGCCTTGGTGTATGGAAGGAAGTCTTCAAAAGTGAGAGGTACTGGTCACTTGTATGGTTTGCTAAACTTGCACTGAAAATTCAGATGCAATACACCTTAAGGTGGATTTCTTATGTGTCTCAATGACCCTGTCCCCAGTGGGTAAATGTAAGCATGCTGGAGCAGAGCGTAAACATGGGAGCAAGTGTAGTACCTTTTACTCTTTCTAGGATTAATGGCATGCTGCAGGAAAACTTTCTGGAGGATAGACTTTACTCCTGTACAATCCAGTGTCCTGCCAGACTTCAGAGTTGAACAGGGTTCCTGTATTTGTATGTTAATACATTATAGCAGATACATTGTTTCAGGGGGGCATTTTGCCTGGTTTATGGCAAAAGACTTTCTTTTCTTTGAGAGTATGTTGTCTTCATCTTGCAGCAAGCCTTGCTGGACTTTCGACTTAATATTAAGCTGAAGCAAATGTTCAAGAAATCAATATTCTTTCTAATCCATCTCTTAGATGTATTAAATGTTTCTACGACATTTTTGGGGGTTTGGTTTTGATTTGTTCCAAATGAGGGATGGAGGAAGAAAGAAAGGGTAGCTCAGCAGCAGACTTCAGAAACCAAGCTGTGCCTTCACATGGGATCCTGGCTGATGGCTGATCCTGGCACAGGGTGAAGGGCTGTGTTAGAGGACTCAGGAAATAAAAGACTGACTGCCCTTTGATGTGTAAGTGTTGCCCTTTCCTATATATTCTTGGGAAACTATTCATAATCCTTTATTATAGGTCAGTGATACAAGAGTGTGTTAATACAAGTCTGTTTTATTTTGGAGAATGCCCTTAAGGGAGTTGCTGTAAGGACACCTTAGCAGAGGAAAATGCTTGCTTGTTGCTTTTTCCCCTGGGGGGCAAATATTATATTCCCACTCTGAGCAGGTTTACCCAAGGGCATTTTATTGTGGCACACCTGGCTCTATACTGGGGTGTCATTAAAAGTATTGAGGGTCTTCTGGGTTGTGTTCTCTGTTCTTAGCTTCTTGGCATGGTAATGCTGGCAGAGCGGCACCCTGCTGCCCAAGTCTGCTATCATGGTCTCAAAGTCAGGATTGATTGTGGTGCCTGTAGCATAACCTCAGGCAGAGACCTGAGGGTCAATGGTTGCTGAGTACCAGCTGTCAGCTGGAATTACAAAGCAGAGTATTACTGAAAGTTGTCATCAAAGTTAACACCCCAAATCCCTTGGCCCTCTTTCTCCTATAGACTTTTGGAAGGCTTTAGAAAACTCATTATGATGAACTTTCCAGCATCTTGAGAAAACATTTCTGTAGTGCTTGAAATGATTTTGAACTGTGAGAGTGGTGCTACTGGCAAAGCCTTATGTGGTTTTGGTGTTGTGTGCTGCATGTGTCTGTTGATGTTGCTGAGAGAAGTGCAGGATTTCTCTGAAAGGTTCTCACGCCTTCTCTCTTGCATTCAGCCAAACTGGCCCTGGTTTTGGGAACAGGAGATAAAGAAGTTTATTCCTTGTTTTGAAAAAGTATTGATGTTTATAGCATTATCGGAAATGGATTATTTGTTTCTATTTTAGTTGCTGTTGTTTAGAGTGACATTAAAATGTTTTCTCAGATTAAGTTAAATATATTTGTTAAGAGAATGGGATTGTTTTTCTTATGAAGTTGTTTATCTTGAGGAGAAGTCAAATCCTTTTGTTTAATATACGCATCTGGTTACAGAGCCAGTGGACATCATTTCTGTTTGACCATTTTAGTGGATCAAACCCAGCTTTGTGTCTTGGTTAGGTTATATTTTTACTTGCTTCAGAAAGGAGCCAAGTTGGCGGGACACGAGTCACGTCAGGAGTCACACTGGAGTTCATGTCAGGACAAGGAGTAGATGCTCATTCTGTAGGTCAGACTTACTGCTTTGTTGGTCGTCTTCTTGGATCTCTTCCCCTTATTAAATATAGACTGGGTTTGTGATTAGGGTTTATCCCCTCATTACAGCTTTCTGGTGATGGGTACGATGAATAGGTTTGTTTGGTGTGTCCAATCAATTAGTATATTCCCCAGAAGAAAATAAGAGCAGCGTTTACAGCAGGGCTTTGAAGGGTGGCATTTCCTGCTGCCTTTCAGACCGTGTACCAGGAGGAGTGTCCCATGAAGTGAGCTCTTTGTTCTTGAAACTGCAGTCGGATTCTGCTGTGTGATACTTGATAAGCTATTTCAAGGAATAAAAATACGCAGCAAATCTGTGCTAGAAAATGTAATTTGTGCAGCAGCCTCTTTTTTTCCTCCTTGCAATAGCATTTCTAATAATTTGCACACCAAATCTGAGAAGTTTTAACAGATGATAGGTGGGATTTTGGCATAAAGTTTCACAGCACTTAAGGCAAAAGGCTGATTCTGTTTTGTGTTAGTTTTTAAGAGTCTCTACTCCCCATTTCTGTTTCTATCATGCCATTTTTGCCGTCATTTTGCTTTAGTGATCCAGTACCTTAAATGACTAGGACTTTGGTGCAGTAGTTAACACCCCAGGTTTCTTTTGTACAGAAGCCCATGAATAAACTTAATTGCAATGTGGTGAAATAGTTGTATTAAACTTTTACTGTGTAGCTGCACCTTTGTCAGTAGGATGCCTTTGTACCGGGTAGTTAAGGTGGAGATGCCATCAGTACCTGGTGGAGGACAGAAAGTGGTATGGAAATCTGTGCATTTTCTTATAAGCATCCAGTGGTCCTTTGCTGGTGGCTTGTTCTTAGCAGTCTTAACTGAGTGCGAAGGGAAAACATTGAGTAGTGGAATCCTTTTCCTTCAGACGGGGATTCAGCAGTTACTGTGTTCCAGGTGCTTCTGGACTCAGGCAAATAATGGCTGTAATTCTGAATTTTGATTTCTTGAACTGGTGTGTCACTTACAGAAATACTTCTTTATATTGCTTGGAAACATTTGATTTGAAAAGTGCACATTCACTTTATGCAGTGAGAAAGGCCACAAAAGCTTTGCTGTTTTCCTGGGATTTTTTTTTCTTTTCCTGCTGGAAGGCATCAGAGGTTTTGGTAGGCAGTGTGAGCTGTGATTGCCCAAGAGCACAGGGATGTGCCTCCCACTCTGCATGTAGATGTGAGGCAAGAAGAGTGGCTGCACATAAATCAGTGGCTAAATTGAAGGGACAAGAAAGGCTTAAGGCAGCAAAGGCCCAGACACCTGCAGCAACAGATCATGGGTCAGGCTGCTGCAGGGATGGCCCCAGGGGGTCCTGGGGAGGTGGAGGAGAGGAGCTAGCATCATGCTCTGAACAGAAGCAGATGCTTTAGCAGGATGGCTCCTCAAAGGGAGTTCCTTGTTGGACACAATGTCTGATAGCTACTGCTTCAAAATGCATGAATTAAGCTTTTTTTTCCGTCTGTAGTTCCTTTCAAATTTGTAGAATAATCTTCTGTTGCTGTCCTCTAACCAGCTGGAGTTTTCCTAGCTGTCAGTTTTGAATGTGTATTTGCTGGTTGGGTTTTTGGTATTACAGAATCATAGAATATCCTAAGTTGGAAGAGGCCCGCAAGAATCACTGAAGTCCAATTCCTGGCCCTGCGCAGAACACCCCCAGAGTCACCCCATGTGCCTGAGAGCATTGTCCAAATGCTTCTTGACCTTTGTCCAGCTTGGTGCTGTGACCACTTCCCTGGGGAGCCTGTTCCAGTGCCCAACCACTCTCTGGGTAAAGAACCCTTTCCTAAATATCCAACCTCAACCTCCCCTGACACAGCTTCATGTCATTCCCTTGGGACCTGTCACTGGCCACCAGTGGGAAGAGATCAGTGCCTGCCCCTCTGCTTCCCCTCAGAAGGAAGCTGTAGACAGTGATGAGGTCTCATCTTACTCTGCTGTTCTTCAGGCTGAGCAGACCAAGTTACCTCAGCCGCTCCTTGTACGGCTTCCTCTCCAGATTCTTCACCATCTTTGTGGCCCTCCTTTGGATGCTCCCTAATGGCTTACACCTTTCTTATTTCATGGCATCCAAAACTGCCCCCAGGACTCAAGATGAGGCTGCCCCAGTGCAGAGCAGAGCAGGACAATCCCCTCCCTTGCCCAGCTGGCAGTGCTGTGCCTGATGCCCTGCAGGACAGGGCTGGCCCTCCTGGCTGCCAGGGCACTGCTGACTCAGATTCCCCTTGCCGCTGACCAAGGCTCTCAGGTCCCTTTCCACAGTGCTGCTCTTCAGCCTCTTGCTCCCCAGCTTGCACGTGTATCCAGGGCTGCCCCATCCCAGGCACAGAATCCAGCACTTTCCCTTGTTGAACTTCATATGGTTGGTGATTACCCAGCCCTCTGATTCATCTAGGTCTCTCGGCAGGGTCTCTCTTCCTTTGAGGGAGTCCTTCCATTACGAAATTTTGCCGAAATTTTGGAAAGTCTTGCATTTTATAGTGGTCTTTTTAAATATCTTTTTTTTTAGTGGTATTGAGCAATGATGTGCTTCTGGATAGTTTGGTGTAGGCATATTGGAGAAATCTGGGTTTTTTTCCTCAAGAAAGCTGCAGTAAAATACATTTCAAAAAATAAGACTTTGGCATTTGTTAGTAGTGCTTCGTGGGTGGCAAAAATTATTTCAGTAAAATTTGCCCTTTGTGGTTTTATTGACACTGAAGTTCCTACTTTTTGTTACCATGTGATCATCTTTTCCACTAATTTTTGTTCCAGACACTCTACCATTGGAACTAATAGTCAGCAAGTGGCTCTTTCTCTCCAGAAGTCCAGTCATGGTACTAGCACTTGTTTTTCAGGAAAGAGCTGGATTTTTATCAGATCTCTGTAACTGTTAGAAGAGGGAAAAATTTCAAGAGATCTGTCACCTGGCAAATGCTTTGCTGCTGAGGCTGCTGGAGGTCGTCTGTACTTGAGACCATTGGGATGTTTGCTCTTTACATCTTCACTTGTGGAAGGGTCTGCGACCACCGGGAAGCAAGGATGCTCCTTGTGTGTGCTTTGAAAAAGAAAAGGTTGTGTCAGTAAGCTCAAAGGTATGACTGTATAAGGTGCTGGTGCCTTTGTGGGTGTGTATATTTATTTAGCTTGCTCATATTTTATTGTACTCCAGCTGCAATGCTGTGCTGTTCCTTCCTTTCCCTATGTACCAATGAAGAGGAAAGGCGTGGAGGAAGAGAATACCTTGTATTGTTTGCTGGTGTAGATCTAAACAGGATATTTATGCCTGCTGTTAACCTGTTGTTCCTTGCTAATGCTGATGTTACCTACCATTCCTGTATATTGCACGAGTTTTTTCCATTTCTTAAATTTGAGTAAATGATTTGGTGCAGCTGCTGTGTCTGCACAGGAGGAAATATATGGCAATGAATTGCTTCAAGGTTATTTAGAAGCAAAAAAATGTGATTGTTTTGTGTATCTTCTCCCTCTTTCTGACCTTTGCAGTTGGAATTAACTGAAGCAGTGAAAAAAAAAAAAAAAAAAAGCTGTTTGTTTGTTTATTTTTCCCAGTGACCTGGGAAGTGTGTTCACAACTCAAAAGCCATACTGAGCAAGAATAACAGAAACGTCTGAATTGCTGAAAGCTAAAATTCCCTGATGGAAAGGTGGTTTGTTGAGGAGAAAAAATAAGGTCAGAAGTAGTAGCCATTAGTGGCTATAAATAAAGTTACTCATTTAGGCTCTCAGATGGATAAAAGAGAGAGCTTGTTCCAGTTTTTCATCTTTACCATGTGGTAAAAAGTAAGGTATGTCATGCCCTGCCATATTTTAGATGGCTTTAAAAATAGCTCCACTTGTGCTGTTTTCTGCTCAAAGGAAGGTTTTCAAGCATACTTGCATAAGTGATGAAAGCTGTTTGGCCCCAGTCTGAAATAAATACTTGAGTTTATGAATCATTTCACTTTTAGTACGTTCCCTGCAGGGCAGTGTCTATTCTGTCAGTACATTTACAGTTCTGATAAAACTCTGAGTTTTGATTTTAACCCACATCTGTGGTCATGTGAGCAGTATGGAAATAGTGTAGGGAGCAGCTGATGTGTACCCATGTGTCAATTGGCCTTGTCTTTTGAAAAATAAAACCTGGTTTGAAACCTCGTGAAGGAGCAGGCTGATTTTCTTCCTTGGGGACAACAACCGTGGAAGTGAGGGAGATGCAACAAACCAGCCTGAAGAAGCAATGCACAAAGACTGGCCTGGGGACCCTGGCAGAGTCTTGAAGACTCCAGGGGCTCCCTGCTGAGTTTGGGAGCGACTCCAGACAGAAGGCTGGTTTCTCTAGGCTCCAGGTGTTGGGATTAACCTTATTCAGAAGGGCACCAAGTACAGTCTGAGTCTTTCTGTGTCTTTATTGCACTGTGTGCGGTGCTGATCCCACCAATTACATTTTTAGTTTAAAAGTCTTTGTTTAAGAAGCAGCTCCCTTCTATGCTTAGCTGTGTTTTGGCCCAATTAAGTGAAGGATTTGGGGGCTTGCCTGAATAGCTGAGTAATAATTAACCTCTCTTTGACTTAGTGGTGCAGAACTAGAATGTTCATCTTCAGACCTAGATTTCTTCTGCCTTGATGTTGGCTGACCGAGCAGTGACACGTGTCATGTCCTCTTTCCCCTTTAGTGCCAAGTGTATTTGTGGACATGTTACATTTGCTGGGCTTCTTTGGAAAGTAATAATAAAGATGCAATGCTCTTGGGCTTATCCTGAGTCCAGAGTAGTTAGGGAGTCCTACTCACTGTGGCTCCCAGCTTCCTGTGTGCATTTTGCCCAGCAGCTTTTCCAAGGCCGAGGGGGCTGTTATTAAGGTCTCTCCTGAGCCATGGGGGATGCAGGTGAGTAGCCTGTTCCCAGTCTGTGAGTTTTGCTTCTGGCCAATATCAGTAGATACTGGCAGTTCCCAAACAAGCGGCTGCAATAGCGGTTTCTGACTGGGCAGGAGCAGGAAGTTGCTGGCTAAGCAAGTGCTTGTGGGTGGCTAGGTTTAAAGGCACAGAAGAGTTTTAGGGTTTTGGTGATCTATAGCTAAGCTATGTGATCATGTCTAAAGATAATGAACCCTAAACAAGCAGTGGGAGTTAGTGTTGAGGCTTGGGTTTCTAGAATTTGGCGCCTTGACCTGCATAGTATCGGGTTGTATAATTTTTTCCATAGAAATTTAGCTCCTGATATTGCTCTACTTAAAATAAGTAAAGACATGGTCATCCCAGGATGAATATGGGACACAGTTCCACCTGAATAAGAGCAGAGTCGTAATGTGTTTAAAATGAAGCATTTTCTGAAATACCTCCTGTTTTGCATTTCTAGCTGGGTGCAAGTCACTTGGCTTCGTACACGTCACAGTCCAAGCTTGCTGTGGGAGTTAATGAACATTTAGGGAAAGATGTCCCTAACTGGAAGGTTGTCCCTAACAGGGAAGGTTGAACTAGATGATGTTTAAAGGTCCCTTCCAACATAAACAAGTCTATGACTCTGTGAACACTGTATCTGTTGGAACGCAGGAAACTCCCAAAAATCCACTTAACAGTAACCAGGAAAAAATGATTAAAATCCATGAAGTGACTACTGCTGATCATGGTACAAGTTATATTCAAGTAGCAGTGACCATGGTCCAAGCAGAGCTTCTGCAAATCTGCTGTCACGCTCAGTGCAATGCGCACTGCAGGGCCCCTCTGCATTGCTGCCGTAGCTCCCAGGTGGGCAGCAGTGGTGGCACAGCCCTGCGTGGCCTCCGCAGCCATGTCCATCCTGTCAGGGACGAGGGCAGGAAGCCTCTGCTACAATCATGTCTCTGTGCTCTGCACACAGATGTGGCTTTGTTAGCAGATGATTTGTCTAACTTCCCACTGCTTTTTAACCCATCTCAGGATCATTGTTGCATCAATTTGTACATTGACTGTAGAGCTGCTTTTATTGCAGACATGTCCTTGGAAAGCAGAAATCAGTTTTTTATTTCTACTTGATTTCTTTTAATGAAGCTGCCAAGCTGTCTCATTACCTACACAGGGCATGGCACGTATTGAGGGAAAAACATTCAGCTCTGGTGCCTTTTTCAAGGAGGATGTTCAAAATTGACCTACAAGATCCATAGGAGATTTTTTGCCTTTTTAGGAAACTGTCCTTAAGAGACTACTGTCTGAAAGAGTACAGATACTGCTACCATATTGACAAACAGAAGGCCGAGTTCAGTTATGTTTCCTTTAATTTATTGGAAAGGAAGCAGAGTAGTGTATGAAGTTGGGAGTAAAGGAGAGGGTGCCATGTAGCTCCTGCCTCTGCTAATGAAATAGAATTGCCTCAGTGGTGGATAGGGGTAATTACACATCAGCCTTTGTCCTTCAGGGACCAGATGGTATCATGGGAGCTGCTGTTAGGAGTAAAAAGTCCCAAGCTGGAAACATGGTGTAGAAAATAGACTTAAAGAAGAACTGCTCTTTCCTCCAAATGAGCAGGAAGAAGTTGCATGTGACATTATACGTTACTGTGTAAAGTAGTGACTGTGTTTTACAGGGCAAGCAGTGTTCCACACCTGTGGCACAGCATGGTCCGTGTTACTCATGCGGCTGCCTCGGGAGCAGCAGGTGTGGATGTGTGTGCACGTGGGGTGATCCATCACCAGCCCATGCTCAGTCTTGAGTATTCGAGAACCAACTTGCTGTGGAAAATTTCTGCTGGAAGCTTTTTTTCGCAAGAGAAGAACCACTGAATGATTCACATCTTTTATTTCTGTAAACGTGTCCATAAATCATTTTAGGTAAAAAATAAATGGATACAGTTTTATCTGAGGGAAAGACTTGTACAGCATATTAGGCTAAAAATCCCCAAACAAGCTTCTTCCAAATTGTCTGAAGTTGTGTATTACCTCTGGAAGTTGGATATGTTTGAGGTGGGTCCTAATGTGATCTGGAGGAATGAAAATGGAGCATGTGTCTCTTCATACTTCTAGCTATGAGCCTAGATTCTGTAGTTATCCTGTACAAATGGGATCTTGCTTATGTGAACATGAGGTGTGGATTTAACTCATCAGAGAGGGAACATCATGAAACCATGTGTATATCTGAAAATATACACAGAAGTTCTGAAGGTCACATTTGCACATAAACAAATACGCTCGTGTCTGTCTGAAGATGAAAGGGAGCTGAAAACGTGACCAAAACAATGTTGTGTCTCTTCAAAAGATCTATGTTCAGTGATAAAAGACGCTGCCAGAACTGAGCTGTGCTCATCTTATGAGTAAGCAGCTAGACTTATGATGAAATTATAGTGATTTCTTCAAAATAAAGACAAGTTGGTACTTGAAACAACAGTGAAATTGTAGGAAGAGTGGCTCGTGAGCAAGGGGGGGAGGTGACATCATGTGAATGCTGTCATGGAATTTGAGTGATTTAAACTGCATTGCTGCACATGCCAAAGTCCTGCAGCCCTCAACAAAAGCCTCCCTCTGCTTTTGTCATGGTTGTCCAGTTACTACAGCGTTTCCCATTTCCAATGTTTTTTTCCCTTTCCCTGGGTGGAGAGGTGTAGTGTATAAATCAGCCTCTTGCCCTCTCTGGGAGTTTGCACCCATGCAAATAAAACCAGATCTACTGCCTGTGCTAAGCAGGGGCCAAGTTCTGTGTGACTTGCTTGGAGGAGGAGCAGGCACATAGTCCCTGCAGCTTGCAGTATTTTCCACTGCGCACATGAAAATGGTATGGAGCTCTGAGGACTCAAAATTAATTTCCTTAGAGGTGAGGAAATCTCTGTTCCTGCCTGCAGAATGAAGTATTTCATGTGCTGCTTCGCGGGTTAGAGGTAGTATGTGTGGTAAGCAGAAAGTTATTGCTGCACTTTGAGATGATGATTTATGGCTTCTTTGAAAAGAAAATTGGTTCTGTTTAAGGCCAAGTCTTTTTGACCAGCCAAGTAAAAGCTTGGAGGAAGCTAATACAGAGTTGGCAGTGGAGGAATGCATTGCTACTACAATATTTATTTGGAGTAAAGCCTAAGCGGCTTTTCATGTTTCCTACTTCCTAGAGTTCAGGAGTGCTGCAGAGCCACCAGCTTCAGCAGAACTGTCTTGTGAGGTTGGTTTTTTGGGTAATCATGAGCAAGATGCTTCTCAGTTGTTTTGCTACTGAGATTAGTGATAACAGATGGTTGTGTTTATTTTTTGAAGAGTAAAAATACAATTTTGGCCAAAGCAGTATGAATAATTAGTAACATGCTTGAGAACATTCACTTTTTTTTGAAATTATGGTTCTGAGAGTAATTCAGTAGGGATGAGTACCCCTCCAGGTGACCAAGTTGGAACATTTTTCCCAGAGGAGGTCTGGGCTGAAGAAGCAATCGTTCCTTCTTGGGTGTGTGTCACATTCACATCAGCTGAAATCAAGCACATGCTCTTTTTGACTAAGGAGGCTTTCCTGAATCCTCTTCTGTTCTACACTAATTAGCCAAAAATGCTTCTCTTTGCACAATTCTATGCATCAGCATTTGTGGGGAAATTTTTTTTTTCAGTAGTGTTTAGGTAATTTTATTTTACCTAAGAGTTATTTAAAAATCCCAACGAAACAAGACAAAAAACCACCACCCAAACAGAACAAATAGCTGAGTTCTTTTTATTCACAGCATAGTAATATGAGGGGAGTGACTTTAAGATTAGCATGAAAAATAATAAAAGATACTGGCTGTGTATAGGCAGAGGAAGGCATTTATATTTGTTTTAGACTTGCATTCTTCTGTGCCATAAAAATCTGATTATGAGTATGTACAATTAAATACATTTTAATAGCACTGTGTAAAGCAGTCATGGAAAATTCCAAGTTTGAGCTTCTGCAGGCATACTGTGAAGCCCATTTGCTTTGAGTTTCGTTTGGGTTATTTCTTCTGTTTTTAGGGTTTGGGTTTTTTTTGTTTTGTTTTGGTTTGAATTTTGTTTGCGTTTTTGGGTTTTTGTTGCTGTTGTTGTTTTTATTTTTTGGTTTTTTCTTTTCTTGTTTGGTTTTGGGTTTTTTCTGTGTGTTTTTTTTATTTTAAATTTAATTTTATTTTTATTTATGAAAAAGCACCTCTCTGGGCAGGGAAGAATCAGTAATACTGCATTTTGAGTGCTGCACTTGCTTTTTAATTTAGGCACACTGATAATTTGACTTGAAATTATTGTGCAGTCAGCTTCTTTATAGATAATTTAAAGCATCATCTTTGTGATGGAAAGCTTGCAAAGTCCTCCCAGGTCTCACAGACTTGGGGAACTGCACCACGCTGTGAGAAGCAGATGTTTATGGAATTGTCTAGGCTGATGTTTACAGAGGAGTTGGTTGATTTAATTCAAAAGTTTACAGAGGAGTTGGTTGATGTAATTCATTGCAAAGTGGTATGAATTGCCATGTAAAGGTTTGTGCTACTGAGCAGACACACTTTCAGAGGTAACTAAAGGGAAAAGTCATGGTTCCCTGGGATTTAGGGTCAGTGAGGGTTTGCTCATGAGAACCTGCTGTCCAGTGTGTTTACTCATAGCTTCCAGCATACCTTTTGGGTGGCAGGGTGAGGGGGGAAACTGGGAGATGTAGAGCAGGGGTGTGTAAATCTACTGGAGCAGTTACCTTGTAGGAGGAAATTATGCTTTTGTCAGACTTAAAGTTGCTCTGTGATCTGTGTGTGTTATCTGTCTGTTGCCTGGTAGAGGTATCTCTCTACAACTACCCATGAGGAGGTGGTAGCTGAGTGTAGTTGGTTTCTTCTCACAAGTGACAAATGATGGGACAAGAGGAAACAGCCTCGAGTTGCACCCAGGAAGGTCTAGATTGGAAATTAGCAAAAACTTCTTCACCAAGAGTGTTGTCAAGCTTTGGATCAGGATGCCAAGGGAGGTGATGGAATCACCATCCCTGGAGGTATTTCAAATACGTGTAGACGTGACACTTAGGGATGTGCTTGAGTGATCAATGATCTTAGAGGTCTTTCCCAACCTGCATGAGTCTGTGATTTTATGTTAGTCTGTGGGCAGTCTGAGGTATTGAGTAATGTGTATGGAAATACAGCTACTTCTTGAAGACAAGATGTCTAGAGTGGAAAGAGGAGCTTGCTCTTGGCTATGTTCTTGCTTGCTCTTGCCAGCAGCTCGATACCCTGCCTGTCGGTACATGCTGAGCTCACCACAAAGATATTTCTGCTTCATATGCAAATGTGTCACATCCCCTACATCTCTGCTGTTATTTCGTTACTTTCACCAGCCTTAAAGACTGCTGAATTTCAGTTTTGAGTATCATAGAGTCATAGAATTTTCTGGGTTGGAATGGACCTTAAAAATCATTTAGTTCCAACCCCTCTCTGCGTGTGCCATCCCCTTCCCCAGGCAGGGACACCTTCCACTAGACCAGGTTGCTCAAAGTCCCATCCAACCCATCCTTGAACCAGGCAGGGAAAATCCACGGATTCTCTGGACAACCTCACAGTAAAGAATTTCTTCCTTATATTTAATGTAAACATGCCCTCTCTCAGTTTAAGGCCATTCCTCCTTGTGCTTACACTACCTGCTCTTTTAAAAAGTCTTTCTCCAGCTTTCTTGTAGGCCCCCCTTAGGTACTGGAAGACCATGAAACAGTCTCCCTGGACCCTTCTCTTCTCCAGCCTAAACAACCCCAACTCTCTGTCTTCATAGGAGACATACCCCCAGTCATCTTCATGGCCATTCTTTGTCTCATATATCTCTGTCTCAAAGCAGCTGTGTTCTTGCCAGCCCTTCCTGTGGTCTCACATCAGTTTTTCTAACCTGGGGAAGGACAGCTTTCCACAGCTGGCACTTGCAGGCTCTTCCAGGCTGGGGAAAATGGGACTGTCAGTCACAGCTGGCAGGTGTTTGTGTGAAGGGAACGGGATCGCCTCCCTGGCTGAGTTTGGCATCTCAACCCAAGTAGGTCACATCAGTTAGTAAAGGGTGTGATCTTATTTCAGACCTGATCCTGGAGAAATGGGGGGGGGGGAAATTCTCCCTCTCTGTTGCAGCAGTGCTTCACTGCTTGCTTGAGCTAATCCCCTTGGCTGATGGGAAGAGCTTAGCTGCAAAGGGTTCCCACCTTGATATATGAATGGTGCATCTCTGGGAGATTACAGTGTATAGTCAAAATAGTGTGGCTGAGGAGGTCCTTTGCCTGCTGACAGGCATGTAGCTGTTCAGCCCTGGGATTTTTATGCTTTTGCACACTGGACATAGTAAACTAGAAGAGTCTGAACCCATGTATGTTTCCTTACTCCTGGTTATCTCTGGGATAAATGCCTATTTTGTCAGGGGGTAATGCTTTAAATCACTTCTGTTTGGTTAAGCTCTTCTAATTGCTTTGTGGTTTAGTTTTGGATTAAATCTTCTACAACCTGCTGCACAGTAAAACACACGTGTGTGCAAAAAAAATTACAGAAGCAACTTCTCTGTGTTTCTGCTTCTTCTGATCCTGCCACAAGTACTAGGTTGAGGTAGTCACTTTTCCTTCTGACAATTACCAGCTCTTGTAAACATGCATTGAAGAAAGAAAAAAAACATTCAATACCAGAGTCATACAGCAGATGTCTGTCACTGTCTTGGAAACAAGGATGCAGAATGGGAATGCGTCACATCTCTAGGTGTGCCTGCAAATGAGGAAACGTGCCGCACCTTTCTGTTGAAAGGTGGAGTGCAGAGTTTAAGCTTCTTTGGAAAGGTGCTGCAAGCCATGAGAAAAGGTGTGTCACTGCATATCCAAGGAACCTGTGAGCTGCTTTGTATGACCTGCCTCGGGGGTTTGTCTGTAGATGTGCGATGGAACAATAGGCAATTACAGAGTTCTGTCCAGCATATGATTACAAGTGTCTTATGACAGGAGGAAAGAAGGCTTGCTCATATAAAATACATGCTCTGTTTCTGTGTTTCCTACTAAAAGGTGCTCCCTTCTGACAGTTCAGTAGTGAATGAACTTCAAAGGAGTAAATTTTTTTTAATGTAATATGTAGGAAAAATGCCAGTAAAAACAATAATGACTTGCCATAGTGACTCCGCTGACTTGCACTGTAGATGTTTTATTTTATAGTTGCACAAGTGCAGAAGAATCTAAACAGATATCCTAATAAGGGTAGCATTACTGCAAGGAAATGTATCTGGTCAGGGAGAAGTGGAGTAAGCAAAAAAGCAGGAGATTGCTTTTCAGAGGGTTTTGACCTTGAGTGGCTGAATATAATGAATGCAGTGTTTCAGGCTGCCTTTTTACCTTGCAACTGCTGCATACCATTGGTATTCATCAGCAGTGACCAGGCTCTGCAGTGCGAAGCCTTGCAAAGCATCACGTTGTTTCCAAGAGAAGTTTAAAGTTGATAAAATGCGGAAGTGTTCAAAGTGCATGCAGGAAACACTGCCTTTTATCTGAACTTCATGGATTTCTAACCCTACCCACTTATATGGACTTTATCGCTAAATTTTCCTTCAATGTGGATCCCAAACTCTGTTTTATACTAAGTTGCACCTTCAGCCTGTATTACAGTGGTGTGAAATGCCACCTGTGCAGCCTGCTTTGGTATCACATTGCCTCTGGGAAAGCGGAGATTAGCCCTGATTGACAGTCTTCTTGCTCATACTGTGCAACAGCTGAGAAAGAGACTGGGCTGGGATTAAATTTCTCTTCCACTACTGCCACCTAATTTTCCTTGTCCTGTGTGTTGGTGAAGTGAATTAGGTGTTTTCAACTGCCTGTTGCAATTTATTTTGTTTAAAAACATATGATCACAAGTTTGAGAAGTAACTCATAAGTAGCTATTTCATATTTACTGACACCTTTGTGTTTGTTTTAGGGTTGGTAGGCTAGATCCTATTTATAAACTATTTACAAACAATGAATTTTGAATTGAATAACAAGTTTTTTAAGGTTATAGGCTTCTATCCTTTGCAGTTTGACACATTCTCTTCATATTTCAAGAGAAAATTGAAGTACATTGAAAGACAACAGTGATCAAATCTTACAGGTTTTACATCTCCATTCATGGCTGAGTTCTAAAATTTGTTGAGAGTCTTTTTTTGAGTTACTGACCTGGGAAGGAGAAGAAGAAGGTAATCATTGGACAAGGAGGAAATGGGAAGAGCTAGCAGTTCTCCTGTCTGCTCCAGGCCCCAGAGAAGTGTCCACCAAAGTCTCGGGGAGTGCTTCCTCCCAGGCATCCCAGAATACTTATCAGGGTAGGTAGGACAAAACAAAAGATGATTTAGGAAAGTGGAAGAAAGGACACTTTTCAGGATTGTAGACAGGTGCAATAATTTCAGAGAGTCCTCTTAGCATCTTTTTTCAGATGCTGGAAATGTGAATTAATACTAAAATAAATGGAAAGTGGAATAAACTTTCTTTTTCATATGTGTGCAGACTTGTGTGTCTCCTCACAGGTGTGCTGGGGAGTCTAACTGAGGGTCACCCTTCAACTCTTTTCCTGCCACTCCCTCTCTTCTAAAAATAGAGAAAATCTATTTAAACAGTGTTCCCCAGATTACTCTTTTACTTAGGTACTTAGTTCCGTTCTGTTGACTAAAGCTCCCATAACTCTCCAGCAAACAATCTTGCCCCTTTCTGTGTAGAAGTACAATATCCATTAGTTAGCGTGTTGTGAACACTTTCATACACTGCTGGGATTTCATTAAAGCACTGTTGCCTGCTTGCTTTTGTTTTTTAAGACGTGCATTTCATTGCTGCATGCAAGGCAGTGAGCTTCAGAAAGTCAGAGGGCAAAAGGCATCAGATATTAGGCACCATAAAAAGCGCACACGTCCTTCTGAGTTACAAAACCTTTCCCACAGTGAGGCTGGTCACGCATGTTCTGTGTGAGGAGCCAGGCTGAGCTCAGGCAGTGCTCAGCAAGCACAGCGATGTACCACCACGTCCCCCATGATCCCCGTAAGCGTGTGCCGCGCTTGCCAGCCTTTCTGCCTCGGGTACGTGGGAATAAGCCAGTGCTCTGCCCTCTAATGATAAAGTGTGCCATTATGTTTTGCTTAATTGGTTGTGTTTTCATCAGGTGATCTCCAGACAGGCAATTTGGAGTTGCTCAGTGATTATTGTGGTTTGCAGTGTACAAATTAGTGTGGGAAGTTGCTAACATTAGTCTTCCAACTTAGGACTTTAGTGGCAGTGTCGGCTTTTTTCAGCATTCATCTGAAGTGCGAAAGGCAAGGAGGGAGAGCACAGAGGACACTGTGTTGCCTGCCATTCACTGGGACATCCGTGCTCTGGCAAAGGTGTCATCCTGTTTTCCAAACCTGATTCTAGAAGCCCAGCAGCACAGTGGGCTTCAGATGTAGAGGAGTGTGATTCCCCTCCTGCTTACCTGCTGGATTTTTTAGGTTTTTTATTTATTTAATATTTAAGGATGATTAGTGCCTGGGCATGTGATCCTGGTACCCCACAACCTCAAATTGTTTCATAACCCATGTTGGACCCATTCTGTATGATGCTGCAAGTCTGATAACATCTGCCCAAGGCTTGATAATGTCTGCCCAAGATTCCCGAATGAGCCTCAGTGCTGCTGCTGCTACCCACTTGCTGCAGGCCAGAAACCCACATTTGCCTGGCTAGGTGTAGACATGATGTGTTTAATCTTCAGCAAGCTTCCCTGGGCTCCTGTTCCTGCCTTTGAGCTGTGGTGCACTGCCTTGTGCCTGCCCTTAGGGACCACATGTGTGTGGGGCAGGCTGCTGGGCTGCCCAAGTGTCTCACCTGTTGGAGCTGGTGTTGTGAAGAGGTGCTTGTCCTGAATCCAGGATATTGCCCCTGATTTGTAGCAGGGCTTATAAGCAGGATGGAGCAGGGGCTACTGGTGGATGCTGCTCAGTGAGTTGCTGTGGCTCGTGGGAATGGAGGACCTGAGCTCCGACTGCTAATGTCTGAGCATCCCAAACCTCTCAACTGCTTGTGGTCAAAGTGTAGCTGGGATTTGTTTCTCAGCTAGGGGTCAGAGCGGTCAGATGCACTTCAGAAAGGCAAGGCTGAAATGCCTGTTGAAAAGGCTACTGTACAGGGTCCAACAGCACATTCCAATTTACCAACTGTGTTTTTCATCTGCTTCTCCTGGTTTCTGTATTCCACTGGGTATTGTAAGTCCTTATTCTACAGATGTTTACCTATATTCAGGGTCCTATTGACATCTGAAGGACATCATAGGTAGGCAAAGTTAGCAAAGGATTCTGTTTGTAGGGCAAACCCCATATAGCTTGCCAAAATTTGATTAAAAAAAGAAAACAAAGATAAAACAAAAAAACAAAAAACCCCACACAAACTGAAGCATGAACTAGCAACATAAATAAATAATTCAGTGTAGAATACATACTTTTAATACTTGTGTCCCTGTGGCAAGAGAGAGATATGTAGCGATCATATTGTGAAAGCAAAGCTGCCAAGTGAAATGAAGCCTACTGAATCATCTATTGTAAATTCAATGAGAGGGGATCAATACAACTTAGCAAAAGAATTTATGACCTGACATTTAAAATTCTCCTATTTTCAATAATCAGTGTTTCTGTTAATAAAAGAATGAAAGAACTGTGGTCCATTATTCTCTTTTCTCACTCCTTTTCACACTTACTTTCTTAGCCTTGAACAAAGTCTTGCTAAGTCTTACGGCACCAGTGTGTGAACTGTGTCTCTCCAAAATCCTGAGTTTTAATTTCAAGCAAATACGGAGCTTGGAAGAAGAAAGGGGAGAAAATACCCCAAACTACTTACAAAGAATGTGGGCTGGGTGGGTCAGTTTGTTTTTGTCTTATGGCTCTGATCTTATAGCTGTTTTTTGCAACAATTGAGTCTTTCCCTGCTTGCCCACCCCTACTTCAACCCACAAAAGTTATTCATGTGTAAACTGATATTTTTGAGATACAGGGAGACATAAACAAAATACAAAAAAATCCGTCTAATGTTTTCAGACCTGTAAAAGGATAATGAAAACTGACAATATGGAATATAAAACTAAAGTGGAACCTTTTGTGCTTTGATATCAGTAAATTGAAAAGTGAAAGCTGTGGTATTATTCTGGGAATAATTTTTAAATATGCTTGTTACCTTGCACAGTGTGCTGTTTAATATGGATTAGTTTTTTTCATACCAGAATCCCACTTGAATAAAGGTATGCTTCCCTGGAATTGTCTGCTTCTTCAGCATGAGAAGGGAAAAAAAGAAAAAGGCAATGCTGAGGTTCCTAGAAACCAGGAATAGTCCTTGCCTTGCTAAATGCAATTCCTCCTGCTTGCTTTTAGGTACAACACTGGCATTGTATCAGTGATGCTTCTTGATGGAAGAAGGCTTTGATAAATGCTACCAGAATAAAATCAGACAGCTGATAAAGAGTGTTCAAAGGTAGAAAATGTATGTTGATCAGAAATTTCGTCTGCTTTGCAAATTAAAGTCAGGCTGAATCACAATAATGTCCCACTAAACAAGGGCATATCCATGCTTGTGTAGCACAACTAGCATCTGTGGAAAAACTAGTACTATTATATAGTTGTTTCAAACTGGATCTTCTTCTAAAATTTCCATATCCAGGTACATAGAGAACAGTGTTAAGAACTGAACAGTACTTGACTAATGAACCTAATGAAAAGCCTAATGTCTCATGAAAGTAAATGGTAAATGTTTTTCTTCTGAACAAATGTGCCAAACCGAATGTTTTTTATTCTTCCACTTAATCAGCTTTGAAGTACTCAATTAGGATGTTCCTCCTAAACAAAATGTTTTGAAATGAGGCTGAACATATACGTTGGCAAGCTGAAGTTCGCATTTTGCAAACAAGGCTCTCCTTGGGCTTTACAGACAGTCAGTGAGAAGCATCTCTCAAGTTCAGTCTCAAACTAAACTTTGTCTCAGAGTGGTTGGTCTCTCCCATGCCCCGTGGCTGGGGCTTGTGAGTTGGCTTGCCTGGCCTTTGCTCTGTGTCCAGACAGGAGAGGCAAGAGGAAGGTGGAAAAAATTGCTTGGGTGTTTTACAAAACTTGTGAAAAGTAGTTTTGAGATCATTAGCAACCTGTGGCAGATGACAGTGTGGTACCTGGGAGTTTTTAAGGGCAAAGTTTCTGAAGAAGAGCGAAGCTGTGTGGCTGAGCCCCAACAAAGAGGGTAGTGAAGAAATTTCTACCATTGCTTTGCCTCATCAGTCTTTGAAACCCCAGTCCCAAGAGGGCAGCTTAAGCAGGGAATGAGAAGAGAGTGCTAGCATGACTTCTTACACACGTGGATAAAAATCCTTCTTCCCCTTGATGTGAGTTTATAAGCATGTCATGTAGCATAAGGAGAACATTGCCAAGCTGGCAGCTTTTGGACTGGGGACTGCCAGGCACAGCCAGGCATGGTGGATGAGCTACAGGCATTTTGGCAGACTGTTCTCCTTTTCCCTGAGTCACTGGTTGAGCTGCACAGCAGTGTAAGAGCTGACTAGATGATGTGGCAAAGAGTATGTAAGCAGAAGCTAGTGGTGATTGAAATTGGCTTGTTTGGGCAGTCGTGCTGGGACAACTACTGCTGCTGCATTGCTGTAGGCTTTGGTGAACGGTTCTTAGTGGAGAGTCTCTCTTCCCCTGCTGCTTTCTTGCACACTGCCCTTCCTTGGTTCTGTGTTCCTTAAAATACCTGTTGGAAATTTTGTGTTTGGCTTTGTTGGGGTTTTTTTGATGCTGTTGTTTTGTTCATGTGTTTTCACATTTGTGGTCATGACTGCAATTAATTAAAAAGTGAGTTTCTGAAAAAAATATGAGTGCTTGACAAAACCGTGCTGTCATCAAAGACAGAACTGCAACTCCTTTTGAAATCTGTGGAGGCAGAGTTAGGGCTTGTTTGATTCTCAGGATAAATTTTAAGGAGTTTTTGAGTTTATTGTATAATCCTCTTCAAGAACTCAAATAAGGAGAGAGAATTACATGCTACTTTTAAGATAAACATGAATACTCCAGGATGTCTGTCATTTGCCTGGCCACTGCTACCCCCTGCCCTGATGCAGACCCTGAGGGAAATATGTATAGTGGCCCTAAGTTCTTTTCCGCATGTGCTCTCTGTATCTCACTGCTGTCAGCAGTAGCTGTCTCCTCTTTCTTCTCCTCACCCATGTGTTGTCTTTTTGAATTACTTATCCTCCTTACTGAGTTTTAACAGATTAAAATCCTGCCTCCTCCTTCCAAGCTAAGGTGGAGGGAGGAGAGTGGTGGAGGCAGTGCTTTAAGCCAAGGAAGTCTGTGATACCCAATGATGATGATGTAAAGTGGGACCTGAAACTGTAGATCCAGTAGATAGAGAAAAGTTGCTGTATGTGTTTCCCTGCTTCCTCGTTTCTGCAGTTCTATTCATGGTCGGTTGCCAAGTAATACTTGGAGCAATTATTTTTCATTTCAGAATTAATCAGAAATGCCATTGTCTCGACTGCACAGAAACTGTTATTTCTTTACCTACATTTGCAGGCATGAGAACAAGCTGCTGTCTGCTAGCAGCCTAACTTGATCACAACCAATAATGGCTATAGGCTTTCCAAACTCCTGCACTGTCATGTTCTTGCAGCCATGATGCCAGGGTATGGGTTAGGCAGTCTTGAAAGTGAAAAAAAGTATTTTGTGAAACTTGTCGAAACAAGTTTGCTGAATCTCTCATGAAAGTTGTAACTCAGACTGCAGCAATACTAGTAACTCTTCCAAAAAGACTTGATGGTATCTTCTTGCTGGGTTTGCTTTTGAGTGTGTGATAAACTTTCTGCTTCTTAGCCATGTGGAAATCTGTTGTCCTCAAGAGCTGGCAACCACATCTTCAGAGCTTCTAGCAGAGAAGTGCAATTGCTTTTTGATGGAATTGCCTTTTGGCTTTTGAGTGAGGTCTATTAGTGATGGGTGTCTTCACACTCAACAGCAGAAGATGAGGAGGAACATGCTTGTCCACCTGCATATATTGAGGATAATGGCTGTGTGCTGTTTGTGTTGGGCATAACTGGAAGATAAAAATTTTTGTGCTGTTGTTTGTGGGGTTTTTTTAAAGAAAATTATGTAAAAAATACTATCTTGTATGAAGCAGTGGTCTTATAAGAAGTGCTGGTGCCTTCAAAGGGCTGAGGAAGGTACAAATTTATTCTGGTTCCCTTTCAAGTCAGTAATAATATATGTTTTAATCCAGTTTCTTGTTTTTAAAGTAGTATACCATCACTAGTTCTGTGCTATCTCCGGTTACTGAAACAGAAGGAGATGGGGCCTGTTCAAGGTTAATCGGCAGCTGTTGCACAGACCTCAGGAGCAGGAGAGCTGGTGCTTTGATCTGATGTGGGGGATTGACAGACAACAGAAACATCTCATTTTCAAGAACATTTTGTTCTGCAGGAAACTAACCCCCCCTGAACTGGCCTTATGTCCCATGGAAACATCTTCATGGTTTTGTTCTGCTTTAAAACAGGAAAACGAAATATTATTGTTCAAGAGGCACAACTAAATTTGTTGAGAGGAAGGTGTTAGTATTTTACCCCTGAGTGTTTTCTGAGGAAATTGTCAATACTACTGTAAGGGTTTGAAAAGTAATTTTACCCCATTAGGATGGATTAAGTATATGCCTTGATTTATATAGATAATCAGTTCATGAAGTTGAGTTTAAGGAACTGAAATTTAGATTGCATTTTCAAATAAACTTACAAAGTTGTGCTTTCTCTCACTATGTACAGGGTTCAACTAGTCCATCTCTTTAACTCTGTCCATCCCTTCCCACCCTATCATCCCTGAATAAACACTGCTGATTCCTGACTGTTGGCAGAGAGGGGTAGTCTGGCTGGCGAGAAATGGAGCCTGTTGGTGGCACTATCTTGGAGCAACCTCTGGAGTGTTCATTTATTTCCCTTTTGTATGTCGTGTGACAGTAGCAACCACAGACCTTTGTAGTAGTTTCCATACTCAGCCACCACGGATGACCAGCTCTTCTGGAAGCCTTTTGCTGATGGAAAGCAGCACCAGGGAAGCCAGGCAGTGCAAAGGAGGGCATCTAGACCTGCATTCTAAAGTAAAGAGCAATACATCAGCAAATGGCCATTACTGCTTGTTTCCCTGGACTTAGTTATGGAAGAACAGGTCTGGTTTTCTGCTCAAGAGGCTGAATGGTTCATATGTGAATTGAAGTCAGTGAGGGATATTCAGCTTCCAGTGAACTTTCCACTGCGTAGTCTGGCCAGGCACTTAATACATTAAGGTTTTTGGGTACCTAAATTTAAGGGTTTTCAGTAGCCAAGGCCAACAGCGAAGTGTGAGTTTTCAGAACAATAACTGACTATTAACATGACATTAGCAAAGTTGTGGTCTTTTTCTTGATGACTTCTTTCTTTTTGTGGCCTCTCCTTAATCGTCGTCAGTTTGTGACTTAGGAAAGAGAAGGAATGAAGATAAATGTGGTTTTGGTTATCTTTCGCCTTAAAAAGCCATGTCCCGCTTGACCTAGTTAATAACATCTCTTCCTGTCTCTCATACTTTGTATTCGGAGCCAAGCTACTGAGGTGCATAAACAAAAGGTTCTCTAAATACATATTGGCTATTGTTCCTTTCACTTTGCCAAACCTTAATAGTGATGTGCTTTTTGAATGCAGCTGCAGCATAACCTACATTCATTGCTCTTAATTTAAAGCAGTTTTAACTGTTTTGATTCAACTGCATTGATGTGTCGACTGGATTTCACATTATAAGTTTGCACTGAGATCAGAACACAGTTGTTATACAGTATCTGCTTTTTCATATGTAGACATATATATGATATATATGTATATAAAACGTAATTAATTTGCAGTTATTTTATTCAGCATACAACATGGATGCATACAAAATCTAACTTGTTAATTAGAGTTTTGTAATGAATGCTCCACCATGTTATTTAATTGAGGTAAAGTTCTTCATTAATTTTATGGTTTTCAGCATATATATCCAACAGAAAGTAAAAACAGAATGGAGTTTTGTCATCTTCAAGAGCAGAATACCGAGGAAGACAAGAAGTAGTGTTTGCATTTTCAGCAGCAAAATCTGTGAGGGAGAAGGACCCAGGACTTCTCCAGGTGGTCTTGCAGCTGTGAGATTTGCAAAGCTATTTCCTTTCAGTTTTGCAGTCAGGAGAAATTTATTTGCTACGGAAATGATGGCATACGGCTGTTCTTCTACAAACACTGTTCCAAGTATTTTTACAACCTTACTTCATGGAAATAAAAAACACTGGGCTGTAGTTAGTGTTAGTGCTCCATGGCTTTCTTTGCCCACTTACCACAGAAAGCTGGCTTGTCAGGGAGCTCTGGAGTAACCCAAGACACCAGGCTTCTCCGTGAGAAAGAGGTTGAGGTCAATGTAGCCACCATGTGCATTGAGAGGAGTCCTTCCTCAGGTGGGTCCTGTATGCCAAGTCTTGTCCATAAATTAAGCACTGGTGAAGATTTTGTCACTGGTGCGTGGCTAATGCACTGCAGAGCGATGGCAGCTGGATCAGTGGCTGGAGCTTGCATAGTTGGCAAGGTATCTCTTGCCAAGACCTTTTTGTTTTGCCCCCACCCAGAGGGGAAGGCCCATGGACAGACACTCCATTGTAGAGCTACCTTGCCAGGGAACGTTGTATTTGCATTCCAGATGCCTCCGGCTTTGTGAACTGCATTGTTCCAGCCTCCTTTGAATAGCAGCTATTGACCCCTAACAATGTACATTTGTTTAAATCAACCCTTTTCCCTGCTTTAAAAAGCTTATTATAGCACTAGCCCAACCAAGTAAAGGCTTCTGTGCAGGCCCCTTCTTTTCCCCTTCATAGCCAGAAAAAAAATTTTCAGCATTAATTATTTAATTTCAAGATGGAAAACATTCTCCTCCTTCTGAGAGGCTATTTTGAATGCTGAGGTTTTGGCAAATTTTGTTGCGGCTTAATGTTTATAAGCTTTTCATTGCTCCTGAAAGCATAAACTTCACATTACTTGAGCTTCTGAGATGCTGGCAAATAATAAACCAGTGGAATAACAGGGGTTTGGTTGTCCTGAAGCACTTGAAGAACTTGACTGCGTTTTGGCAGATAGGTTTTTTTGCTGTTTATGTCTGCATTTAGGTGGATTGAGCTCACGTAGAAGGAGACGGGGGAGACTGACCAGTACAGATCCTTAGTGCCCAGCAGCAGTCTGGCAAAAGTATTTCTATGTGTGGGGGAAGGCTGGGACCAAATTCCCTTTGCTGCTTCAGGTGATGGTAGTACATGCATCCACCCCTCAAGCCATCAGGTCTCCAGAGCTTGATGGTGACAGTAAACACCACCATTAAATCCCTTGTAATTTGTGAACGAAACTATGACTGTTTGCTGTGGAGGGAAGCTTTGCTGTGCCTTGCTTCTATGGAGTTATTAGGTTGAGGCAGAAAAGACCAGTGAAGTAAAAATTTTCTGGGAGCTGGACTACCTTCCATTTTATGCCATAATAATCCCACTAAAAACAGCAAAATATTCAAACATGGAAGAGTAATTGTCTGATTGAGTGGGGTGGTTTGATGAGCTGAGGATTCTTTCTTCTGGTGTCCTCCTATGTTAAGTCAGGAGTATCTCATCTCCTGAGGTTCCTATAGACATTACTGTTGAACATGTTAGTAAAGTGTTGCCTGCAGGTTGATGGAGGTGGTCCTACCCCTCTGCTCAGCCCTGGTGAGCTGTGAGCTGGAGTGCTGTGTCCAGTTGTGGGCTCCCCAGTGCAGGAGAGACATGGACATACTGGATAGGGTCTAACAAAGGACCAGAAAGATCATGAACGGACTCTCTCCTAGAAGTAAAAGCTGAGAGAGCTAGAATTCTTAAGCCTGGGGAAATCTCATCAATGTACCTGGAGGGAAGATAAGAGAGGAGGGAGCCATGCTGTTCTTGGTGGTGCTCAGTGACAGGCTCAGAGGCAGTGGGCACAAGCTGAAACACAGGAGACTCACAATGAATATCAGGAAACACTTTCTACTGTGGGAATGACTGAGTGCTTTCACCGCCAGCTCTATGTGAGCCTCCTTGAGCTCCTGGACTAGAGGCTCTCCAGAGGTACCTGTCAATTTCAGCCTTCTGTGATGCATGGGTGAAGTGAGGTGGCTGAGGACATCCATGAATCCCAGGCAAAGCCCAGCTCACCTTGCTTTCCTTGTATGGCAGGGTGTAATGTGGGTACATCATCACATCATCTCTCTTACACAGTGCTGTGTGCTCGTGCTTAAGGGCTTTAGACCCATCCATGGTGAATTAAGTGGGCTCTGCACCACCCAGCCCCATAGGGGCTCACGGGCAGCTGCAAGCCTCAGGTTTTCACTTTCGGGTGCTCTTGGGGACAGGGGGCTGATGGCATCACCTGCATTAATGTGGAAAAAGCGCTTTGTCTCTGCCATGGTGGTTGTGGTAGACACTCCTTAGTTCCAAGTATGTAGCCTTCAAAGTTGTCATTGCTCCTCTGTCTTTACCTGAGGGACACAGAACATTTCTGTTTGCTGGCTCTGGTGGGGAGGTAGCAGAGGAAGTCCAAGAGCAATGCCCTCACATCAGCCTTCCTTTCTCTGGGAAGTGCAGGGTGAGAGGTACCCTTGGACCAGTCACCATGGGGGTATTTGTGGTGTTCAAGAGAAAAAAGACAGAGCAGTGCCCTGGATTTTCTAATGACCGGAGTCTGATGTAGACCCAGGAGAGTGGGTGGAAGTGTTCCAGCTGCTGTCACTGGATTTTGAATTTAATGTTCAAATCTTATCTATTGCTTTTACCACTTCTGGGGAGCTGTCTCCCCACTGTTTCCCAGTCCCCTGCTCCCTCCTGCCCACCTCAGGTACTAGCACTCTCCTTTCTGCTTTCATCTGCCCTACCCCTGCACTTCTGAGTTGCATTTGAACTGCCTCATAATTGCTGTATACCTAGAAACCATCTGACATGAGGTTTTGGAAGTAAAAGGGCAAACTGCTCCAGAGGCATTTGCAGCATTGAAAATGGAAAGCCGTTTGTGAAAAGATGCAGTGGGAAAAAACAGAGGGCTGCTCTTGCCTCGTCCTCTGTGTCCTGGTGAGCTCTTCCCGTTTAGAGAAACCAAACAGCAAGAGTTTTAAAATTCTCCATGAGTACTGTTTTGTCTCAGTGCTGCTATTGTCCCATCATAGAAAGAAGAATAATGTTTATTCAACATTATCTAAAGCATATGTAACTTACAATGTGGCTGAAGTCCATGGTAAGCTCATGGGCCACTCACCTTAAATAGGCAACAGAATAAAAATCTGTATTTGTCTTGATTATTAATCAGGACTGCACCCCCTCCATCTTAAGACTCTGTCTGGTTTCTCTGTGTGAAAATTCAGGCAAGGACAGCCTTTGGATGCTAGCATGCAAAATTCTTTTAATTGGTTTTTTTTCCGTGATTGCACACCCAAACCTTACAATTGTCAGTGTATATCCCAGCACTTTCCTACCAGCCCTTTACTTTTTCTTTAGGAAGGTGTTTGACTGTTCTGGTGAAAAAAATCTCTGTTCTCTGAATGCCACTAAAATACTGTTGTTCTGATATGGAGCCAGATGTCTGAAGAGAACGGGAGTATAGTTTGGGTTGGAAGTTAGGCTATGGGTCACTGCTGCTCCATGTTTTCATGCCAGCTAAAGTCTTCCCCTACACAGGAGCAACTCAGGTGGCTCTTGCTTATGGGGTGGCTTTTGCTGTGGCTGCAGCATCAGCTGTGGTTCTCCTCCCTTGTTCTTGGTGCCGGATACTTCTGTTTTCTTAATGCTGCATCTACCAGCCAGGTGGCAGATGCAGTATTAAGCTCTACCTGCTCTACTAGACTGACTTAGGTGTCTCATAGATAGTGTCTCCAATGCCTTCATAGCAAATATCAGTTCTTTGTAACCTTGCTTGCTACTAGTTGGTTTGGTTTTTTTAATCCTCTGCATTGTTGTGCAGCCAAGAGAGGACACCCATGTAAAGGGCAAAGTAGTTTAGAAAAAAGGTGAAAGATAGAAGTGCTGGGAGTGTCTGACTGAGGTTGAAAATAAACAGGTAGTTAGCCAGCTGGCTTTGGGGCGGATCTTTTAAACTGTGTGTAAATTCAAATACCGCTCTGTAATTTTACTTGTGCTAACATGAAGCACATGACTCTCAGAATCAGAGGATTGGCTCCAGCTGCTCTTGCCGGCATTTAGGAACTTGTAAAAAAAAAAAGGCACTTCAGTGTAGTTCTCCTGTGTTTACTGATCAAGCAGACACCAACAAATACTTGCTGAGTGATTATTTTATTTTCTTTCATTTGCTTATTTGGATTTTGCTTTCATGTTCTCTCCTATTACTTGATTAGTATTTCCAGAGAAAAATAGTGAGTGAAATTCTTTTTTTAATTTTTCTGTTATGCCATCTATAACTCTGTTTTTTTTATTGCAGGGGTCTCGGGTCTGGCTGCGAGAAAATAATCAGCATTATCCCAGCACTGTTCATTCCTGTGCAGAAGGAGTTGTCGTATTCAGGACAGACTATGGTCAGGTATGGGCATTGCTCCTCTATGTTTTGTCTTTTCCACAACTCTGTAAAAAATAAGCTTTCACAGAATCACAGAATGGGTGAGGTTGGAAGGGACCACAATGGGTCATCTGGTCCAACCTCCCTGCTCAAGTAGGGTCATCCTAGAACACATGGCAGGATTGTGTCCAAATGGTTCTTGAATATCTCCAGTGAGGGAGACTCCACAACCTCTCTGGGCAATCTGTTCCAGTGCATGGTCACCCCCAACGTAAAGAAGTTTCTGCTTGTGTCTAGGTGGAACTTCCTGTGCATCAGTTTCTGCTGGCAGCCTCTTTTCCTGTTGCTTGGTACCACCGAGCAGAGCCTGGCTTCATCCTCTTGACATCCTCCCTTCAGATATTTATACAGATTGATGAGGTCATCTCATAGTTGCATCTTTTTGAGGCTGAATAGGTCCAGCTTCCTCAGCTTTTCTTAAGGCTGAGACTAAGAGAGATTCTCCAGACTCTTGACCAACTTTGTAGCTCTCTGCTGGACCTGCTCTGGAAGCTCCATGTCTCTCTTGTACTGTGGACTCCAGAACTGCACACAGTATTTCAGGTGTGGCCTCACCAGGGCTGAGCAGAGGGGCAAGATCACCTCCCTCAACCTGCTGGCAATGCTCTTCTTAATGTATCCCAGGACACCATTGGCCATCTTGGCCATAAGGACACACTGTTGGCTCATGGACAGCTTGTTGTCCACCAGGATCCTCAGGTCCTTCTGTGTGGGACCCTGCACTTGCCTTTGTTGAATTTCAGAAGGTTCTTCTCTGACCAGCTCTCCTGTCTGGGTCCCTCTGAAAGGCTGCACAACCTGAAGTATCGGCCTCTCCTCCCAGCTTTGTGTCAGCAGTGGACTTGCTGAGAAGGGACTCTTATCCCCTCATCCAAGCCATTGATGAACAAATTAAATAACACTGGGCCTGATATAGAACCCAGGGGGACACCACGAGTAACAGACCTCCAACCAGACTCTGTACCACTGATCACAACCCTCTGGGATCTGCCACTCAGCCAGTTCTGAATCCATTCCACTGTCCACTCATCCAGCTTACACTTCTTGAGTCTGCCTATGAGGATTTCATGAGAGACCGTGTCAAAAGCCTTGCTGACGTCAAGGTAGAAAATATGCCCTGCTCTCCATTCATCCATCCAGGTAGTTGTTTCAGAACAGAAGGCAATCAGCCTGGTCAAACATGAGTTACTTTTAGTGAACCCATGCTGACTACTCCTGATCACCTTCTCGTCTCCCGTGTGGGGTAGACATGGCCTGCAGAATGAGGCACTCCATCAGCTTTCCAGGGATTGAGGTTAGGCTGCCTGGCTGGTAGTTTCCTGTGTCCTCCTTCATGCTCTTTTTGAAGACTGGAGTGATGTTTGCTTTCTTCTGGCCCTCAGGCACCTCTCCTGATCTCCATGACCTTTCAAAAGGGGTCATGAGCAGCCTTGCTATGGTGTTCACCAGCTCTTTCAGCAGTCCATGGATGCATCCTGTCACGAACCAGGGCCTGTGACTTTGAGGCTGCTTTAGTTGCCTGTAGAAGGCCTCAGCCACTTTATCCTCCTGGTCAGGCAACCTGGAGCAAACACTCACAGAGTGTCATCCTTCCTAGTCTGCCCTTTTATCCTGACCCATGAGCTCTTAATGCACTCATCATCCACCCTGAGACAGAGCTTGATATATGCAAAGTGTTGCCTCACAGAGAGGGTAACTCCACCGCCACACCTTCCTGGGCTGTCTTCTAAATAGCATGTAGCCCTTCATGGCAACATTCCCCTATGGGAACTATCCCACCACGTCTCCATAATCACAGTGAAATCGAAGTCTCATTAAGAAAGATGAGTCCTATCTGTGCCAGCATGCCATTCTGTTGTAAAAACCCCCAAAATTAAGGTGGTGACACCAGCTGCGGGAGCAATGTATTTTCTCCTTGCGTGGAGGGCACAGTGGGAAACTAAAAGGCGTATGAATAAAATATTCATTTTGTGTCACCTGAATGTGCAACTTGGTTTTAATAGTTCTTTCTGTTGCCTCTCCAGTCAGTTGCTATGATTGTGTCTGACAAAGCTGAAGTAATGCTGCTGAGTGTGAGAGCCTTGTTCCACATAGGTAGGTGATCATGTAGTTTACTGGAGGAAGGTGGCCTCTCCAAGGTTATATTCCCTTACAGTAACAGAAAGTGGGGCCTGGCACATGGCCAAAAAATTAAAAGCATGTCTTTCAGAGACAAGGAACCGTTGCTTTCTTTACATGCTTTTCTCCGGGCAGGAAGGGAACCAGACAGAATTGTAGAGTGGCTTTTGATGGGCAAGATGTAACATACTCGTGATTAAATTGCTGCTGTGCTGGCAGTGAGGGATGAAAACGATGGAGTGACCACATCAGTGAACAAGGGAAGGGCTGTGCATGTCATCTGTCTGGACTTCTCTAAAGCCTTTGACAGAATCTCCCATAACATCCTTCTCTCTAAATTGGAGAGATATGGATTTGATGGATGAACTGTTTGGTGGGTGAGGAATTGGTTGGATGGTTGCATCCAGACAGTAGTGGTCTAGAGCTCAGTTGGTGATAAGGATGTCCTTTGGGGTTCTGGACTGGGACCAGAACTGTTTAATGCCTTCATCAATGCCATTTGCAGTGGGATAGAGCACGGCCTCAGCAAGTTTGCAGATGACACCAAGCTGAGTCATGCAGCTGACAAGTCTGAAAGATGGAATGCCATCCAGAGGGACCTGGACAAGCTTGAGAAGTGGGCACATGCACATACTTCATGAAGTTCAATGAGGTCAAGTACAAGGTCCATGCATTTGGGTTGGGGCAACCCCTGGTATCCATACAGACTGATTGAGAACAGCCCTGCCGAGAGGGATTTCAGAGTGCTGGTGGATGAGAAGCTGGACATGAGCTGGCAATGTGTGGACAGCCCAGGAAACCAACTGTATCTTGGGTTGCATCAAAAGCAGCATAGCCAGTAGGTCAAGGGAGGGAATTCTGCCCCTTTGCTCCACTCTGGTGAGGCCTCACCTGGAGTGCTGTATCCAGCTCTGAGACCCCCAGCACAGAAAGGTCCATGTTGGAGCCATGGAGGAAGGCCATGGAAATTATCAAAGGGATGGAACACATCTCTTATGAGGTCAGGCTGAGAGACTTGAAGTTGTTCATTCTGGAGAAGAGAAGGCTCCAGGGAGACATTATAGCACCTTCCAATACCAAAAGGGGGCCTTCAAGAAAGCTGGGGACAAACCTTTTAGCAGGGCCTGTTGCAGTAGGACAAGGGGTAGTGGTTTTAAATGAAAAGAGGGTAGACTTAGATGAGATTAAGGAAGAAATTCTTTATTTTGAGGGTGGTGAGGCACTGGAACAGATTGCCCAGAGAAGTTGTGGATACCTCATCCCTGAAAGTCTCCAAGGTCAGGTTGAATGGGGTTTTGAGCAACTTGGTCTAGTGGAAGGTATACCCCCTTGCAGCAGGGGTGTTTGGCTAGATGGCCTTTACAGGTCTCTTCCAACCCAAGGCATCCTATGATTCTATCATCCTTTTCTCTTGCACCAAGTTATTGGTGATCCAGACACATGTGGTATAGGGGAAGACACCCAAAAACTAGACTGAGAAGAACAACTACCACTGGGTACAAAGCCTCCTCTCAGAGAAACGAGAAAGCCACCTGTGTGCTGGTATGTTTTCTGTGGGTTGCATATTAAATTGTGCCTTTAAGGTTCTCAGAACTGGGGTGTTGCATATTTTGACTTTTCTTACTGAAATTTGAAGTCCAGTTAAGTGGAAAGGCTGAAACTGTCTCCTCTGTTGGCTTTTTCAAGCAAAAAAAAAAAAAAGAAGGCTCCATCACATCAAAGCATCCCAATTATATTTGAGCTGCAGTGCAGAAAGGCTGCTCTGTGTGTTGTTACGCTATCATCCTCCAGGAAATGTCCAGCATTGGGCCTTTCATCTTAAACACAAGCCCTCTCGGGCTCCTAGTAGGAGTGACCCACATGCTTACATGGGACACTACCTGTAATTTTCACAGGATTTTGTAACTGGATGCGTAGCCGTAAAGAGCCTGACTTTCAGAAGTGTTTTGAGCTGCAAAATCCATACACTTAAGGGAATCACAGATGCCACTGTAAAAGGGACAGTGTGCTTTGGTGCCCTGGAAAAGAATGGCAGAGCTAGTGCTAGCATCCACCAGCAGATAAGCTGCTTGTTAATGGTGTTCTGTGTGCGCATTGTGTGTGATGTTACTGCCTTTCTGTGGTGTACGTAACACGAGCTGGAACTTCAGGTAATATGGAAAAAGTCTCGAGTCTTTACCACGATGTCATCTGATGGATTAAATTTGCTTAGAAAAACCTGGTGCTATAAACAGCACTGGGAAAAAAATTATCTCCTTTGTTTTGGTGTGCACGTGTTAAAACCAGGCAGTGCGAAGTGGGAAGGACGTAGGGATCAACCTTCAAGACCTGTGATGTGGCATTCCACCTCCTCAACGGGTCTGAGCTGGCAGCTGCACAGCCAAAGGCATAGTAGAAATTCACTGCATTTGATAACTTTAATCATTTTCAGGGCTCATAGTTTCAGGATTGGACTTTGTGTGTAAAAAGACTGTGCCAGCTGACATTGGTCAATTAATGTATTTTCTCCCATTGCTTTTCCTGATGTGCTTTTAGACCATCCTGCCCTTGCTGTTTGGTTACCTGTGGGCTGCAGAAGGCTGCAAGCAGGTGAAATGGAACTGAGATAATGCTTGACTATTACCTCTAACTGTTTGGCAATCCCTGCCATGCTGGATATCACTTTGAAGAACAAGAGAGGGGAAGCAAGGGGTGAGGCTGCAGAAATAAGGGGTGATGATGCTTTTTGAAGCATGTTGGTGTATTGATTCCCACATCATTTTGACAGCTGGAGCTCATGTTCAAGTTTAATGACAAACTGATGAAAGCGTTGGGACCTTATCAAAGCACAGCATTGTTATTCATCTTCTCTGATTCAGTGGCTTCTACTAGACTTTGCACTTCTCATCTTTCCACTGAGCATTTTGCATGTCTTCTGAAGATGTGATCGGAAGGGCAGTGGGACTGGGAAGGTGTGTTGCTGAGTTAGTTTCGGATCTTACTTTTATGAATTTGGACTTCAAGTCTTTGCCAATGTCAGTTTGCAGAATAATTAAAATTTCATAGCACAGTACCTTACTTCTTAGTTTCTTCTTTCTGTTCTGTTGTGAGTGGCAGAAGTTAATTTTCCACAAAAACCTGTAGCAGCATACAGTTGTATGCTGAAGGGGTGGTTGTAAGGAATCCTACCCAGTGTGAAGGTGGGATTATATAATGATATTTTAACAAGCTGCATAGAAATTTCTTGATTATCACATGGTGATATAATTCCTCCTCGAGTGTTCTTGTATTTATTGCCTGAGTGTTAAACAGTTCATTGCCTAATTATCATTAAAGACAACTGTGATACTGTCTTCTGCTGTTGTCATCCTCTGTGTGAGATGGTTGTAAAACTAGCTGATTTGATGGTCTGTGGGGAATATCTGGTACATGAGATATGGTGTACTAAAATGGGGAATATCAGGCTGTAAGTTTGGATTTCCCTGAGCAAATAGCTATGAAAAATTCTTAGCTCTTTATGAAAAGAAGAAAAATGTGACACTGTATAGGGGTAGATGAAAGCCTCATTAAATACAAGGAGGGGAAGAGTATTTCAGGCCTGTGTTTCAGCACCCTGGCCCATGATAAAGTAGGGAGAGATGAAAGGTTTGACCTTCCTCTTAGCACACGTTCATGACGCTGGGCTCCAGGTGGCTCTGGAGTAGCTCTCCAAAGCTTCCTGCAGGCTGGCCTTCAAAACAGAGAGTCTGCAGTGACTGGAAAACTATGACATGCAGACATTTAATATTGTAAATATGTTTCCCTTTATAAGCACAAACCTAGTACTTTCCAGAAGCGAGGATGCTGTACTCATTTGCTAGTTGGTGGGTGGGACGGTTGTGTTGTTTGGTTTTTTGTTCCACTGGTGTGCAGAGAGCTGGTGAAGCTCATGACCATGTCTATGACTACACTGTATTAATACAGTATATTCATACTTAGTATGTGTATGTTAAGTATGTCAATGAACTGTGAACACTTAGAATTATAAAAGTGGGTCCTAATCTTTCTTTGTGTGTTTAGATGCATATTCATATATAAGATGACATTACAGTTACTGCATTTTTTTTTTCATGTTTGAGGATATTTTTGCTACATATATTTTTAGGGTTAAAATTATTTCTTCCTTAAAGGTTTTATTTACAGTACAGCAGACATTTTGTCATTGTCTTACTGTATTTTTAATGAAGTGAGTTTTAATGAGTGTATTTTTAATGTGTGAGCTTACAAAGTGCTCAAATGAATGTTTAAATAAAATCCTGAAAGCCTTGCTGCCATTCTATGCTTTGTTTGAAATGACTTACTTGTGTATGTTCAGTAATCAGTGGTTCCATTGAGAAAAAACCTCTTTCCAGTTTCTCTCCTTTTTCTTTTTCTCTGAATACTGTGAACTTTATTTCAGATCAAAAGAGGACTGCATTCTGCTCTTGACTTGTACAGACACACATGAAACTGTCTGCAGTGAAAGCATGGATAGCAAATACAAAAAGCTTGGGGGCAGTGAAATCTTTCAGAAGAGCTGTGTTGTGTTGCATGGCACTGATTTCAAGAACATTTTTCTAGTCTTCTAAGTAGGACTCTACTTCTTCTTCTATTGGTACATACAAGTATATATATGAAAGTAATGCCAATAAATATATATAGTCAGCATGTCTGTGTCCCTCTTTTTTTTTTTTTTAATGCAATCATGGCTGTTGGTGTAGGTAGCGCTGTGTTTAAGCCTTTGAGAATTGAGGACTTCCAGAAAAGCACCTAGAACACACATTTTTAATAACATCCATTCCCTTGCAAGGGAAGAATTGTATATATGTAAGACATAACGTATGCATGTGTGTGTAGGGGAAATCTTATCTGAACCAACTCGTTCAGGGAGAAGTAAAAGTTGATTCAATTGCTGCAAACTGTCCTCAGTCTGACACTAAAAATTCAGGATACTTAATTGCATACCTACTTAGCTGACTGAGAGAACCTTTTACATCAAATGTTATAAATAGAAGCAGTTGAGTGATAATATCCAAAAAATGTAGGCTCTTTAAAAACAGATGTCATATTTCACCAGTAAAGACTTTGTCAGTTAAACCAGCTTTCTGTGAATTTTCTTCACAGAGAAGTCCTTCACAGCATGGTGTTATGTCAGCAAACAGAGTAGAGCTTGGTATCCTTAGCTTCAAATCAGAGGCACCTGTAAATGGTTTGGGCAGCAACAAAAGTATTTTTTCCTGTATGTTTAACTTATTGTGGCTCTTCTGCGGCATTTCTGCATCTCAGGAATTGGAAGGCTACAGATGTTCCTTGTTAAACACAGCTCAAGTATGTGTTCCATGGAGGTTTTCACTTTTTTTTTTTTCTTTCTGGTTTGAAGGCTGGGAGAGCTTCTCATCGTGACCTCATTCAGGAGTTGTAGACCTGGGCTTTGTTTGAGGTTTGGGGTTTGTTCTTTCTGTTTTGGTTAGTTTGGGGAGGGGGGGGTGTTCCTTTTGTTTGATTCTTGAGTTATCTATAGGATTATGTTGAAGTTACTGTGTGGTTATACCAGGAGGGCTCATGTTTTCCTCACTGTCAGTTTAAAATTAAAAAGAAAGCCCCAAATCTGCAGGTAATGGCTAAGCATTTCTCATAAGGACTCTTTTCTTCGCCTTGTGTCCTTTCTCACCCTCGCTTGGGACTCTCTTGTGCTAGCCTTTGCTGTTGTGAGGAGCCCTTTTAAACAAGAGTCTTCCGTTCATATTCACAGGGCATGAATAACACCACTGAAGTTACTTGGCTTAAGTTACTGAAGTCAGTAGGACTGTTTATCAGTAAATGCTGTGTTTGGCTGCATCCATAGTTCATAGGATCAGGCATCGGAGAAGTAAATCCTTCTGGACAAGGATTTTCTTAGCTAGCATTGAAAAGCGTCATGCTTGCTTCTAGCTCTTCCACGTAAAGACCCGAAAATATTTCCAAACAGTGTTTTTTTGGACATTTCCCTGAATTCAATAGCTATTACCCTTCAAATGCACATTTACAAGGGAGCATTTTAAAGAAGCCCTTTGTGAGCTCCCTTGTATATACAGCCTCTCAAGAAAATACACAAATATATGCAGTGGGCTTTGGTCTTGGCTGCTCTTAGCATTAAATGATTCCATCTTTTTTTGCAAACTTTATTTATGAAGACTTCCATACTCTTTAATTTAATGGTGCGTATCAAGGGTAGTGACTGCTGATTCCGGACACTGGGTAGCTTGTGTGTGTTTTGGGCAGCAGATCCCCTGCCTTTGGGGCTCAGGGTCAATGCCAAATTCAGCAGCTTTACAGCAGGAAATCAGATTCCATCTGTCTAAACACTGTAAAGTTCATCTTATTCTCCAGTTAGTTATATTTGGCTTACTTTTAATAATTCTTCTGATTAGCATACTTAAAAAAGCTTAATGCTGTGGCTAATAGTATGTTGATTTCTTGGGGGTTTTTTTGTGCTTTGGGTCTTTTTTATTGTTGTTGTTTTTAAGTGATATGTGCAGAAGTTTTGGGTTTGGCGGATGGTGTGGGGTTGGGGAGGGCCAGAAGTCAGCCGGAGTGCCTTTTAGTACTCAGGATTTATCTTCTGTGGAGAAGTGTTTACATCTTTATGTTGGATGTCAAAGTTCAGCGACTCTCGCTGCAAGCATCTGTTGGCGCGCCTGTAAACAGAGTTCGTGACAGATGTGAGCCGGCGGCTTCCTCCGGGAGCCTCCGCAGGGAGTCTGGCCTCCCCGCCTTGCACAACTGCCCTTGGCTGTCCCGGGGGCCCTTTGGTACCCCAGCCTGCGGGGCGTCTCCTAGAAGGAGCTGCAAGGAGGGGCGGCTGCGCTCCGCTCGCCCGCGCTTGCTCTGTCCCGTGCTCTTTGGAGAAGGGTGCCGGTCAGGCAAGCGATGCTGCAGAGGCTGCACATGCCCTGCAAGCCCACGTGTCCCCCAGGCCCACTGAGCCGTGTCACGCCAGCCCTCCTGTGAAGCATTTAATGGAGTGTAACTGCAGCGCACAAAAGCCTCCCCGTGCCCGGTAAGGATTTAATGCAACTGCAGCAAGCGTTTTCCTTAATGGAAATGCTGCTTCTAAAACCCCAAGCGTTACTTGTCAATACTGTGTTTGAGCACTGGTTCAAGTGGAAGCACTCACAAATTGAACAAGTGTTTTGGGTTTTTTCCATGTGTGCCATCTTCTTTTACTTTTTAAGTACTTGCTAATTGGAAAAATCATTAATTTGGGTCTCTTAAATTCTCCAACATGGAAATATTAAAAAGGCATTTAATTGTGCTAAAGGAAGCAATATCTGTATCAGAGAACTTTTTTCTGCCCCTAATTCAGGAGCTAATTCAGCTTGTCTTTTTATCCCTTTATATCAAGGGTGATATTTTTACATGACTACCATTCTCTGAATATTTGTTAAAGGGTAATAGGGAAAAGCCTTTAGTGTGTGCTTTTCCCTGAACTATGTATCTGTTACATAAAAAATACAGAGCAAGTTATGAATTATTTCTTGGATATGTTTCACATGTTCTGTCCTTACTTTTTTCCTGTTACTTGCCTTTCTGCCAAAACCACTATCAGTTTGATTGATTGCAGGAAGGGGAAAGTTTTAATCCTGAAGTGGGATATTTTAAAAGAAAGGCTGAATTGTAAAAAAAAAACACCAAAGCAAAACAAAACAAAAACCTGAAAGCAAGACCCAGAAACCCATCCCAACTGCCAGACCAAGGTGATTGTATTATCCCTGCAAAATGAACTTTCTGGCTATCAGTGCGTGGCCAGTTTTTGGCAGAAGCCAGGGAGTTTGCAAGTGAGCAGTCAGGAGATTTCTAATGCACAAATGATGGGGGCAGGAGGGCTGAGCAATGACCATAAATAACTCCTTTAATGTTGGATTTTCAAGGGTTTTGTTCTGTGCTGCCTAAACATAATGGTAGTGTTTGCTCTAGCTTTACTGAAATTAATTTGTTTGGCATTAGTGTGGCTGTTGTTAAGTGTTTTCCTAACAATATAAATTAAATCTGTACGAACAAAAGCATTTATCTATGTGCAGAGTTGTTTTATGCTTTTTATAAGACCTGACTGAAAGCAGTCGGCATCTGAGACGCTGACAAAGAGGCACTTTCTGCATCCCCCCTTGGTTTGCTGTGGCCACGTAATGGGTTGTGGCTACGTAAACAGTTGAGATGTCAGTCTTCTCTCTTGCTTTCTGCAAAGAAAATCCAAACCATCTGTCTTTTTTTGGTGCCTTTATTATGCTTGTACTAAAGATAGCAAAACTGCTTTGTTTTAAGATTAAAGCAGATGTACACAGGCTGCCATATTAATTTCTTTTGTAAGGGAACACAGTTCAGCTGTTCACAAAACATGGGAAGGAATTTAGGCAGCATCGTGCCAAAAAACAACGATAACAATGAATCTGTAGCTCTGTGATGAACAAGCTTGTCACTTCAGTTGTTCCCCTGTTCCTAAATTCCCTTGGATGTGAGGCTGGTCTCATTGTTCAGCATTGTTGGTGTTTTTAGAAACATATGGTTTAGGTTAAGCACAATTACGTGCCTGGATACTTCGCTCTGCAACAGGGCACTGCTCAGTTTTGCTCTGGTGAGGCTTTGTACCTTGCAGTGCAGATAAATGGTGGATGGACACTGAGATTTTTACTTGGAGAGGATGAGTTGAGCAAAACACAAGTGGCCTAGTGTCCCCTATACTTTATTATATTGATTTTTTATTTTAATTTTTTTTTTTTTTTAATTAAAAAGTCAAATGACTGGATAATTCTGGACAGGATTTTACACAATGAGGGCTTCTGAGAAAATGCTAGTGCGTGTGCAAGCACCATTTTAAAAAGTATTGATAGTGGTAAGCAGAGGCCACTCTCTCTCTGCTTTACAGTCAGCCACCTGGGAATCATTGTTTGGCAGAGACGTGTCCCATCCCCACCCCACTTCTCTGTCAGGGACTGAGGACTGCGCTGAAGGGTGTGAGCTGTGAAAAACCTATTAAAGTCATTTGAATAGTTCAAAAAGTGTAGGCACTGGGCAGGTGTGCGGGGTACTGCATTAGATGTGCTGGTGATCTCAGCCTATGGGCTGGACAGAAGGTGTGGCGAGGTGGGGTGATGAATCTGTAGGAAAGGAGACTGTGTCCACTGGCAGCTCCTCTGGGGCAGGCTGCAGTGCCTCTGGCTGCATAGTGCTGGTTCTGTAGACGGAAAGCTCATTTGAACTTTGCCCTATCCTGTGGTCACTCAAGTAGTTCCTGAAATCTATGTTACCTCTGTGTACCAGAGAAATACAGAAACAAAGGGGGATCTGCAGCTCCAGGTACCCTTCACTATACAAGTTAGCTTTAAACAAACTAAATCTGAGCAGTACAGACTGGTGTTTCAATGCCAGATCACTTTCAAGGCTTGATGTCTGAAATACTGTTTGAAAGATGCAGTACTTCCTGCAGAGCTTCATGTTCTTTTAGCAGGCAACACAGGAGCTTCCCATTGGGATAAGATGTATCTTTGGGAGCCTCATGACATTCGTATTCTTGAGCATTTCAAAGTGACTTGTTTGAAAACGTCAAGTGTTCTCATGAGAACACTATCAGAGCAAGATTTCCCCTAAAGCATTTCTGCAGTGTGATAATAAACTCTTTCAATGTTAGCTGCAAAAGGAACTTTAAGCGCTCTTTCATAGTGGTGCTTTTATTTATGCTAAACCAGGGGAAGAAAATGTTAGTGTAGGTCATGTGCCTCCTCCTCATCCAGCACTCTTTATTTTGTAAAACAAGCCAGGTCCTGTTTAGCATACACATGGTAGAGCTGAGAGACGATTTAAGGAGATTTATCTACTCAAGCTGACAAGGACAATCGCAAAATGTACATGGAGAAAACCCCTCTGTGTTGCAAAGTCATACCCTGGAGAGTTCAAAAATGCTGCTGGGCCTCTTTTTGCACTGTAGAAAAAGCAGTGTGCTGCCCCTCTGCAGCTGGGTTGTTGTGGAGAGGAGAGGGACCTGTACCGGGGGGAGCAGTATCAGTCGTCTCTAAGCAGCTTCTGGATGTTCTGGAGTAACAAGGATGTGTGCATAGGCGGGTAGAAGTAAAGGGTGCTTCCTCAAAGTGCCCTAGTAGTCTCCCTTGTTCATTTTTTTGTTTGTTTGTTTGAGGGGTATTTTTTGTGCTTCCTGCCTGCCCTTTGTTCTGTCTTCCATGCATGGGCTCCTGTGCTTTTACTTGTTTGGTCTCTCCAAGCTTCTGCTTCAGATTCGGTTCCCATTTATCATGCACCCTGCTCGCTCCGTGCAGCCTTGCTCCCTGCTTTTCTCTCTGACACACGAGTACACGTGTGCATGCACCGACCTGTCAGGGGCGTGCTGGCAGTTCCTGGGGGCTGGGAGCATGGGGTCTCTCCAGGTGGGTGATGGCCAGGCCCACTGCACTCCCCAGTCAGGAGCAGGGCAGCAGCGGGACCTCACTGTAAACCCAGCAAAGCTCAGCAAAGCACAAAGCCTCACACAGCCTCCTTTGGCTCGCAGGGAGCACAAGGGTCAGATGACCTTCTCGTCCTCCGTTCGCGGGCTTTGGTCGGGGATAGCATGAATAGCGGTGTGTTGGAGCTGCCAAGGGAAGCTCCAGGAGGTCTTGCTCAGCAGCATCTAGAGCATGCCAAGGGCTGGAGGCCTTTCCCAAGGTGCTTGGCTGCTAAATGTCTGAGGCTCTACCGGAGACTTGCTGTGCAGTTTTTCTCCAGTGATTTGTAACTTTGTAGAGCTGATGACTTTTACAGGACAGATAAAATCTTGCCTCTTGGAAACAGTTGTTCCCTTTTTAAATTAACATTGGCTCTCCAAAGAATGGCTTGGTAGAATGTTCATGTATCAAGTCACCAGAGTTATTGTAGGCCTGAATGACCCAAAAGTACTGTTTTGCCTATGGTGATAAAATAAGCTACTTTGAAAAAATACGCATTTACTAGTAAGATGTGTACCTGCCACTGAATACTTTGTCCAGAGCTTTTCATGTGTAGCAGAAATGGGAAACTGATTTGGGAAGGGAGCAATCTTAATAGGTAGAAGTGACACAAGCCTATAATAAAAATAATTACATGTATTTTACTACTGATTATTTCTCTCTTGAAAGTGTGTTTTTTCACTAGCATCAGCAAGGAGTTCTAATTACAAGTAAATAATAAAATCCGTTCCATTGTTAATGCTGCTTTCAGGCAGGCATGTAATATACATTGAAATCTGATGGTCAGACTGCATTGGCATTATCAGTGCATCATTACTGGCTTAAATGCAATTACAGAGAGTTTCTGTCACCACAAGATTTGCCCAGGAAATGTAAAGTTCTGACAAGGATACTTCAAGGTCTGCTAGGCATTTGAGATATGTTAATGTTTCTCACATGTCCTCAGTGGGGGGCAAGAGAGAGCAGTATTACTGTGTGATCGGGAAAGCAACAGGAGCGTGACAAAGGCTTGGTAAGTCCAGCACACGAGCATGTACTTCTAGGAAGAATGTGATCACTGCACCGAGTTTGTACATGAACAAAACCCTTGATGTGGGTACGGGCTGCAGCCAGCAAACACTGTGCAGAAGGTGAAGGGGAGGCCAAGAAGCAGAAGGCTGCTGGGGGTCCGTGTTTTCTTAAGCAGTACCCTTGGTTTTCTTCTGGGTTGTTTTTCTGGGCATTTTTAAAAATGCTTGCCCTACATTCTGTGTGTGTGACTGTGTTAACAGATCAGACCAGACGCTGCTGTGAATATTCAATTACTCCAAATTGGTTGCTGATCTCTGTTAATCCCAAGCATGCTGACAGCGTACATATCAAATGCATTTGTTCACATTTCTGAAATGAGCAGGGCTATTGCAACGCAGGGCAGTTATCTTAATGCCCCTAATAGGCTGATACAGCTCTTCTGGAAAGTATTGTCATGTGTACATATGTTGTATAGATGATGAAATGGGGAAACGTGTGTGTAGGTGCTCACACAGATATATATACATGTACTGTTTCTTAAAAACACTGGACTTAGAATGTGTTTGCTCTACATCACATGCAGGTCCATATCTGTAGAAGAAACAGTGGACAACAGTAGCCTACTGTCTTGGGGTGACTTTATGCTGTTGTATCCCCTATCACTGCTCTATGCCCAGACATGATTCCTGAGTCTTTCTATGCCTTTAAAACTGGATGCAAGAGACAGAGAAAAAAACTGAGCGAACTTTTCAAAGTGAAGGCTTGATTTTTCAGTTATAGTATCACACTGATGCTAGATTAAAGCAAAACCTGAGGCCTTGGCTAAAGAAAACAAAGTCAGGTAGGGCAGTATTGAACTTGTGGTATTGATAAGCTCCACAGATGCACTTTGAAAAGTCCTTGAACATTGCTACTTGAGTCAGTGCTGTTTGAATATGAAATCCTTAAATCTGGCTCTCCACAAGCTGAACAAATAGCTTACTGTACCTTATGTCCTTAGAGCAGATTAGGCAGCTTGAAGTCACCAAAGATTCAGACACCACAGAGATTCAGAGTTGCAGAAGCTGCTCTTGAGTCATGCATTTTTTGCATAACTTTTAACCTGTGCACAATGTGATGTACTTATTAGTTTTAGTGTGGACGTTATGTAAATACTAAGCACCTTATCACATGAGGTTCAAGGTTGCAGTTACAAGCAGTGCTTCCTTTATTTATGTATGAAAATGGAAAGAAATGTCTTATTGGAAGTGGGCAATTGAACAGCAAACTAGGGACAAGCACTGCCACACTTACGCTTGTAGAACAAACTCATATTGGAAGTGATAGCAATGGGAAACAGTAGACAATTCTCTTTTGTCAAGAAATTTCTAAAGGGACAGACTAATTTTTATAACGGAAGATGAAATTAACTTACAAGGAAGCTGTTGGAACCCGGTTCCAGGTTTTCTCACCACTGGTAAGTGGTATCTTAAGCTGTTAGGACCCATGAATTAATGGCGCCAGACTTTGCCGTGTGAAAGGGAGTCCAGTCAGCCTCTTTCCCTTACATAGCGCAAGTGTTACCTCTACTTTTAATTTGCATTTGGGATTATGTGTCACTGATCTAAATACACTAGAAGTGTTACTCTAGAAACATTGTGGTGTCACCTCCATAGTAGCTCAAGTGTGGAGGGATGTAAAGTAACAGGTCCTGCATTTGCAGCAGGACACAACGGAAGCAGGTGAGTTGCTGGCTGAGGTGACTCTTCTCCTCCCAGTCTTAGCATTAACTTTTCTTCTTGGCAGGCATAAGGGGCAATCGAACACAAGTTGCATAAGGAGAAGTAGCTACCCTCTGTAGTTTCAGACCTACTTACTGCTCCAAAATACACTTGCCTTTTGGAAGAGTTTGTGAGATGATGGAAAAGTGGAAAAAAAATCTGGATGCTAAGCTAGTAGTTTCGTCTACTCCTGTAATTAAGCTCTGAGCACTTGTAGCTTTGTTGAATCTCTGTTTTATTTGAAGCTAATTTAGTTTCCAATCTGGCAGGAACTGTCCCCTTGATGTCAGCTTTTTCCTTACCCTCCTTGGACAGTGCATGCTTTCCAGAGACCAGTGTGTTATTTCTGTCTGGTGAAGGCACCCCCACTATGCTAATGTAGCTCTTGAATTATACAGCTACCAGCATGCACATCCCTCGAGTGAGTAACAGCTCTTTGCAGTTACGTGTGTAAATATTTACATCCATTTCCCTCCCACTTGGTAAAGCACTCCATTTTTGTACAGTACAAAGTGCTTTGTATACAGAAAAATCACATTGTTTAGTTGGTCGGGTTTGTTTTGAGGGGGCGTTATGTTTATTTAACAGAAGGCCAAACGAGTTGCAGCATGCATTTTGTGGAGTAGTCCTGCTTTTATCCAGTTTCACAGCTGGGCTGGCAGATTTATGACGAGGTGATGGACTTCTTCAAGGTCAAACAGTGAATCAGTGGTTGGGTAGAACCTCAGGTCCTGCTGACTCCAGCGCTTTGTTTAAAAGTTCCAGCACACAGCTCTGGCTTTGCAAATTTATGCAGCAAATAAACCAAACTTATCCTCAGCCCCACAGTTAATTTCAATAAACAAATTTTGTGGGGGCTGTTATGCTTATTTAAAATGAGCTTGATTGGTACTGATAGGCTCAGACCTGTCCTTGCAGTAGCGGGGAATTCTGGAAATTATTGTGGTGATTGTTTTTCACTCTTTTGAAAGGTTTGAGTGCTTAAACCCACAAATTTAATACAAGTAAATGTGTGCATCAGGTACTGCTGTTTTATCTTTGTTGCAGAGCAGTAATACGTGAAGATCCTCATCCATTTGTTACACCACTGTACCAAGTAGGGCATAAAAGCAAAAGTGACAAACTCGTTGTGCCAGAAAAATTGGAATGCTCCTGCAAGGTTTAGGCTGGCATCTCGCCATGCTGCAGTCAGGTAGGGTGAGCTGCAGCAGTGAGGATGGCTGGGGCTCCTGCAGCCAGCCTAGGCAGCAGCTGTACTTGTAACGAGCAAGTGCCTCCCTGACATTTTCCTTTACAGGAACATGCAGTATGGCCATATATGTCATCAGAGGGGCTGGCTCTTGCTCCCCTGGACTTGCAGGAGAGAGGTTCCTTTGGTTTAGAGCTCTCTCCAGGTTTTTTGTGCTTGTGATTTAACTTTTTCCAGCATTTATACAGATGGCAGGTTCTGGCTGTTGCCGTCAGCCTAGGGCACCACAGGATGCTTGGTGACTGAGGTGAGTTTGTGAATACTATTTGCTAATTTCCAGTTATGAAACTTAAGAAGTGATCTACATTTCTGTTGGACAAAAGTATTATGAGTGTACCACAGGAAAAACAGTTAGTGTCTGTGTCAGCACAGGATTGCCAACAGCAGAGCATCTTGCTACGTTGTTCTGACACGTCTAGCGAGTTTGGAGTCACCCAGAATGGTGGGACTTTCATGACTTGTCAGCATCAATTCCAGCTTCCTTCCTTTATGCTACTTCATCTGAATTCACGCCTGGCTATCCGTGTCTGAATGTGTAAGGCCTCAAGAATAAAGTCTGGAAAATGTAGCAATGAAATTATTTTTTAACTGTTTTGGTTTGGATTTTTTTTTTCTTTACTTTCTCAGTAAGCTGTATTTTGAACAGGCACATGTTTTAATTTAATTTTCTCATCAAAATGTGCTGTTGCCAACTTCAGGTCTTAAAACTTTCTTTTGTTATGTATTGACTGCAGTATTCCTAGGGCACTTCTTGACATATGGATGCAAATGGATATATTCAGTTCAGTTCTTTTATGATAACTGGGTTTTGGCCTTGATTCGAATTCCTCTTATCGCTTGTGTCTGCATGCAAAAGTTAGAGCATGTCAGGAAAGTAAGGTACACTCTCACTATCTGTCAGATGCAAGGCAAAAATAAAATCTCCAGCTTTATGCATTTAGTAGTAAATTAATAGAGATCTTATCGTTTGTTAGAGATGTATATTACTAACCTCAGCTGAAAACTTGATGTGTGGTAGGAAATCAAGCTAATACTTGCTACATCCATTAAAAGGAGCAAGCACAGCAAGAGGCCAGGATAATGAGATGAGTATAAAGGGAGCAATGAATTTTACTATAGTTCTGAAAGCTCATTATTGAACAACAGGTTGGTGAAGAGGCTTGGAAGAAAAGCCAGCTCTTGCTGTTGGAGTACAAATGGAGTTTGAACTTTTTTTTAATAGATCTTGAATCCGTTACAAATGTATTGAACTACATGGTAGTGGTAAGTGTCTGAGTTTTGGTCTCTGAGCTCATGGAAAACAGTTTCTGGGCATATAAATTTAGTATTAAAAGGCCTGTTATTCACTTCTTGGTTTGTGTTTGAAAATATGTCTTTGGGTCAAAAAGAAAAACAAACCCAAACCACCCCCAAACTGATTTCTTTGTTTGTCTATTTCGTTTGAGAAGAATTGCAACTTTTTTATTGTAAATAGTCTGAAATAGGTCTGTAACCATGAGAACATAAGCATTTTTTGTAATAGAAAATACTAATGAATACACCCCATTACACTTTTCAGCTCCCAATAAGTTTAGCAGCCATATGTGCAGCAGTTCTCTGGGCAGGACCTGCACTGATTTTCACGTGTGTTCCTTGGGTTTAGCCAGAGATCCTGTTGCCATCCTTGCAGGGTAGATGTAGCCTGAGGTTGGCGAGCTGAGCATCCAGCAGGGTGAAAGCTGTCTATCTGATGTCAGCTCAGTGTGTGGTCGCTGGAGTAACCAGAGTCTGCACTCCTGGCAGCCTCTTCCCACTGGAAATAAACATTTACTGGTTGCTGATGTGAATGCACTTCTTTGCCCAGCGATCTAGCCGGAGTGCTTGCCTGAACTTGTCTCAGCAGTGTTATCTTCTGAGACCTTTAGACAAGGTGGTAGTGTCTTAGTAACATTTAAAACTCCTTTGTGTTTTGAGAATGTGTTCTGTGCCCTTCCTACGTGGCATATTTGTGCCTTGATAGCTTGAATTGTGGAATCTCTGTTTCCTGTGGTCAGTATCCAATTCAGAGTATCTGCCTGTAGTGTTGTGCTCCAAGGGGATGTCTCTCCACTGGTTCAAAACATGTTTCAGAGATCACCAAGTTGACAAGACTTTGCATGCTAACCCACATTTTGCACTATTGTTTAGAAATGAGATTGTCTTTCACCCCTCCTTTTCTTCCCAGTACTTTCATCTTTCACTTCCTAGGAAGTAGGTTGTGCAAAGTCAAAATAAAAATCTCTGTGTGGGCACTGTTACCACTGTAACTTCAGCTGATGTAGCAGAGTGGTTTCACTGCAGTGGTGCAGTTGTATGAGAGGAAGGACATGTTTGCAGTTAAGTGCTGATTTTCTGGAGGCAAAGTTGTTTTCAGGTTCTTTGCAACTGGGCAGAAAAATTTCCTTTATGGCCAAGGACCCCAGGCCAGTCAGCATGGTTTGTGTCTCAAATGCACATGAAAAAGGGTCACGTGATTTCAGAAATAGCTGATACAACTCTATTGGATGGGGTTTGACTGGAAGGGGTTTGACTTCAAGTTGCTGGCACTATAGTAGAGGGAAAGACCTTTGGACTGCTGGAGCCCACAGCACCAAGGGAATAATTTTTGAGTTTTATTGCTTTTGTGCGTATTTAATTGGATTGAACTGTGCCCCAAGGGGCCTGGAAAAACATTTTGGCAGATGTGCTAGCACTTCCCCGACTCTGTGGACAGCCTGCTAGCCCTGGAACAAGTAACCTCAGTAGCCCCATGAGCAAAAGAAAATTCCCTGAAAAAGCACCATCAGTGTAATCATGGTGAGGTCAAGGGCCTTGGCTGGGAAAACCTCGTATCTGTGATTCACAGGATGCATCAGCAGGATCTGGTGTAACGGGATCTGTCTTAACGGGAGAAGCCTCTGGTGATGAGAAGTGAATTTGTGTGGAGACCAGCAGTTGCTTGCTCTCTGTCGGCAGCCCCGCATATCTGGGTGCTTGAGTTACCTTGCAGGAGCAGGAGCAGATGGAGGGGATCAAAATGAGTGCTGTTTCAACTTTGTTAATGAATTAATCCCTTTGATGAGTTGTGTGCCTGGCACGTGCTCTCTTTGGCCTGTCCTCTCTGGAAGTGCATCCTGGTAGTCCAGGTTAAACCTTCCCCTCACCAACAGGCGTCCTTTGCCAGTAACTGGGCTGCAAGTACTGCTTCCCTGCCCGGGAACATGAAGCTGTCTTTATGGACAGTCTCGTGGTGGGGTGGAGATTCTGTCTTTTTGTGCAACGTCTGATAAGGGGACCTATTTTGATCTTGGTCAGATCAGTTAAATCAAACCCTATAAAAAAAAGATAATTGAAATCAGGTGGTCTAATTTAGATTGTGGTGGGAACCTGTATAGCTTGCTTTTAGGGATGCTAAATTTCTTCCAAGCAGCTGTTGAATATTTGATATTAAGATTTTGTGCTTAGGCACCCGAGTTTGAGCCTTCCTTCCCTTTTTTGACCCATTTCCTTCGGTGAAAATTTCAGCTACAAAGAAACTCAGTTTGGTGCTTTGGAAACTCACATTTATGCCTGTGTGCTTTTTGCAAGTGGTCATTCTCCAGGTGTGCTCTCCTGTGGGCTGTTTTTTCTTCCCACAGCATAGTAGTATTTTTGCAGAGAACCACAAGATTGTGTATTTTCTGTTGAATCTGCAAAGCATGCAAGGCCTTGTAATGCAATTTTTTTGGATTGACTAAGCTTTTTCAGATGAGTGAAGTCCAGAATTGAGAACTTCCAATATAGCAGTAGCTTTATATTCTTTATAGTACGGGGATCTTGTAAGAATAACTTAATTTTTAAATTTTAATTTAAGATTAATTTAAGATTAATTTTTAAACCATACTAGAAAAAACATAAGATTTTCTTTTACCTACCTGTCTTGAACTAAATGAAGCATTGGGTGATTCCTCACTGGTGCCTCTGTGGATGTAACTCACTGTTGGAGGTCTTTGTGGGCTTTGCCTTGTTAGCTATGTCTTGTTTGTCAGAGTGTATGCTAACAAAAAAGTGTATGAAGATACTAGTGTAAAGATTTCTACTTGAAGGCATGGTAATGCAGAATGACAGATAAATAATGGATCTTTTATTTGAATAGTTGGTAACAGTTATATTTCTCTGAAAGAAGGGAAATTGTATAACTCAGTGGACTCTTCTAGGAAATAATCTCTTTTACATATTAAATACTTTCTATACATTTGTGTTACAGGGTAAGAAACCTACTTTCAGAGCTGGTGATGCTGTGTGTTTTGACAGTCAAGGAGCTTGCAATACAAATGTTAAAGGCTTTTTTGTGTAGGATCACACATTTTTCATGTTTTGCAGTTGACTTAGAATCATTAGAACACTAGTTATGTGTCACCTGGTGGTGAGTCAGCTCCATATTGCATGACTGATTTGTCATAGAATGATGAAATGGCTTGGGTTGGAAGGGACCTTAAAGACCCTGTAGTTCCATTTTCCATGCCATGGGGGAGGGAGACCTTCCACTAGACCGGGTTGCTCAGGGCTGCATCCAGTCTGATCTTGAACACTTGCAGGGATGGGGCATCCAGAGCTTCTCTGGGCAACCTGTCACATCAGCTTACTTTTTTGTATAACTGGTGGAGATAGCTGGGACAGCAACTCTGAAATCACTGATTGCTATGGCTTTCTTGTTAATGGGACACATGACCCTCTGTTGAGTGGGCTCAGTTCCCTACCTTCAGGAGTGTTTGTGGCAATAAAATTATTCCAAATAAAATGCATGTTGGCAGTGTTTGTGTGTAGAAGTCCTACTAATGGAATGCACTTTTTTTCCCTTCTTCACCCCTGTGTTCTAATTCTGGCAAGCATAAACAGTTACTCAAAGGGCCAAGTCTGGCCTTCAGTCCAGAGCACTTGACTTTTGACAAAGCATAATGTCTTTTTTGGAGTCCACCTGTGCTGCACATGGTGGTTCAGTGGGAAGCAGTCTTGCCCTGCTGTGTCCACAGATGCACTTTGCTCATGTGCCGCTTCATGAAACATCTTTCTTTATTGCTGAGGATGTGTTTCCATGATTGCCTTGATATTAAGCAGAACTACAACCACACTTGAACTTGGGTATTAGGTGGCACCTCTGTCCCACCTTTATGGATCTACCCAGAAGTGTCCATCCTATGTTTTTTACTTTCCACACCACTGAGAGTGGATTTCCTTGTGTGATGTAAAATGTGATGGTATGTGATTGGAGCCATGGGCTTCATGGCTCTTGGATGAGGACAGTTGAAGCTGGGTATCACAGAACATCACTAAACTCACGCTTTAAAAATGAGATGGGCAACGGTTGGGAGCCATTAATCTTGCACAAGAAGTGGCTGTAGAGAAGTTTCCTCTACTGGTTTAAGTTAATATTGTGAATAGCAAAAGGCAATATCCAAATGGATGGTAGTAAATGCAAGATACTTTAGGGGGAAGGAAAGAGATTTGCAGTATTTCCAGGCTCAGACTTTGCTGAATAGAAACTGAATTTAGGAATTTCTGGTTTTTTTCTGTGTGACATAGCTGCTCAGATCAAAAGATCATAATGGTCTCTTTAGCTTCATAATCTTTGGCTGTAGGATTGAAACATGCTCTTGTTTCTAGAAACTTCTGATTTAATCTACCAGGCTGAAGCTATTTGCAAAAAAATCATGGCATTGTCAGAGCAGGAGAAAGCTTATGTGTGGAACTAAATCACTGGATTTTACCAGTGAGCATAAGCCTAGGACTCAGTTCTGAAGCATACAGAGATGAGATGGAACAGGCGAGAAAAATAATAAAATAATAGAAACATTTTGGTTGGAAAAGACCACTAAGATCATTGAGTCCAACTGTTAACCCAGCACTGCCACTGCTCGAATCCTGTTAGGTCAGTATTCTCAGGGTGGATGACATCAGCTCAGGCCCTGGGTAGCTAAATTAAATGGTTTTTTAAGGCAGCCTTTGTCCTTTAATCTGATGCTGTTTGTTCTGTAAGAGGATTTTTCAGTGTTATAGCTTGTATTCTGTACTGCAGTAGGTTCTGGCAAATGTATCCATCAGCTTGTAAGTTACATGGATAAAAACCACTCTGACCAATTCTGCATTTTTTTTCTTCTACATCCCTTGCAGCAGACCTTGCTTTCTTTCTAATGAGAAGGAGAAAAAAAAGAGAAAATGAGAAAAATTAAAGTCCTTGCTCATTTTGCTTTCCACTAGAAATCATAATGAACAACATAAGGAGCTTTGCAGACTACTGGAAATTTATGGTGAATAATTCTAGCATTTAGAGGGATAGGGACTGGGATGTAAAAAGCCAGGCAACCCATACAATCCCCAGTGTCCTTCAGTGCAGGGCATTAGGACTCACACCTGCCTGGGCTTATCTGCCATCAGGTCAGCTCTGTCCTGGGGGGACGTGCAGCTTCATTCCCTGTTCTCCAAGCCTGTTTCGTGTTCAGGCCTATGCACTGAAATTGTCTGCTACAAAAAGAACAACTGTTTGGTGTCCTAACAGGGAGATTGTACCCTCAACGAGATGGTGTATTTATAAGCTGAACCTGTCTTGGGAGTTGAGAGGAGTCAAATCTTTAGGGGAAGAGAACATTGAAAAGGCAGCCTTTTGTTGCTGGCAGGGGCATTTCCTGCATTGATCTCTAAAGCTGAATTCTAAGATGTGTATTTATCAGAAAACACAGTAAAATAACCTTCTTTGGGTAGCTGAGAGTAGCCTGGGAAGGTAAGTAGAGGGCAACACTATTCACTACTACATGAGATTGCCATGTCCGTGTATCTCTCTCACAGCCTTTCCTCCAATGCAAGCAATCAGAAAAGGTGGTCCAATTTTAATCTGTTTCTTCTAATCGGTGTTTAGTAACATGTTAAGGTAACCTCAAGGTATTTCATGTTGCACTTCTGGCTAACCCTCATTTTAAAGAATATAAACAGGAGCTTTTACAGCTTCATGTGCTTGAGGTTTGTCAAAGTAAATTCAAAAACAAACAGCAGTATCCTTACAAAGACAGAAAAACACTGGTGTATTTTTTCTTTGCAGCAACAGTTTGGGTTTTTCTTTCCAGAGCTATAAACATTATGGTTATGTGTAAAGCTACCAAGTAATTCTCTGAATAGAAGACATCTTTGTTGTCTGTCTCCGTAATTCTGACGCAACTGCTGAGGTAGTACTGGCCTTATTTGGGGTGGAAAAAATAGTGCTGTGAGTTACTCTTTGCTGGTATCATGGGAACCAGTTGTAATTGGGCTTCTCCAACACACATACATGCTATCTGGTATGCAACACAACTGTGGTTTTCAAATGTAAGCACAGGCAAGCTGTGGAAAATAAAATTGCGCACACACCTTTTAATAAGCAGAGCCACCTTCACGTGTGTTCAATTTGCCCTTTTGCTTCTTGCAGGGCTGGAGTTTTATAGTTCAAATGCAAACCAGCCAGTTTATATGCAGATTTTATGGGAGTGACATATAGAACAGTCTCTCAAACTTTTACAGCCAAGAGCAACTTCTTTCCCTTATCTGCATATAGTGCATGTTCTCACATAAAGCAATAGCTATGCCATGCAATAAGACTTATGACATGGCTTTGAACAGTATTGCATCTCTTGACCACTCCATGGGCCCATATCTGTGGACTCATGCCCTGCAATGACCAGTTGGTGCTCCTGTCTCCTCAGCACGTTCTAGCAGTTCCACTTATTTGTCCTTTTCTTCAAAGAAACCTACCACAGGAGTGTGACCAAGACAACCCATATTCAAACCTTCTATCATTCCTTTTTTAAGAAAAATTTAAGATTTTGTATTTAACATCCACAGGCTTTTCACAAGTGCAATGAAATCAGATTCTTACCTGCACAGTAACAGAAAATTAATAGTATTATATGCAATATTATCTCTAAGGATGTAAGAAAGCAGAACTTGTAGAGACTCTTAGGACAGACAGAAGAAAAGTTACTTTAAAGTGTTCTGTGAATTCTTAGGCTCCTGGGCCTGATATATTTGTTCATGTTCCTTGTAATAGTACAAAGCAAAAGAATATTATATTGGTTTTTCCTCAAACTAGACATATTAAAATTCAGTAGTGTTTTAATATTTGTACTTAAAAAATCTCCAAGAGGTCTTTGTACCAGACACTGTAAAACTTTATAGCAAAGAGGTAGGGTTTTTTCTAAAAAGGTTTCAGTCAAAGAAAGAGCTCACTTTGGCATTCCTAACAATGTATGCTTTATTTGAGTAATAATCAAATTTACTAGTATGCATTTGAGACAGCTTAAGTAATTAGTACCTGACTATGTAGTCAGTCTGAGTAATGCTCCTGCAGCAGTGCAGGAGTGTACTGTGTAACTTCAGTGAAAGTTAGAAGGTGACTGTGCTGCTTATGAATAAGCAATTTCTCTTTTTCAAAGTCTAAACTTAAAGATTTTGAACTTGAGGATAAATATGCATTCATGCCCTTTCTCTTATTTCTGCACCTTTTCAAAACAAGATACAGTAGGGTTTGTTTATTTATTTTTAATGAATGTGTCGCCTTTCTTTTTCTTTTCATTCCACTGCTTCCATTTCTCTTAACTGTGGTTTCATGATGATTGAACCACTGTGAAATATTCAGCTGATTTTGTTGATCTTAAATCGGAGCAGTTGTTGGGCAGGGGAGGCCTGGAAAGCCTCAGTTGGGCAGTGCTCCCCCCTAAAAAGTAAATGAAAATATCATAAATGACCTGTCAGGGGCATTCCAGCCCCTTGACTCAGTGAAGGCTGGCATGTGGCTGCAGGAACCCTCCAGGTCCAGCTGCATGTGGGTCTGAGGGATCTCGGCTGACAGGGGCCAGTTGGGCTCTTGGGGTGTGGATCTGGGTTTCACATTTGTAATGAAAAAGGCTTAACCGCCTTGGCTGCTACCTTAAGATACATGCAGCTTGGTTTCGTGCTTGTCCAAACCTGCTTTGTTCTTCCTGGCAGCAGACTCTCCTCTTGTTGCAGCTAACAGTGCTGGGAAGGTGGGGGGATGGAGAGCATTCCCCTTTATGCAGGTTTGGGAAGTTTCAGATTTCCTTGCTGAACACTGCTGGGGCTCTCCAGGATAGTTCAGCCTAACATGCTGGTGGGCACCTTGTTACGAAGATAACATGCAAATATGAAAGCCCTGAGACTCTTGAAGCTTTAAGCTTTGCTGTGTGGCACAGCTAGCAAAGGGCCTGGGTAACTTTTTAGGAGGAATTCCTGGTTGAAGAGAGCGAAACAAGGCCCTAGTGCAACATGCTGGCTAGCCAGTAGCAATGCTGACTGACCCACAGCTCTTCTCCAGGAGCTGTCAGTGGTCATCTGCTGGAGACAGCTGCCGTTGTCTAAGCACGCTGATCCTGGAGAAAAGTAAGATTCCAAGGGCCAAATATACTCTGTAGAGCTGTAAAATAAGATGGCTTTGAGCTTTTTTGAAAATAATGTTTATGGTGATTTTTTGATGCTGAAATCTCCTTGATTAGTTAACCTATCAGAATATATTATTAAAAAAAGCCCAAGTTTTTGCTTACTGTATAGAAATTCAGAATTATTCCAGCTTCTTTCTCCTTTCTCCCACCTTTCACCTGTCAGTTACTATTTTTGCCAAGTCACCTGAGCTGTGGTAGGAGCAGAGGGACCCCCTGCCCTCTGCAGTGACCCGTGGTTGTCTGCTGGTAGGGAGTCAAGGTCCCTTGCTCCTTCCCTGTGCAGACACAGAGTCCTTTGTCACGGTCCTGCTAGCAGGGCATGCGAGAACAGTGCCTCTCGGGAGGGATTATTGCATGTTATTATTGCAGACTTGGGCAGCCAACTCTGCAGTAATCATACACTGGCAGGTTCCTAGCCACAGAAACAGCACTGTGGACCAGGCTGTTGGGGTTCAGTGTCTCAGCCTCTGAGAAGAGGGGTTCACTGGGGTGCAAAGCTGAAGCTGGTGGTCTCTTTCTCTCTGGCAAAGCCAGTAAATCCATGTCTGCTGCATGAAGCTTTCTGTCGTGGCCTCTTACCCCTTTTGGCACTGCCACGGGTTGTGGTGAGCTTCACTACTGGGCCCAGGGAGACCAACAGGGAAGCTGAGTGAATGATCAGTCCCTTCCTAGACACAGGCTAGTTCTACACATGGACTGTCACGTGCCTCTGGACCACACGTACTGGGATCCTGGTTAACACACACTGGCAGGAGGAAACTACTCATACTGTGTGAAGCCAGCTGAGATTCAGTTCCAGCCTAGAGTATGAAATAGGGCTAAAGCCTCTTCTGTCCCAAGACAGTGCTGCTCCTGCCAATGGTTATAAGTGGCACTGGCTAATTCTGAGTGTGGATAAACCACCTGCACTTACTTTTTTTTATTTGACATGCTAGCTCCATGCTAGCAAAAAGTAATTTGTTGATATTAAGGGTGTCTTCTAAGGCAGGGGAAACTATGCTGTTGTGGGACCCAGCGCTAACTTGGGTAGGTTAAAAGGCAGCTTTGGACACCTGCTGAGAGCTGGTCTGTCACTGCCTACAGTATAATTACAACTAGCTCTGCATGTCAGAACCAGGCACATAAGTAAGAAGGGGTCACCTCCTCCCACGGTTGTCTAAGGTCACCTTACAGTTATCTTAACTCGGACCTGGAAAAAAATCCCAGTTACTGTTCAGCTGAATTAATGGCTGTAGTGACAGAGGGAGTGGCCTTACTGTTTCTCCTCAGATAGCATTTCCTGAAAGCCTGATGAATTGTTTTCAGATCAGCATGCATGGTAAAAGTTAACTTTGAAATGGCATAAGCCCTGTTGACTAGGCTGCTATAGAAACTGTACTGTGTGCTTAGGTTTGGGGGAAATGCCCAGCGTTTCATGTTCACCTGCCCATAATTCTGCTTTGAACATTCTCCACTGTGTGTTATGGATCATCATGTCTGTATTTGTTTTCATGGATAGACGTCCTTAGGAGCTTACTGTAGTCAGGGCTTCAGTTCTTCCTTTTTCCACATCTTGCCCTCTCTCTCCTCCCCCCAGTTGAGTTACCATTGTACACCTGCAAGTTTTGGGGGAAGGCAAGTGTAGTAGACAGTTACTTAGTTTAAAGGACCGCTTTGAGCTGTAGATAAAATGCCCTTGGCTGTCTTCCTAGCAGTAGAGCAGTAAACCTCTCACCGCAGGCAACCTGCAGGAACACCAGGTAGTAAACACTGGCTTAATGAAAAGCCCCTCTGATCCTTGAAAGGTGAAAAAAGAGTGAGTGAGGGGCTGATGTTCAAGCCAGGGTTGTACCCAGTTCCTATTTTCTGGGCTTGAGCAACAGAAAGTAGTGCCAGGGTGTGGGTGGGAGTGTGGCATGCCAGTAAAGGGGAGGGGTTGGTTTGTCATTACAAGGCAATTAGGGATACTTTAGAAATGCCATTTTGTAATATTGTAGAAAAAAAAGATTAAAAGTTAAATTTGAAAAGAAATATAAAAGGGCTTTTGCTGTCTTCCAAAACAAGTAATTCATGCTTCAATTTGGGCTTAGGCTTTCACAAGTGGAAATTACATGAAGTGTGTGTATGGGGGGTTAGGTTAGATATTGGGGGTAGAATCCTCACCCAGAGGGTGGTTGGGCACTTGAACAGGCTTCCCAGGGAAATGGTCATGGCACCAAGCCTGACAGAGTTCAAGGAGCATCTGGACAATGCTGTTAGTCACATGGTTTAGTTTTAGGTAGTTCTGCAAGGAACAGGGAGCTGGATTCCATGATCCTTAAGGGTCTCTCTCAACTTGAGATAGTCTGTGATCTGTGATCTCTGCGAACTCATACAGAGCTTTGTACTGTCTCTCATTTAGATTTTTTATTCTTGTAACATAAAGGTAAAAAACCCCTAAAACTAATTATTTTTTTTAAACAAGCAAATATGAGAGTAGACCCTTATCTAAATTTCACTGGAGTGGGTTCAGAAAAACTTGAAAATCCCTCAAAGGTAATTTCAAGCTCCACCAGTTCACTCTCATGTCAATCTCTTGCCTATTCTGCTGCTCTGGAAACATGTCAATGTGTAAAGATCTAAAAGGTGTTTCTTTAAATTCAGGCAGGAAGGTCCTACAGGAACAGCTACATTGCTGTTGTGAACAAAAGGTTATTTGATTAAAAAGCTGAGTACAATCAAATATTGTTGCTATGAGGCATACCATACTTCCACTAGCAAAATCAAGCCAAGTTTTGGAGAAATTAAAAAAAATAACCAAAGGAAACATAAATTGAGAGTTTTATAGATAAAAGTTGCCAGGAGATCTGAAAGCTGAGATTGTGTTTATGAACTTCCTTTATGCATATGCAAGTTGTCATGTCTTTAATTCACAAACAGCTTTAAAAATAGTCAGTGCAGAGGGGTTTTTTGCCCTCAGCACTGGATTCTTGACTAGTGCCTGCCAGTATCCTATTCTTGCTCTATATTATTTTATTGCCCCGATGTATTTAGGGCGTCTCACAGAACATTTACACTCCTGTTTTAAGTAAGAGCATTAATTTGTTGTCTGACAACCCTTTTGTGTTACCTGTGACATTCAATCCTCCCTTGGGTGTGGGCAGAACAGACAGGGAACCACTTGACTGACAGCCAGACTGAGGTACTCCTCTGCCAGGGACTGGACACTAAATTCAAAATGAAATGCATGTGTGGGTTGGAAAGCAAGTTTTTGCCTTGCCATCCTGGACAGGGTGGTTCCACAGGGACAGATCTCCCTGCAGGGAGGTGATGGGCAGGAGAGGGCACCAGGAGGGAAACTGGACCATAACGGCAGGGGCAGAGGGGTGGGGGAGGGAGGAGAAATGACTGGAAATAAGGGAGGTTTTGCAAGAGGAACACAGAGGTGGAGTCAGTAGTGGAAAGCCCTGGAGGAGAAGCATGCATTCTCTCTTGCCAGAGGTATAAAACCTGCAGGAGGAGAAGGTGTGAGTGAATTGGGTCTGGGAGGTTACTGCTCGAGCCTCTCTGGGTGGTGTCTTTCAGGATGGAGATAGCTGAGGGCTGTAAGACCTTGCAGTCCTGCGTGGTGCATTGCTGTGGGAGCGCACTGGGTCATGCTGCCAGTAGCCAAGTGCTGTCTGCTCTGGCTCTTCTCCAGCCTGGCTCCTGGCCATGTCAGTTGTCTCATGGCTGGCGTGAGGGTGGCCCCAGCACTGGAGCCTGCTGGGGTGCTCCTGCAGGTCTGCCAGCTCCTGACACCCAGCCAGTACCTGGTGAGTGAGCCACGAGCTGGAGAAAGACCTCTGGTGTCTGGCTGCATCTAACCAGAGCTGAGGGGTTGGTTGCTGCCTGGTCAGAGGGGTGAAGGAAACCTAAGCCTTAAATTGTCTCAGCACATGGAAATTTGATGTGAAGACCATCCCATTTCCACGCAAAAACCTTTCTTCTGGATCTGTTTCCTTTTTATTCCCTCCCAGCCCTCTGCAGCAGCAGCCTTGTGGGGGGAGCACCCCAGCCCAGTGGCTGTGGTCCCCCTCTGTGGCACTGGGTTGATGCAAGAACCTTTCCTCCATTACCTCCTTGTTATGGCAATAATACGGTGGTGACAAGTGCCACAAACTTTCCTGATGGGGAATTCCTACCAGGCTCCCTAGGTAGCTCCAAGGGTCCCCTTGTGCATGACTTCATGCAGGTGGGACAATTCCTACAGGGTTTGGGCACCACTGGCACCCACAGGCCACGGGGGCTACACGGGCAGCCCAGGCAGGGTCAGTTCATGCATAGTGTTGGGGTGAGAAGAATGTAGAGGGATGAGGCCAAAAGGCTCACAATGGCATTGCTCACGTTTTGTTTGGAATCCTGGAGAGCATCACTGGAGTATCACTTTCTCTATGGAGCCTTCGTTTGGAACAAGGCTTGCTCTACAGGTATGGTCCTTCAGAGCTCCAGCTCCCATAGAAACATTGCCTCTGATTTCATTGCTGCGGAGCTGCACACAGGCTGCTCCTATTCTAGGCTTGGAGACAGTCCAGTCAGCTATCTGCAGGGCTTTTTCCTTTTTTTTTTGTTTTTAGAAATAAAAGACCTATTGAGATTAATTGCTTTGTGTCTCAAAAAAGCTGGTATAATTTGTAGGCTGCTTATTGACCATAGTTGTTCCACTTCTTGATAGTGGGGCATATTATTCAAATTCAGCTTTGTTCATTCAATTGCAAATAGTCATTGTTAATTTCTGTGAATCATGGAATAAATACAAATTTGAAACTGAAAGTTTCACTTCAGTTGTAAGTAATACTGAGAGGAAAGTTAATGCTTTCAGTGCCTGGCATTATCCATAGACGTGCTTTTCCATTGTGTGGAAAATAATGGATAAAGGGTGAGAGTTTTTAGTGTTCTGGTCGTCCTCCTGAGGAGACCATCAGTTTTCACCCTCTTGTCCCTTGAGCTAGTTAAGGTGATGTGCATTGAAAGCAAAAGGAGTTATTGCCATTACATCTGGTTACTGGGTGCTCCACTCCAAATCCAGTAATACTATTTGGGAGTGCCTTTGGTGGGGTGTTCCGAAACAGATGGAGGATTGAACCCATGGGGAACATGGGCCCAGGCCTTCTGTTTCTCTGCTACAAGACAGGATCTGCTCTCCGTCTCATCTCGCGGTGACGTGCGGGTCAGAGCCTCCGCCCTGGGTTGCTGTGTGTCCAGAGCTGGTCAGACCTTGCTGTGCTGACTGGCTGCCTGTCAGTGAGCTGAAGACACATGCTGTGGTACGTGTCCTGTGTCCTGCCCTTGGACTGCTTCACTTGGTCCAGCATTCTGGGAAAGCTTGGGCAGCTGCAATTCTCCCGCTTCTTTGTTCACAAACAGAAAAGAGCACTTTTGCATGGTGAGGAAGGTGCTGCTGACACGTGAGGAATGTTGCACGTTTTCTGCAGTACTGCAGTCACAGTATTTATAGGTGGGCTTCTTAAACTTTGAGCTTTGCGGTGTCTGCAGGTGCTGTAAGTTATTCAAGGTCACGTGGAAAGAAAGTTTAATTAAAGATGCACCTTTTTTTCTTGTAAGAATTATATGGACTTCCTAGAGGCTTAGCTTACAGTAGTGTAATCTAGGTAAAATAGATGTGTTTAGTTCAAATTAAATTTCCTAATTGTCTGTGTAGGGAAGCCCACTTGAAGGGTCATAAGTGCTGAACCTGTAATTAGAAGCTTGTTCGTACTTGATGACAGAGCTTGTCTATGAGCGGAAATGGTTTAGAGAGTGGAGTAAATTTGAAATACCTCTTGTGGAATGGGCACCAGGTGGGAAGTTTGATCAGACAAGATTGTTGACAGTGGTCAGCACGTAGGGGAACAACAAAGAGGCACAGTTTAGTGGGTTGCTGAGCTCTGCTGTGGCACTGACCAGGGCAGTCATCCTGGCAGCGTGCTTCCCTGCACTGTGGAGCTTGGGAGCAAAAAGGGTATTCTGCGTGGGTGTGAGAACCTGAAAGTTGTAGCAGGAAAGCCATTCGGGGAGGTGCTGCAAGCCATCGGTGGTGCTGTTGCTGCTGGAGGCTGGGGAGAGGGTGAGGAAGGCTTCAGGACGGGCTCCCAGCACTTGAACCTGGGAGCAGCTACTGACACAGATGTCCCAGGCCCTGACAAGGCTGAGAAGTGATAGGAAATGGGCACTGAGAGGAAGGGTCTGGAAGGGGGTTGATTGATAGGAGGAAGAACAAAGACTGAAAATGGCAGGAACCAAAGTGAGCAGAGGGTAAGGATAAAGAGTAGGATTACCACAATTTACAGGCTGTGTACTATTCAACTGATTGGGTAGGTACGGTGATGTGCAAAGTGGGCATTTAGACATTTTCCATTAGAGATCCAGATTAACATCTAATGGGTTAGGGTGGCCAGGGAGTGCAATGGTTCCCAGCATAAAAGGGGAAGAATTTTACAAAACAGGTGGCAAATAGGCTGCTTCTTAGTTGATGTGTGTATGGGATAGTTGCTTGAAGAAAAGGCCAGTTAGTCACAGATAGCAGATTGGTAATATTTTTTTCCTGACATAATTACTTTACATAAAATTATTTCATTTTCCTCCCTGGTTTCATAGGTAAGAAACTTCACTGCGGAGTTTTCTGGTTACTTTGATAGAGATTAAATTGCATTACATCAAAGCAAGCCTTGGGCCCTGGTGCATCTTGTTGCCTGAAAGATTATTTTGGAACAACACAGTGAGTGTCTAAGGTCAACTGTTACAGAAAAATAGTAAATTATTGGACAAAAACATTACTTGAGTCGCCCTCTTGCCATGATTAACTGTAGAATTTTAAAATATCAATAGTTCTTCTGCTTTACATTTGATCTTAAATTACTTTAGATTTTTATAAGAGAGCGTCCTTGTCCTGTATTTTAAGTATCTAATTAGACAGTAGTTCTCTCCAGGAAAAAAAGAGTAAAATACTACATTTTTATTTTTGTTTTTGATCTCTGGGTCCTTGGGCTTGTCATGATTTATTTTTCTCCCTGGAACACCACATTCCACAGCTTGTAACGGCCTCCTTTTTCTGCTTGGACTCATCTATAAAGACATTTTGTAAGATTTATTGCATTCTTTTAACTTCTAAACATGAGGGAAACACAAATGATGATCCTCAGTTCAGACCAACAGCAGAGAATGAAAAAAGAATTGATATTTTAAAGTGGATGTTTGTCTGCACAGTCCTGGGTATTTTGCTGGGCTGTGCTCATCTCTGCTGTGGGGTAAGTGACAATAAGCAAAAAGATGCCTCAGAAAACAGAGGGCACTGATGTTGTGAATGTATGAGCCAAGTCCTCTGGAGCTGCTCTTGAATCATGGATTTTCGTGGACATCACAGTAGCCATTGCTATAAACCCTGTGAAGAGTTCACATAGGGCAGACCATGGGACAGCAACAGGAAGGCTGTGGGCTTTGCTTTTTGGGTCAATTAGTTTTGCTTTCTGGTGCTTGTGGCCTGCCCAGGTGCTGTAGCAGTTGGTTTACTAATATCGTAGGAATTATTGAAAAAATTGTGGTTCTTTGGTTGTATATTTTTAGTTTGTAAACCTGTCTCTCAGATGACTTCTGTACAATAGATCTTTGTATTTGCTTTTGCCGTCCTACTGAATTTTATGTTTACCATATTTTACATTATCCCTCTGCTTATACGGATTTGAGCAACTTAATTTAAATTGAGTGTGTGACAAGACTTTAGTATTTCTGGTTCATGTGTTTGGATATCAGGATTACCTTCTGTAAGACCCTGCAGTTTATATACTACACCTAGGATTGATAAAAGCATTTTCTTGTGCAGAAAAGGGCAGCAGAGGGAGGTTGGTTGCTACGTGTCTTGTTACCCCTACCAAGAAACACTCTTCATTTATTGGAACAACACTGGCAGCAGGGACATGCTAAGCTGCATAGCCATTCCCAAGCAGGCAGTACGTGGCATCAGTCAGGCAGCACCACGTTCAGCACGTGTTACGAGTGGCCAAGCTATGGCAGGTGACCGAGCGGCGCGGTTGCTGCCCACATGGTGGGTGATGGGTCACTGTGTAGAAGGGGCTGTTTCAAAATGCTTGCAATATGTGAACTCTTCAGTAGATGACGTGGCACATTTTCAGAGAGCAGTTTCAGTGGTGATCTAGCTCGCATCAGGGCTTCCAAGGTGCATATGAGCCTACTTCTGCCTTTAAATAAAAATCTCACAGAAATCTCACTAAAACGACGAAGGTTGTAATTGAAATACCGACTTGTTGATCAGGAAACTTTTGGAATACCTACTGCCTTCCTCCCATTCAGTAAGGGTCATCAGCACCAGACTGAAACCCCATCTCCTTGTGAAAAACACCCTGAGAGATTCAATTGTGTGTGGGCTCCATGCAGGCTGGAAATCCCGAGTGTGACTTGTAGCTTTTGCAAGAAGTGGGGATTGTGTGGGTTTTTTGATGTACATAAGCACTTAATTCAGCATTCTCTTAAACTCATTTGACTCAGCTGTTGTGAAATCTCTTGATGCCATTTAATGACCTGAGTCAAGCAGGGATTTTTTAAATTTGGCATCGTCTCACAAAATGGCACCGTAAGAGAGAAAGCATGTGTACTCCTGTCATTGAGAGCCTACTTTGACATACTTTGCTCCTGTTAATAAATTATATTACAAATTCCATCTTTTGTTAAAACATAATTTCCATTAAATCTTGAGCTTAGGGGTAATTTTTCTGTGCAGAAAATTAATTTTATATTGTTTTGTGGTATTTCCCTTGAATGGAAGGCTTGAAGGAGAACTTTTTTTTTTTCCCCTCATGTGCCAGATTAATTGTGCAGGATAGCATTGGTCCCCTGGCTTTTTAGGCCACTTCCTCATTTGAGTCCCTTTTTGGCATGTTCATCACAGGACTAGTAAGCCGTGGTAGGGACAGCAGGGCAGTTTTGAAGGGTTCTCCTTTCCTAGTGAAATGCACTTGACTATTGTTAGGCTGAGTTTGCTGGTTTGTCTTATATTTCTTGAGCTTGTTCTTTTTGTTGTTGTTCTTTGCATTGGTCCATCCTATCTCAACCTCTAATTTTCATTTCCATAATAACATTGAGAGTTCTTATTTTGCATGCTGTCTCTTTAAGGTTTAATTTAGAGTTTTTCATGCATTCAGCATGTTTGTTATCATGAACCATTTATATCTATAAAGGAAAGACGTTTTTGCTGAATTCTCATTTAGACTTGTCTTAAATCTTATTCTAGTTTCCTGCATATTTCACTTGACCTTCCAGAAATGCTGGGAGGGTCCTTGAGGATGGATGTTCCTGCAGTCTGCCAACAGGGTCCTCTTGAAGTTCAGGAGCCAACTTGGTCGTCTTCCTGTTCTTCGTGCTGACCCTACAGAATGGCTCTGGGTTCCTATTTCCTGAGGATTTCAAGTGCTGTAATATTTCATAACATGATTTTCTAGTTAGTAATGATAAAGTTCAAGGTAGTTCTTCCACGTTCTTATCCTAATAAAGGCATGATTCAAGATGAAATAAAACAAAGCAGGCCTTTCAGAGCTTGAGCAGCAGGGCTCAAAAAAGCTGTTTTAACGGGATGAGGTCTATACATGTGATCCTGCAGCCCTCTCTCATGACTTTGATCTTGTTAGATGATTTTGATCAAGTTTTATGGTAGGTTTAAGAAATCTGAGGGATGCATGGTTCTGGCAAAAATTAAAAATAAAGGAAAAGTAGTTACCCAGTGTTGAAGAAGAGGTCCTCCTCCTTTCTAATTTGGGTGGCAGCTATTATTAGAAGTTGGTGTGCTTTCTAGCTGAGTGATGCACAGCCCTGTCTCTGAGTCAGCTCACAGAAAGATTTCCTCACCCAAACAAGAAGGCAGTATGTGGGAGAGATGGAAGTATGAGAACAACTGGAACAAAGAAGAGAAAATAGTGAGTTTTAGTGGGAAGGATGAATCTGCAGAGACCATCTTCAGTAGTGCTGCCATGCAACTCATTTGTCACGTTGTTTTTCTTGGTGTTCGTCTGTGAATTTTTTACATTAATAAACATGCTGAGTGATGTACAGGGTGCTCTGCCTACCCTACTAACCTGTGCATCACTTATCAAAGAATAGACATCACAGATATGGAGGTTATCCTCCTAGAAGTGATGTTTGCTTCCTTTCCGTGTTCACGTGAGATGCACTCACAGGATATGTGTCATCCCCTTTTGGTTTACTAGTTCTCTCACTGGGTCTGTTTTTCTGTATCCAGGAAGATACATAGCCTCTGTTAAGTTGCTTACTTCTCTAGGATTTGCTCTCCTTAAATCCCTTTTATTTCCAAATCCTTCAGCTTGTGGTATTTTTGTTCTACAATAGGACCTTTCCATTATGGTTCTTCTGACTAGGAACTGCAGTTTATAATTTTGAGATGTGTACATCTTCTTAGCATATTTGTGGTAGTTTTACAGAAGATATGTAGAAGTGTTTTCCAACCGAGTATTTAAATGCTGTCTTTTTTTGGAGTTGTTATGGTTTGTTAAGAACTGGCTTCAGAATTTAGTCCCAAAAGTCAATTAAGAAATCTGTTGACTTATTCAATTCTAAATATCTGCTGCATACAGAACTTAGAATGCAACTCGCATTAGGAGTAATGACTTTTTCCTGACTGGAGAATTGAATGGAAACATTTAAGTGGATTTCAGATCAAACATATGAACACTTGCAGCCTCTTAGAGCATTAATTTTAATTTGCTGTTTTGCACAGTCAGACATTTCCTCCCAGAGTAATTTGAGTGTAAGTGGGTTCTACTGTAAGAGGTGGTTTTTTGCTTGTCTGGTTTGGTATTTTTGGGAATGGTTATTGCTTGGTTTATTTTTCTCTTGATAAAGTCTAGGAGTAGTCCAGTGTGAAACGAGGTTGCATTTGCCCTTAAACAGGAAAAGTCCTTACAGTCCTCAGTGCACTGTCAGTATGTGCTAGTTTCTTATGACCCATGTAGGTGTTTGGGGCTTCAGTCAGTGTCAGACAAGCTTTAGAGGAAGGTATCCCTGCCAGGCTACTTTGCAAGTCTGCACACTGATAAGCTGGACAGGGGATATGAATGGGAATGAAAGCTCCATTCTCAGACAGGAGTTTTTGAATGTGTGCTCTGATTAATATTGTTTTTGTTTCCCCTCTTTCAGGTATTCACTTATAAACAGAGCACGATCACACACCAAAAAGTAACGCCTATGCATCAAACAAGCACAGAGAGCGTGGAAGATATGGCAGCACTTGTAGATCTCCATGAAGGCTCCATTATGCACAACTTATTCCAGCGATATCAGCAAGATAAAATCTATGTAAGTTTTTTCTAAAATTAAGAAAAATATCCAGAGGGAATGTTTTTGAATGTATAAGTGCTGTGTGTGTTTTGCTGTTCTGTGCTATCTCCTCTCCTAATGCTTTCCAGTTCCTTGTGTATTCACGTAGAGCTGAAGCAGGCCTCGTGTAGTGACTTCTCACCCACAGTGATGGAAGGAGAAGATCGCTCAGGCTGGACGTGGAATCCCTTGGAAATCTTGAAAAACTGGCATGCTGCATATACTTCTACACTTTTCAGTGACAGGGTTGTGTAAAGGATTCTTGTTTTCTTCTTCTCCTTTAGACTCTCTGCCCCAACAACATGCGCTGGTGTATGTCACCAGAGAGGATGTGGCGGAACTTAGTCTGTCACTGCCATTTGAGATCCTGTTAGGCCAAGAACCAGTTCTGATCAGCTTCCCCTCTTGTACCGTAGTGGAAAGGTTATTATGAAAGAAGCATACGATTGTCAAGCTGGGCGTTTGTGCTGTTAAATACAGATGGTTGGAGTTTGGGGTCTATGAAAACAGACAGCTGTTTATAAGTTTCCAAAACTAGGAATTAGTCCACACAGAATTCCTTTTCTTCACTCTGTAATAAAGACTTCTATGATTAGATTTACCTGCTCCTTCAATATTTTCATTAATCTTGAACTAACTAGATACAAGTCTTTCCTGAGTCTGAAGCTGCACTAAACATGAGAAAGTTCCGAGGAATATTAGGATCTGCTACAGATTGCAAAATTGCACTTTTCAGTGGTTCAGTCATTGGTCATTTTGGTTTGGCTTTTTTTACTAATAATTGCAGAACACTGTTTTTGTTTCATCACATGTCTGGACCCTTGATTTGACCATATACATGCTTTATTTCAAGCTTCATCTACTGAGTTTAGCTTCTTATTTTTAAATATAAACATATCTAAGTGAAAATATAAACTTTCCCTGTATTTAAGATTTGATAAAAAGCAAAAGAGAGCACAATGAAATAGTATTCCTTTGCACACTACCCTAAAAATGGCTTTTTAAAAGTGGGTAAAAGCATGGGAAATCCTCAATACTGAGGCAGTTCTCTTTACACTTAAGTCTCTATACTCTTAAGTCTTCATGTATATTTTTTTTCTCAAAACAAATGAATTGTTTTACCTTTCAGAAAAATGAGCAAACAAAAAATAAGTACCATAAATGAACAATCCTGCATGTGTGGGGAAAACACATGTACTTGATAAAAGCTTTGTTTTCCACTGGTGTTGGTAGATGAGCATATGGTACTCAGTGTGAGTCAAAATTTAAAAAAAATTGTTTCATGATGTGCACTCACATAGAGGACACACCCCCTTTTTAAAAAGCATGAGGGTGATTTTTTTGATGAGGCATAGAACAGCCTTGCTCTGAAGAGACACGTCCTAGCTTCTTTCCTAGCTTGTCAAGGCAAGTTTAGGGTGTTCTGATCCTTGGTGCTTAGTGCGCTGTACATTTCTAGACAAACAGGTTTGTGTGCTGTTAATGATGACAGATCTGCAGTTGCTACTGAGTATGCATTGTCCCTTCAGTGTTGCTAATTTAACTGCTTAATCTTTTCAATCCACCTGAAAAATTATGGAAAAGGTGGTTGGAAAAAAAAGCTGTGTTTTGAAATGCATATGAAAGCCTCTCTGTTGCCCTGTATGTGTAACCAGGACCTGACTGAAGAAGCATATTCTTTTCTTCATCCTCACTGGTACCTCACTCCTACTGCAGCAATAGTAGTGTTTTAGCAGGAAAGGGCTTCAGGAACAAAAATCCCCCAAAAAACTAATTGAATGTCTTGAATAATTTTATGAACGTTCATAAATATAGGAGCATGTATTTTAGAAGGGGATGTTGTCATTGCAAATTGAGCTCTGTCATTTTAAGACAAAATTTCTTCAATGTATTGAGCAATTCAATGACATTTTAATGTTTAATGTTAAAAAAGAAAAAAAGACTGAAGGTGCATTAAGTTTACCTTTGTTGAGGGTAACTTTGCAGCTGAACATTCAAACTTGCTCGATCATTCTGCTTTGGGACCAAACTAGTTCTAGTACAGGACAGGAGAAGCCATTTAAATTTATGCCAGGAGCAATCAAAATTTTCCAGATTATACATTTGCCTTCTCCCTTGACCAGGAATTACTTCATTATTGTAGCTCACACACTGTCTCTTGTATCTGCCTCATCACCTTGGTGTACCTGTCCCTGGTGCATTAGGGATAAATTGGGAAGGCATGTGCCACTCTCCACTGTGGGCTTAGGAGCTGATCATCCCATTGAAAGACTTCTTGCCATCCTGGGGTACAAACCACCATATAATTGCTGTGTTCTGGCTTTTAGCTTACAGATCCCTTTGTACCTCAGTTCTGTGCACCTCCTTGTCCACATGCTGAGTAGGGGGAAGAGATATGAGATGTTTTATGCTGTCATTTTTTGAGTTCTATGCTTGTAGTATTACAAAGATATTAGTGTGGTTCTTGAGCGTGGTAGCTTTTTGTCAGTGGCATTGAGAACAGGAAGCACCTTTTTACCTTAATAAAGATTACACTTAGTTGGGATTTAAGTTTTGGGGCTTGCTTGTTCACACACACATCAAAATTATATCAAGTGCAATGTGCTTAATTGTAGTGTAAAGTATATATAATTTCAAAAGAAGTTGAACAGAAGAAACAATTACAGGGAAATTTAAACGGTTACTTTCTCAGAAAGACAATTATTTATGCAGATCTTCCACTGTTAACTTGTGTGTTTTTCTGTATTAGAAGATCTGTTTCTCCAGAAATGAGCGTTTAAATAAATACATGCAGATGTTTGAGCTCAGTTTAATCTTCCGTTACTCACTAACATTTTTGTCTCACGTACTCATACCCGTGTTCCTAAACTTTTCACTACTTCCTAATTCACACTACAAAGTCATTTGCTATGGATGCCAAGTTTTGTCAAACATGTCAGTGACTTCATTTGCTGCTGCCAACAGCTGCAGCTATAAAGGGTCAGCAGAGGATTTTCTATATTTGTTGATATCTCTTGGGGAGGTAAGAATATTGATTTAGATTACAGATTATGTTCGTAGGGTGAATGATGCCTGGCTCTGAACATAATGAATTGAGGCTCTCAGCTGAATCTGTGCTGTTAGCAAGAAGGTGAATGACAAAATGTTGTTCTTGTCTGTGTGCAACCATCTTTTTGTATCAGTGTCACGTCTGTTGACATCTGCTTGTGATACTTTTTGTATGAATTCCCATAAAAGAGTGTGTGCTTTCCCTTTTTGGCCTGTGAGAAGCATAGGATATACAAGTCCTTTCTTGATTCTTCCAGGCAGGCTACTGTCTGGTATTTTTTTCAGGCTTTGTGATTAATACTGCATTTATCTGAAAGTTTGGTTCTGGGCTATCAGAACTTTTGTTGTCCAGGGAAGGACAAAACTTAGGATGGCAGTGATCATATGGTGCACGAGCTTTTATTGTTACTTCATCTCCTGTTTTGTTCCTATTGGGAGCAACAGTGGGTGATCCAGCTGTGGACATCAGCACGCAAGGTTTAATGCTCATCTTTGAATGCTCAGGTTAGCTTGCATGCTAGACTGGTGTGTGGCAAAATACGGAAAGATGAACACTAGTGCTAAAAATGGAAGGTGCCCACATTTGAAAACAGCCTTTTGTGAAGGCAGTCGGGGGATTTGGTCACCCCTGAAGCGAGGCCATCACAGGGCACGTGGTGTGGAGAGGGCAAGTGCTGCGGCAGCCACTCTTGTTGACGTTCAAAGGCGAATTGTTCCCAAGCTGTTGATTCTGGTTTACTTTTAGTTAAGTACACACTGCGGAGCAGACTGGCTTAGCCTTGGAGAGAATGCCATAAACCACACAGCATGGATTGTGCTGTGAGTTGCACAAATTACAGTGTTTGGGCTGGCTCTGGGATGAGCTGCAGTTTTCTTGTCTCTGGACAGTGGTTGGTTACTGATGCAGGTGAGCAAATTTCGGAAGAGCAGAGCAGAGGATGAGAGAGCAGCTTTTGCTGAGGTGAGAGGCAGGTTGGAAATAACTGCAGTATATATTGTGCAGGTCAGTGCAGAGGCTTTCAGCGTCATATCCACCCTCATTTGCCTGAGTTCAAGCAATAAACAAGTTTCAAAGCACTTTTGATCAGTTTTTTCCTTTTGAATTAAGTTAAGAAATGCTAGGTAGGCACATTCCCCTTTGACGTGATGATGATTTCACATGTGCCTGTTTAGGTTGAGGATGTGCACCATGCCCAGAGCAGCGTTCTGCTTGGGCTGCGGAGTGGAGGTCCCTCAGCCACCCTCCCCTGATGGGGGGAGAGTGACCTGCAGGTTGTCCAACAGTTGGGTGTGGTGGCCAGGAAGGGTGAGAGACAGCACAACCTATTTTTGCTCACTCTCAAATTAGGACTGCAGCTTGCCCGCCGATAATTATAACCATCTGTTACGCTTGCGTGCATATGTATGAAAAGTTCTGTACCAGCCACGTTGACATACACTGCTGTACCAGCCACATCCACATCAGAGGGAGGATGATGGTAATTAGGAGCTCAGTTTTCATGGCTGGCTTCCCTTCAGCTGAAGCAACAAACATAGAATAACTTGGATGAAAAAGCAACGTTTATCCAATTTTTAAAAAAGGTGTTAAACTGGAAAAGTTGTCTCTCCCCTGACAAGGTTGTTGCAGAGATCCTAGCCACTTCATTGTATAGAATGATCAGTTCTATCCATTCTTAAAAGGTATTTTCAGTTATTTATGCATTGATTTTTAAATCTACTAGTGTTTATTTACTTAAGCAGCATGTTCAGTTGTAGTTTGTTAAGCTTGCAGTAATTAGATAATTTATGTCCCTTGAAGTCATGGGGGCTCCCAGAGGCAACTAGTTGATGTTTGTGCAGTATTAATCAATAATCACCACAGGGGTTTTTTCAAATTCTGTTTGCAGACACAGACACTTTAGTATCTAGGTCAGTTGCTCTCTGTGACTTGTTTTTCTAGGTTTTTGCGTATTTGCTTTTTTTTTTATGAGCACAGTAAAACTCCTTTTGGATCCAGTGCAGTTGCTCTGTACCATGTTATGATGGTCAGCAGGAAGTAGATGTTGCTGCAGGTTACAGTGAGAAAATAGCAGGGCACAATAAATCATGGTTGATTAAATGCAGACAGACATAATTGATACACTTCAGTAGTGCTCCTGGTCAGATGTCCTCTAACATTGACACAAGTTGTAGGTGAAGGCAGAGAAACAAAGGAAGATCAGTAGAAGCTAATGGAATCGTAGAACCACTGATGTTGGAAAGGACCTCCAGTGTCTTCAAGGCCAACCTTCGACTGAATACCACCATAAATACCACTAAACCATAGTTTCACTGATAAAGACAAAACCACATGACTGGTTTCTTAAATGGAAAAAGTTGGACACTGTGCAGAAACTGAACCTAAAAAGAATGTATATCATGGACTCCTGCAACGTCCTGGACAGCTCAGCAGCCTTGGTCTTTGGCCTGTCATGTGCCTTGTTATAAATAAATGTGGGCCATGGACTTAAAAAACCACAGACAACAGTACACAGAAACTGTGTCATTAATTAGTACCATAAAACATGTATATAAATATAGTACATGTCCATTTAAACCAAGGCCTTAGTTATTAAACTAGCCCCTAGAACTACATTTAGCCTGGTCTTGTCTGCAACCCAGCTGTGGTTGCACGGTTCCTCTCCAGAGGCATCCAGTGCTGTAGAGCAGTCCCAGGTTTGCAGGATCCACTCTGTGGTCACTGAGGAAACTACTATTTATTTAATTGCTCCACTTTTACAGTAAAGAAATCTTAAAAGTGTGCTGATGAATCACAGTGGTTTTCACACCTTCCTGTGCTACTGGGAAGATGGGGAATATTCTTGCCACCAGCTCTTTCCATGGAAGCGTGGAGAGCAGAGAACGCTGTTGCTAAGAATGCATGACAAATGTCTATACATAGCTACTTACCTCCATAATTAGAATGTTATGCTTGCACACATCAGATAATGTTTTCAAAATGCGGTTCAAAGTGAGTTCCTGTCTCCAAGCATTAATTACAGCTTCCATTTTGCATCTGTTACTAGAGAGCAGCAGACAAAGATCTATAAAAACACAGCAGGCTTTTAATTGGAAATCTAGTGAAATTTATTTCTGGTGATTGTTATTTCTAAAGGCTGGTCAGTTATATAGATCAACAATTATCTACCAAAGGCAAATTATCATTGTTTTTTATTTGTTTTTCTTTTTTTTTAAGTATGTGTTAGTGGAAAAACATAGCTGTAATGACATGAGAAGTAAACAAATGCCATCAGTTGGTTAACAAACCTTGCTTCTGACTTCCTCCATACTGCATGACTTGTGGAACTGCTAATAGTTATAATAACAACAACAATAAAGAGTGTTTGTCTGAACTTTGTCCTCACAGCTGAAAATGCTGGGGTTTTAAAAGTGCATGTTTTCTGATCTTAGGAAGTATTTCAGCCTGAGGTGTTGTGATCAATGTGATGTCATTAAAAGGGGAGCTTCTCAGAGAGGTGTATGTCTCTGAGTGCACTGCCATGTATGCCGCAGCTACACAAACACTTCGCGGTGTGTGCAGTGGCTACATGTGTGCAACCCCTATGCAAACACATAAATTTATATTACGGTTTGTAGCACATTAGGTGTTCTTGGTAACCTGCTGAGTTACACACTGCAGTGAGGATCTTACCTGCTAGCATCCGTGGGCTGCTTTAGTGAGATGGAAAGGGCGAAGAGGTCAAAGTTTTATTAAAACATGAAAGCTTGCTCTTTCTATTCTGCTCTGTGCCAGTATTTTTTTTCTCGGTTGGTTGGTTGGGGAATAAATAATAGATGCGCTGGCAACAGGGTCAATTCCTGTTGACTTCCATGAGTTTTCTATTTGTAATACAAAAGCTCTAAGCTATATTTAATGGTAACTTCATATAAAAAACTGCAAAGTAAAAATCTATCATCATGTGCAGATTTTGTCATTGGTGATGGTATATATTGCCAGTGTCTTCCCAGATTTGAAGGCTAGTACTCACTTTGTTTTCTCCACGCCTTTATTGCGTGTCACTGCTAAGTCTATGAGCCAAGAACAGGAAGCAAACTAACATGCAAAATCATAAGAAAAATTATGAGTCATTTGTGCAAATGCCAGCAGCAGCTTAGTGCTGTTCAGTCAGAGCTGTTGCAAACGGTGCTGAATGCTTCTGCATGCGCCCTTGACTCACTTGGAGGTAAGCTTTGGCTCCTTTCTGCAAGGTCTATTGTTCCCAGTCCAGCAAAGTCATTGAAAGGAGGGCAGGAATTTGGGCTCCGAAAGTTAAGGCACTTACCTGACACCAGCCTACATTTTCTTTACATGAGTTAGGCTTTGACTGTAAAGTGAGCTGCACAAATTTACTGTTTGTGCTGCACTGTCCAACTGTCTTAAACACATATTCCAGTAGTTTAATACTAGAAAGGCTGCAAACAACCCATTTAAGTTGGGAATGAATTAACTTACTTTTATAGCTATTGTTTATCTGTGTAAATGGACTATTGATTCATAGCCAGGCTGTTACTTTTATTTCAAAAGAGGTGGTCCTTTTCTCACAAGCAAGTTTCAACTTTTTCCCTTTGATGTTTGTCAGTCTCTCCTTTTACAAGCAAATGGAATAAAAAAGTTCCATTTAGCAGATTTTTGACAGTTAATTCCATTTGCCATCTTAGTCCTGATTTCTCGAATGACGGCTGCTTGGCAGCAGTTCAGTGCCATCCACCTAACTACCTGGCATAGAGTTGGATTTCAGTTATGCTGGCTTTTGATTTCTCTTTTCATGCTCTGTTAAAGAGTAATTCCTGCTCTTCCTGCTTTCCTCCTAAAAAAAGCCCTTTCTATAGAAGAGGTCTTCAAACATTAGAGCCACAGAAGTTATGGAAATCTGGGTATCAGTATGTAAAATACTTGCAGGCAGAATTAAACAGATCTGGGAGGCTTTATATAAAAATATTTCTCCAATGTTCTAGAGAGACTGCTCTTTGGTTCGTTTGATTCTTTACCATCATTTTTGTTTTCCTTTGTGTGCATTTTCTCTGAAAAGCCCCTTCATCTCTCCAGTATGAATCTATAGGAAGGAAGAAGACCATTTTTTTTCTTTTCCTTGCTGGAGGGTAAATTAGACCTTCAGACAGTTTTGAAAGACTCATTTGAGCATTGTGCAATAACAAAGCAGGAGGAAGAACTAGTGTGTGGCCACAGGCCATTTGAAATGAAGTGACGAGCCATGGGGTCTCTGCTCTTCGTGAGGCCTTTTTTGATTTGAGCTAGAGCTCGCCTGGTTAAAATTGCGCACAGATTGCTGCAGTCTGATGTGCAAACTTACTTTCACATGCTGTATTGCAGCCCATGAAAATAACAAAAATCAATGTCTCGTTCTGATCAATCATGTTTGTATTCAGGAGGTCACCGCCTCTGTCTGCTTGGCACTGGTGAAGAGTGAAATTCTTCCGTAATTGTTTATATGAAAACTGCACAAAAGATCATTATTCTGACCCAGTAGATAGGACTGCTGCATGGTAGAGATTGCATTGTATTAGTCAGCGAAAAAGTGCAGTAAAAACAAGGAGACTCGGTGCTTTTTATATGGGAGAAAAACTGCCAGAAATCTGTCAATATCTTAAAGAAGGAAAAATGTCTATCTGGCATCAGTAAAACTATCTGCTGTTTTGGTTTTTACCTTTGACTGTAACAGTGCTCTTTTATCAACTTTTCTTTATATTGGTTTCATACTTCCCAATTGGATTGGTTTTTGTGTGGATTCAGAATAACACTTGTAGGGTTTCCTTGAGTAATCCCCATCCACATGGAACAATCTGTTCAGCAGGAGAAAATGAAGAGAAAAATAAGATGAGATTAAGCTGTGAGTGTGTCCCTTAACCAGTGGAGAGTTCTTCACCTTCTCTGAGCCTTTTGTGGAGTTAAGCAGAAAGATGTCTGCCTCTGTGCAGTTTTGGGTATTTACATTGGCAACTAAGGTGACCAAACCCCAGTTTTTAACCCTTAAGAAACAGACCTAGACAGTTTCATTTAGCTTCCTAGGACAACGACTCAATGAATGTGCAAGATGGAAGCTGTAGGGAGTGGAAGGATTCTCTTTAGTTTAGAAGTTAAGGTAGCTGGGTTAGAAAGTACAAGTTTTTCATGAAGAGGTAGCATAGCCTTTGCCTTTGGAGTGGCTTGGGAACAGGATGGTGTTGCCTAATACTGTCCACCGAGGGAAGCTTAAGGTCACATTAGCTGGGTTGAAGGGTCAACACACAGGCAAGGCTGCACCTAAGAGAGTATCCTGTTACCCAACAATTGCCTGTGATCATCTGAAATCACATGTTTTAAAATAATCCAAAACTATTCCAAAATCTTCTTGAGAAATGTGCAAGTGGAAACAAGCATAAGGCCTGGCTTTGAAAAGGCCTGTTATGCCTTGGCTCCTATCTGTGCTCAGCACAGAAGGCAAAAAGGCCAGCAGGAAGGTGGTTGGTAGGAGAGTCTGCTGCGGTTTCCATCGTGGACTGAAGGATATGAGAAAGTGCAGCTGAGCAGTGTGAACGTGCCTGAGAAGACTTTTCAAAAGAAAATACACTTTTCAAAAACAATGACAAGGAGAACATGTAGTAGGTGGGTCTTGGCTGTAGGTAGCTGCCTGTTGACGCTTGATCTTCTTAGTGAAATTCCGTGTCATGTTCTGGTTCCCTTCTAAAGGTCCTCTCCTATGGGTGCTAACTCTTGTATTCGTAGTGTGGCCTGTGTGTTTACAAACAGCTCATTTTGCAATCAATCCTACAGCTGACCTTAAGAAGAAAAAAGGACAGTTTAGGGGTCATAATGTTGAGTGCATTGACAGGGGACACAGAGACAGTGAAAAGCAAAGCTGATGTAAATTTGAGCGGTTGGAAGCTCCCCATGAGTCACCAGACATGGTGAGGACTGCAGGAGCCCAAGTATGTAAAGATGATTACAGAGTATGGCATTTCCATCTTAGAAATGGCTTGATTGGTTGAAAGCATTTAAAACATGTAGTTTTAAAAAACATTTAAAATTGTAGTTTAGTACTTCACTTTGATTATGGTTTTTAAGAAAGAAGCTTGGCTTCAGACATGAGACAACTGGGATCTGTCCCACTGAAATTAGCATGGAACTAGCTGCAAGATGGGGTGTACTTACCACAGTGAGGATAAATCGAGGTTTTACCATGAATGAGGGCATTAATTACCATCCTCTTTATGGCATACCGTTGCCCCTTCTTCTGCCTCCCCTAAAAAGCACACCATAATGTGGCCCAGTCGTCTTTATCCTTTTTCTGCTGATGTGTATGTGGTAGATGTTTGGTTGTCTTTGCCTCAGGATAAACTCAGCCCTGAGTACCATTAATCCCTTCACCTGAGAGAGCTGGGAACCACAAAGGCCATACCTGCAGTGTGGAGCAAGCTCTTCTGTTCCCAGGTTTTTCATCCTGGCACCTTAAAATTTGGTGTTGAAAATGTAACGAAGTTTAATGGCTATTTTGTGGTCTTTTAAAAGTTGCCTGCCACTGCATGTTCTGTGAAAACACTGGTTTTGTTATTTGGTAAAGTTACTGTAGCCATGATGATTTAAAGGTAAGTGAGATGCAGAGGTTGTGTGGAATGGTGTTAAAAATCTTTTCCCATGCCTTGTGTAAAAGTAACATAGAAGTATCTTTGAGGTAAGCCAGTTGTACTGCAGTTTTATTTGAAGTTCCCTATATATTAAGCCCAGAAAGTAATACTTGTGGAATAAATTGGCAGGTTGATACCAATAGCCCCTTTTTTAAAAAAATGCTTTTACTTTTCAGACATAGAATCAGTTCCTTAAGAGACTCCAGGAAAGTCAGGAGTTGTTAAAAAATGATCCAGAAACATATTTTTTGAGGCATCTGTAACCATGCTTTTCTTTCTGTAATAACATAGATTTTTCATGTTCTGGAGCAGAAACGGCTTGCAAGTGCTCTTAAGGGAGTTGGACAAAGTCCTCTTTCTCAGTGTTAATGTCTATATTAGTAACAAAACATCTTAATTTCTGTATTTGATCTATTCCAGCATTTTGAGTTCCAAGTTGTGAAGAATATTTTGAATTCTGTTGGCAGTAAAGAACCACAATGATAGGAAGAAATAGATAATGCAGTCTTCTTATGCCTGTTTTATTAGTGCAAGCAGTTTTGGTTTCTTTTGTGATTGTTGATCCAAGATTTAGTCCAGGAGCAGTGCATAATGCCCTTTTAACAGGGTCCTCCAGTCTGCTTCTGCCTTCTCTCTCCCACTCTCCCTGTAGCATGAGATATGGAAAGCCTAAAAGAAGCGTGTGTCCTTCCCTGCTTCCCCCTTTTTATTTATTTATTTATGAAAGAAGGAAGACTGGGATGTCTCAGATGATAGAAGTCTGGGAAGTATAGAGGGACACCTTGATGGTAGAGGGCGAAAGGTCATGAGAAAAGCAGTGTAGAATAAATTTAATGACCTTACATGGGAAGAGCAAGCTTGGGTAAAATACAGATATTATAAAGGATTCTCAGAAACAGGAAAGTTATTGTGGAGAAGTTTTGACATAAGAGGGAAGAAGTAGAAGGTGGATGGTTGCTGGATATGGAGCAAACCTGAAAGAATATACCCCAAAATTCTAAAGATTCTAAAAAGCGTCTGTGAAGGGGAAAACATGAAAGCAGGGTGGCCCTGGTGTATTTTTTTTACAGGACTAATGAAGTGGTCTTCCATTAGGGCAGTTTTCTTTGTCATTACTTTTTCATTATAGAGAGTCTGAAAAAAAATTTGAGGGGGAAATTTCTTACTCTACTTTTTCCTCTTCTAGTCTGAAAGCCTTTTGTACATGGGAAAGAAAGACATTTCAAACCATATTTTGTTCATCCATTGCAAACTTGTTTCTTGTAATTTTAAGCTAACTTGAAAAAGCATATTTTTATCAATAAAACTTTTTATGTCATTTAGATTTGTTTGGCATCAAACTAAAGTACATTGATTGTGTCTTTGTTAAAAAAAAAACCAAACACCCTGTCCTGTTAGACAGGACTACACTGACCATGTTAAGTTTTGCTAGAGTATTTTTGTGGGTATCAGCAGTCTTTGTGAGCTCTTGGACCTTGTTAAAGAACAAATTGTTTTTCAGTGTTTGAAGAACTGTGGGATGATTTCAAGACATAGGCTCAAAGATAATTGCTATCAGAAGACAAGCAAAACAAAAAGCATTCGAAGAACTGATGAAAAATCTCTTCCTTTCTGAAGTACATCTTTCGTTTTGTCGTGTCTAACTGAATGTCTAGCTGAGAAGATAGAATTTGAACTTCCAGTTTTGAAAGTCCTTGTAGAGGATCAGCAAACAATCTTGTTTTTCCTTTTTGCTGAAAGGGGGAGCAGGACTGTCTGTGGCTTGTGAGCAAAAGTGTTTTAGGAGATGAATTAACAATGTAAAATTTCAGTAAAAATTTGAAAGTGTGAAAGGAACCCAACCTTTAATATGGCAGTCAAAGTGCTGCACCAGGATTCAGGCTGAGTAACTCAACTTTAAATTAATCTTTGGTTTAAATAAATATATTAGCGGTGATCTGATAACAAGTTGTTGCTGGTTTAGTCTGTACCAAAGTAGTTCAAGAGTTTGTGTGTGGTTCTGTCTGAAGTTTTGAGTCAGTCATATAACAGGGAATAGTAAACTGCCCTGTTCATTGCCATGGATTTAAGGGGTCAGGCTTGTAACAGGAGTTCTCACAGTATATCACTGAAAAAACTCTCAAACTATTTCAACTGGAAATATCCAGAACTCCCGTGTCTGCTTGCTAGTGCTCTGGCAGCATTTCTCCTATTCATAATTGCTTTGGAATGCTTTCATTAAAATAAGTAATTATTGACTTCCAGAATCAGATTAGAAACTGCAAAGAACAAAAAGAAAATTTAGATTACTGTCTGATAAGCAAAGTAGAAGTGTCATTCTTACATGAAAATATACCTTTTCTGAAATTTTACCTCCTTTGTGATGTTGGCATAATATAATAATTTAGAGATCCTGCTTCTGACTGCCAACCCATTTGATGTGATATATGATGATGTCTGGTGCAGAAATAGCGTTCAGGAGACAATACACGTCCACTGAGCAGTCCTGCACTTTTTGTGTATTTTTACACTGGTTTAACCTGCTGCTAAGGTGCTTGCATTTGCCAAACCAGAAGGTCTGCACTACAAGAAAGGTTGTGTTGTGTGGCTGCTCAGAGTCCCCAGGGGAAGGGCAAGTGGAGGAGCCTACAAGAAAGATTGAGAGGGACTTTCTACAAGGGCATGTAGTGACAGGATAAGGGGCAATGGCTTCAAACTGAAAGAGAGTAGGTTTAGGTTAGATATTGGGAAGAAATTCTTCACTGTGAGGGTGGAGAGACACTGGAACTATTGGCCTAGAGAAGTTGTGGATGTGCCATCCCTGGAAGTGTTAAAGGCCACACTGAATAGGGCATTAAACAACCTGGTCTAGTGGAAGGTGTCCCTGCCCATGATGGGGGTGTGGGAACTAGATGCTCTCCTTCCAACCCAGGCCATTCTGTGATTGTATGAAATTGGGAGGTGGTAGCATTCTTCTTCATGGGAGTACATGTGCCCTTCCCCCCTCCCCCAAGTCCCTAACTTTGTGGCTCTTAGAGGTGCCAGGGTAGAGTCAAGGATCTACTGCTTATAAAATACTGCTAGTAGTAAGGCCCTGTGATAGGTACTGGATGGGATAAGTAGTAAGCCTGGAAGTGGTGTAGGAAATGATTCTTGCAGCAGCAGATCTTGCTGCAACTGAGTATCCCAGAGGCAATTTACAAAGACTTCTGGAAGATTTGTCTTTTAATGTGAACTTTTAAAATAATTGTCGTAGTTTTTAATAGCAGTGCTGCTTCAGCCCATTGATACTTTGCTGAACTATTTTGGGTAAAGGCAGAACCTTTGCTTGGGCCAGCTAACTCCTTAGTACATGCAGATACCTGGTTGTGGCTGCTCCTGGGTTGGACTGTGACACTCGTAGGTGGTAAATGTGATACACTGTGTCTGTGAAGAATATACCTTTTTCATGATCTTGCCTTGGGATGAGGAAGTTGTTTTTTGAAGTCCTGAGTTTGTTCTGTCTTGTGCCATTATAATTTGGTGGCAGTGTGTGCGTGCGTTTAGCTTGTCCTGCAAAGAGGTAGTACATACTCAAGGCACCAGAAAACTGGAACCACAAAGTTGCACCTTTGTCAGTAGAGGTTGTGGTTCTTGATGTTTTTGCTGAAAGAAAAAGATAGAGAGAAGGAATTTTTTAAATAGTGACGTGTCCTAAGCATTACTCCATGAGGTGATTTAGAGATTGTTTTCACCACTATCATTTCTGCTGTTCACCAGGTTTCTTTTATTGCTGTAATACACCACCCATTTCTCTGTTATACCTTACTGAATTACAAGGCAATGAAGCCAGCTCTCTTTCTTCAATAAACTTTTATTATTCGCAGTAATGACTAATGTTCTGGAAGTCTTTCTGTCACTTTAAAAATTTGTGCTTAAGTCGTATGAAAGACTGCCCCATTGTAAATGAGTGTATGAAGAAGTGGGCTGCTGTCACCTCTTCTGATATTTACTGTTTGGAAGAAGAGAAGCAAGAAGAGTCACAATGTGTAGTCCATGGTGATGCAGTTTTGCCAGTGCTACATCATGGAGATACTGTTCTGTCAGATACTTAATCATGCAGAAGCTATAGAGTGGTTATTTAGTTATGAAGTTAGATGGTATCGTGTTTCATGGGGATTTTTTTATTTATGTCTTTGCCATGGCATCTGCTGTGTGTGCCTCAAGTTACTCTTTTCAGAAGACTTTAGTCAGACTTTAATAAAGGAAAGAGGAAGATCTGTAGCAGTCTGTTTTATTGGTCATACTAGTACTGCAGTCATGTAATTAAAAGAAGAAGCCTCTTAAAATTTTGCCTGTGCAATCTGTGCTGAAATATGTATCAAACAGAGGAACTTTGTTTTCAGAGCCTTCCTTGTTACTTATTACTTATTTAAGAACTCAAGAGGGGATGATCCCAGGAAATTAAGCTGTTGTCTCAGTGCTGTAATTGGCCTGCGATACGATCTTATGTTGAAATGGTATCTCTCCTCTAGATGAAATCTTCTGCGCTGTTGCACAGCATGGGAGGGTGGGGGTTGGTGCTATAAAACACACAGATTGAAAGTTCACCACTCTGTAAAGGGTACTAGAGTTACAGTGAGGAGAGATATTCCCCTTACTGCTAATAAAATCATCTTGATTTCAAGGACACCACTGCAGTTCCCTTAGCAAAAGCTCAAAGCTGCAATTTGTGTCGGGCCTGATGGAGGGTGAACAGGTGGATAATGGGGACTGGAACAGCAGGGTAACAGTGAGAAAGGAGAGCTGATACACAGCGATAATTGCATGTTAATTAAGGAGAAAAAGAGGAAGGCAGGTAGATGTGGGCTGTAAATGCTGCAAAAGAGACTGATAGAGGGGAAAGGAAAGTATGGGGGAACTGATGGTCCCTGTGTCTCAGTGAATGCCCTGTGGTGGCCTGTACAGAGAAGAGGGAGACTGCAGGAGGAGCACATGGGGCTGCATTTCTGTGGTTTGCAAGATGTTGCTCCCCTTATCCATCCCTCTCTGGTTAGGGTGCTGTGGAGATAAAGAGAGTCCCAGTCCTGCTGTCAGCTTCACAGCTGGTTCCTGTCGGCGACAAGAGGGTTGACTGCTGGTGAGGCATCTGTCTGTATGTGGGGGCTGTGTTACAGGGCTGGAGGCTGCACAGCCTGGCTCTTCACCAGTGCAGAGCAGGGCTGTTGAAGCCAGGTGTCAGCTTCCTGCCTGTAACCGCAGAAAGGGCATTTAACAAAATGAAATTGGTATCACAGTAGTAACACTGCACACGCCATACAATATATCAATTAATTTCACATGCCCCAGAAACTCTGGAGATAGCATGCTTAGTGTTATCTCCTACCTCACTTAATGTGATTTTATTTGAAAAATATATTGAAGTGGATAGAGGGTGAGGGAGAAATTGAACAGCATTGTGAACAGACTGTTGCAAATGATCAGGTTACCACAGCCTAATGAGTTAAGGCAATGGGAATGGCCATAAGCTGCTACCTGGGTGGTTTTAACTGTTGTGCTCTCTAATTGCAGTGGGATAGAAATTAATGACTTGCCAGCTGCTGTTCTGCATCAAACTAATAATAAAAAAGTTGCGGAAACCCAGTGTTTTTGGAGCATCTGCCAGTTCACACGCTTTTCTTAGAGCCTGCTATTCTAAACATAATGGTCCTAGTGTCTACCATAATGCCTGATACTTCTGTTTTAAAAATGAGTAGCAGAGAAGGACTTGGATGTTCTACATGGCAATACAGACTTTTCTACCATTACTTCGGGCACAGTCAGGTTTTTAAGTTCGGCGAGTCCCTAAGGACACATGAGAAGCAGCTGTAGGCCAGTGCTGATAGGCAGTACCATGCAGCTGTAAGCAGCATTAAGGCAGGGATTTGTACAGTCAATAAGGTCAGTGTTATAGGTGGGGTAAGCCTGAGAACGTGACAGAGGTGGGAACAACTCTCGCCCTTTTGTTGCTTTTCTTGAAAGGAAGAAATCGGGGAGAATTGCTGGCCACCTTTATCCAAAGGATTGTTACGGTTTTGCAAATGCGTATTTTTTGTCTGTCGTTTGAGAAGAGTGTTGATCTGTTCCACCCCTGTGTGATAACGGCTCTGGGGGGGGCTGTGTGCTTGCAGACCTACATCGGTTCGATAGTCGCCTCCGTGAACCCCTACAAGAGCATCCCGGGCCTGTACGACTGCGCCGCCATGGAGCGATACAGCAAGCACCACATGGGAGAGATCGCACCTCACATCTTCGCCGTGGCCAACGAGTGCTACCGCTGCCTCTGGAAGCGCCACGACAACCAGTGTATCCTCATCAGGTGAGCAGTGGCTGCTGCTGCTTTGGGCACCCCTCATGGTGAGCCTTTCTAGGTGATTTGGGAGCATGGCTATGGGCCACATGGGGAGAACTCCAAAAGACAGCAGGCTTTTAAAACAGCACAGATTCAAGAGAGTTCTGAACTGGCTCTGTGTCATTCTGTGGACCTGTAACAAAACGTTAATTTTTCTTACGCATGTTACAATTTCACTTAGTGAAAAAATTCTATTGTATTTTTGTGCATTTTTTGGTCTTCACACATCAAATGTTACCCTAAGTGTTTTCCCACCAGTTTAAACATCTCTATGCAGCTCAGTAGTTTCTCACCACTAGACCCTGATTGGAGAGGAAAAGAAAAGCGTAACCTGCCAGCCTTGAGAAATGCAGTAAATAAGAATAGCAAAAGAGAAACCCCTCCACATTTCAGCCACTTATTTCTGCCTGATTAATCTTCCTTGCTTACTCTTGTTGTGCTTTAATTTAATGGTGATTTGATAGCTTCCCGTTTGGACCACTGTGTCACTGGTATTCAGGATCTGGCTGTGGCCAAGTGTGCGTTAGGGAGCAGTTGGCATTTCAATAGCTTTTCACTGCTTTCAGCTCCTCCTTCCTTCTGGCTCCAGAAGAGCTGAAAACGCAGCCAGCTCTTTTCCCATTCCCTAGCCTGCCAGCTCAGCTGCGTTGGCTCACACACAGGCAGGGAGACCAAAGCCTTGCCTGCCGGATCGGGAGGAGCAGCTCGCTGGTGATGGCAGTATGGCACCAGTGACCAGCCTCTGGGCAGGGGGTGATGCTCAGGGGGGTGAGAGAGCTTGTGTTTGCCCTCCCTCTCCTCTCTTGCCTTCACAACATTTTTGTGATCAGGCCTACTTGCTGTCATCTTCGTGCACCATGAAGTTACGCGTGTAGAGCTCTTCAGGCACAAGTTGACATGGTTTTGGCTGTCTCCCGACCTCCCCAGGAGTCCTTGTGGTGGCTGGACTGACTACACATGGGGCAGACGGTGCGACAGAGAGGGGATCAGGCAGAGTGAGAGCAGCACCTTTTCCAGTAGGCAGTTTCTACTGACATTTCAGATTACAGGCCATGTTGCAAGGCTCCCTGGATAAAAGGGGGTTTGGTGCATGTAGTTCAGCACCCAAGCTGTTGTTAGAAATGTGGATTAGCTGCAACATAGCCAGGCCTGCATGCAACTTTCTGCAGGCTCTCAGGTCGCAGTGCCCACCTGCCCTCACCTCTAGGCAGATTCTGCCTGGCAGTGACACAAAGCTGAAGGGTGTGCTTTTCCAGCTTTCTTTTAACTGTATTTCTCCTTCGCATTGTTTAATAAATAGTTCTGTACGTATAAAGAGTCCAGGTAAGAGTCCAAGTAAAAATGAAATGCACAGAGATCTTTTGTCATGTGACAATAGCTAGCCAGAGTCATGATTTTGTGTTTTATTGCCAGGCAGTTACTTGTGAACAGCCCGTGTACACAATTTCTGGTGGCCATTGGTATTTTTTGCCATTCTGTACTAGCCTCAGTATTTTACCTTTCATTCCAGTTCCTCACAAGCTGCCAGGAGGAAAGCAGGTTATGTCCTAAAATGGGCATAAGCAGAAGTCTGTGATGTTCCAGGGGAGTCTTCAGCAGTCTCTGCTCTATAAACCATGTGCTTTGGTACAGATACGCCATAATATGAAGAAGTTTTGTATTACGGAATCCCTTTTAAAATTGTTTACTGTCGTCATGAATTGAAACAGTGATTTGTGTAAGTTCTGTGTTTCAGATAAGGGGCACAATACAACCTTATAAGGGTATCCTGTTACTGCAGAAAGTGAAGAAATGTGAAATTCAAATTAAAAAAAAAGTCAAAACTGCTTTCCTAAAAGAATATTATCTGCTCTATCTGTGAACGACTCAGAATAGGCTTTTTAAAAATTACTGAAGGTTTCCCTGGCCTTCATATGGTTTAGGAAATTCCCCTGTGGTCACATAAATAGTTTGGGGCATAGAAAGTGGAGGTTTAACAGTGTGCTTGGCAAATTCAGCATCCTGGTCATTCCTTCATCTTCTATTGGCTTAGAATCAGATGTTGCAACAAGTCACTGTACTGTCACTGTAACTTTACTACTGGCATTTAAAAAAAGAAAATAGCCAAGTGGAGCTCTTTAGTGTTTGAATTCAGACAAATATTCTGGTCTTGCATATAATGCAAGAGATGATAAAGAGGAGAATTCTGCTGCATGTCGAAAACACAGTAGTTAAAATGAGGGAATTATTCGGGTAGGTCTCACGTTCTGATCGGCAATTTGAGCTGCTCCTGACCTTGTGATCTCAGCACTCCGCAGCGAATTGCAGCAGCCCCAGGGAGGAAGGCGCTTGGAATGCTTTCTGATGATCCTCTGGACTTGAAGTGCCCCCTGCTGGCCCCCAGAATTAGCTCAGCTTTGGTTTGGAGCTGCTTTCTTCAAGCTTTGGGTTCAAAAACCTGTGAAAAAGCTTCTAGTGTTTTGAAACATTAATATTGGGATATTTTTCTGGCTGGGGTACGTGAGAGGGTGAATTGCAGAACACGAATTAAAAACTGTCATCATAAAAACTCAGAATATGATGTAAATGTGAGACCATTTTTTCCAGTATAACCACCCAGGTCAGAGGTGAAAAGGAAGGAAATACAGAAGAGATGATAATAAATTGAATCACCCAAAGATGCTTATTTATCGGTTTTTGTGACAGGCACAATTTTTGTAATTTTAATTCAGGATAATGCTGCATAAAAAGGACTTAGCAGCCTAAAATGTCACCAAAACAGCACACTGAAAAAGCTGTACACAACTGGTGCATTAGAATATATACACCGTTGTGAAATGGTTTTTTAATTCTCCCAGGCTAAAAACCTAGAGTTTTCCTGTAGACAAAAAACATCTGCACCAGTGAATTCTCAGTTTCATGTTGGTCTGAATCCTTATCACAGGGTCCAGTTTCTTTGAGAATGGGAAAAATAAAAGCCCACGACCATGTTAAAAACATCTTCTGATTTTTCAGCTGGGTGCCTCAGGAACATTAAGGAAGTCCATCTTATTTGAGCAATAGCCAAACAGCTTGTCCTGATGTAGGAGAGGGGCTGAGCTCCCCCATGATTAGCTGAAGTTCACAAGTTGGGACCAAGTTCAAACCTCCACTTCTTTATTACACAAATAATAAAATGTCTTTAGGTTTCTTTTTTAAGGTGGTTTAGTCTGTGCAGAAGCAAACACATGCTCTTCTCTCAGGTAAAACAGAAGTTGATCCACTTCAGAGCACTCCCAAAGAAGTGTAAAGCACTTGAGGGAGCAGCAACAGTTGCTCTGTATGACATTCGAATCAGTGCTGTGAGTGGGAAATCACTGTCTGATACCGATTTGTTCTGTTCTCATCTGATGGCCTGAAATTTTTTGTTGTTGTTTTTAAGCTTGAAAATCAATGTGAACCAAACTCTTTATTGGGACCCAGACCTGCGATGGATGCGATGTCCTGACACACCAAAGTTCAGATGTGCATTTGACAAACTATATTTGCTGTTTGGCTGTTGCTCAAATAAGGCGGACTTCTTTCATGAAGGGGCCTCTTTTGTCTGTGTGTGTGTCTTGGGGTTTTAAAGCCAGCAGACTGTAAGGCCCCAAAAACCTCACTTGATGAGACTCTTAAAAGGACTTACAGTTGCTGGCGTACTCAGATGCATGGCAGAAATACTGACAAGATATTCTCAAGAGGTCAAAACAACAAAAAACTTTACTGGCAACTTCAGAAAGTCAGAGAACTTTTACAAAAGTTTAGAGCAGAATTCCATCAACATAAAGCAGTTGTCAAGGCATTAACTTAGCCCATTAACTTAGCAAACTCTAAGCTCATCCAATTTTAAGTTACACAAAACTCTGAGAAGAGGGAATTAGAGGAAGAAAGAGAAAGAGAGAAAGGCAGAAAAGATACAGAAAAGAACAAGTATAGCTACCACTCCTGGTTCCAGCGGTATTCAGCTGATAGAAATTCCAAGAGGAGGTAGGGTCAAGACATGTGCTGGCCTCCTGTCTCAGTTCAAGTACACTTTGGCCTTCCTGGGCCCTTCCCCCAGGTGGGGCTTATGGTCATTTGGCCGCTCAGGAGCTGGGCTAGGGGTTCCAGAGATGGGCATGGAGCAGTGCCTTTGGTGTGCCAGTGATTAGCAGCCACTGCAGACTGGTCTGTCTCTTACCCAGACAGAACAGGGAAATGATTTAGTGTTATGTCCTTCAGAATGAGGAGTCTCTCTCAGTGGCCCCTTTTTACACTGTGGCAGTCATGAGTCCAGGTGCTGTGCCCTTAGCACGATGCCCTGCCTAGAACAAGTCATGGAGAAAGTCTAAACATCTTCTAAGTGGGGGCCTTCTGGGCTGCTGTCAGACTTAATGTGTTCACAGTCCTGAACGTAGTGATGTGGAACAAGCTGGGCACTTAAACTCGTGAGCTGGAAAGGTTGCACTAAAAAATTTACCCTTTTACTGACCTTGTAGGCAAAAGCTTTCTAAGGACTGAAAGACTGATCCCACGTAACTAAAAGTGGATAGAATGGAGCAGTTACTACTAAATGAGTAGAGAAGAGTAGAGAACATTGTCCAAATCCATCCTTTGGATGGATCCAGACTTTGTGGAACTGAAGGTGGTTCAGACGAAAATTTTAAAAAGGGATCAAAAGTATAACATGGGAAATGGCTAACGGAGACAGGCACCTTGAATTTGGGGCACTATCCATCAAGTTGTGCGCAGCAGAAAGAGCACCAGGATGAATTGTTGTTTTCTCCTTCCAACGTGAGAACTAAGAGATATCACATGAAGCTAATAGGAGGTGAATCTGAAAAAACAAGACTTGTTGCTTTGCTTTTTAAGGGAGTATGGCTAGAAACTCATAGAAGATAAATCCACTCAGGGTTACAAGATGCATAAAAAACAGGTTTAGATCAGGAAGTCCCTGAACTGGAAGCTGGAAGAACATAGAAGGGAAGTATCGTATGTCTTCCATGGCATCTCCAGTTGGCAACTGTCAGAATAGGACACTGGTCAGGTTCAGAACCAAACCAGTTCTGAGTCCCTCCTGTTCTAAGAAAAAGTCAAGAGCATGTAATTGTGCATAACGCCAGCTGCACCAGAGAGAGGTGCGGGAGATACTTTTCCATCAGCTTTGTAGGTCTCACTTGTAGAATGGCTCTCAGTTACAGTGGGGTAACTTTCAGCTTCCATAGAACTACAGGTTCTCCAAAGCAAGGGACTGTGGGTGGAGGCAGAGGAAAGATGGTGTCAGTGAAAGAGGTGATGTCCTCTTAGGTGTCACCCTGTGCCTGCTGTTGAGCTATACTTGTGGCTCAGAGGGAGAGAATTTAGGCAAGAAGAGGTGCATATCATTGGATGATTTATTGCACTAGGCAAGAATAATGCAAGGGTTTGTGAAACTCTCTCAAAACTACCAGTAGAAATGTTTTTTATGGTGAGTATTAAATGCAGGAATATTAAATATTTACTTCTTGGGCAGAGGAGATGAGTGAGGGCCTGCAAAGAGAAAGGGAAGGAATACTGAAAAGGCCAAGGGTAAAATTACATAAAAAATACTACAGAATTTGTTTGATGTGGTATAAATATAATGGATGAATCACACTTGCTGGAACATATTGGCAGTTATGAAGATGCCTCATTATGTTTCCTGAATGTCTCTTCCCTAATTTTATTGTTGACATTCATTTGCAGGAAAATGTCATGCTGTTTTCTTGGCGGTACCTTTCTTCTTTGCTTTTTACTAGAAAGCATCATTATACTTTGTTGTAACCTAAAATCAGTGGGGTCATTACTCAGCAATGGCACAACAAAGGACTGTCAAATTATCTAAGCTAGCTCCACGTGCCCAGTTGTGCTCCATCTAAGTCAGTGACAAAATTCCCACTTGATACAAAGGAAAAGGTGAAGTAAGACCAAAATGTACTCTCTCTCTGTGGTACAGCTTAATTAGGAACTAGGCCACAGCTTAGGATACAGTGCTATGTCTCTAGATGAAGAGTGAGCAAACTAGACAAACTTTACCCACAAATGATATTTTTTAATGGCTCACAGTGTGTGTTTAGGCTACATAATTGAAGGGAAAGGATATTGGGGAAATGAGCCAAATCGAAACTTTCCCTTTTTAGAGTGTTGGTTTTGAAGAGAAACTGAGTATATTGCCTTCTGTTTGTATCAGCAGGGTTGCTTATTAACAGTTTGTTTTAAGAATGTCAATTTAGCATTATCAAATTGCTTTGTTCTCCTGTGGGTGGTGATGAGAGGTTTTACATCTCTGATGGTAATGAGAGGTGGAAATTGTATATTTTGAACTCACATGAATCTGGTTTGTTTCAACAGGTATATAAAAAGTTTGTTTAAAGAGTATGTAGTTCGCTAAGAATTTCAGTATTAATTATACAAGTAGCCTTTATGTGATAGAATGTGCACTGGTGTCTTTAACTTCCTCCTCATCACAGCAGGGCTCCTTCATTAGCTAGATTGCTGCAACATATCCCAAACTTTCCCATTTTAATTTGTAGTTTGGTCTTTATCCCTGACCATTGCCATACCTTTGTTGTGACTTTGTTTTAACATGATGGTGGGAAGTGTTGGATAATTGTTTGCATTCAGAGAGCTCTTTGTTGCCTCCTAGGTGTGTGTACAAATGCAGTCAGTGCCTTGAAATGCTGTCTGAGCAGTGGTATGAAGCCTAAGGACAACTTGTTTCTTTCCCTGGATGTCATATTCAGGAAGTTAACTCAGTGTCCTTGTCTCCATTTGACCATAACTTTTAATCACCCCAGTCTTCCTGACCTCCAGTAATGTGGAGTTTGGCTTGCCAGCCAGAGCGCTTCTTCACTGGCCACTGGGACTGTGCAAACCATTTCCTCCTCTTCTTTCAGTGGCGAAAGTGGTGCTGGTAAGACGGAGAGCACTAAGCTGATTCTCAAGTTCTTGTCTGCAATGAGCCAACATTCGCTGGAGCTGTCCTCCAGAGAGAAGACCTCCTGTGTGGAGCAAGCTATTCTTGAGAGCAGGTATTAGATCTTTCCATACACGGGTATTCTTTTCAGAAGATATAAGCCTTGACATTGAAATAAGAGCTTGCAATGTAATCAGATATGTGTGTGTGTGTATTTACTGAACAATAAAATGAATATTGGAGAAAGGGAAATACTCCATTGAACAAAATTACCTGGCTGCTCTAGAGAGTTGTGAGCACGGTGGTATCTCTTAGTGAAACAAAAATATGCAGAGTTTTGAAATGGATGAAGCTTTAATGGTGGCTTTCATTTTTGTTTAGGGCTGAATTCAGATAATCAGAGTACGGGAAGTGGGTGATGGGAGGGAGAAACCTTTGGTTCAGTTTGTGTAGCCTGAGGATACAGTAGAACAAGATACAGCACGGTGAGGATAAAGTGCTCAAGTGGTAAAAGCATGCTGAGGAGAGGGAGGATAAGGAGAACTGATAAGACAGATGAGTAAATGCATCAGAAAAATTGGACACAATCTACACAAGCAAAAAAGAAATCTTGGTGTTTGCATGAAATGACACGGTTCTAAACTATTTAAAAACAAAGGCGATTTGAGATGCTATTACTTTTGTTTATCTTGCTTCATCTCTGCTATACGTGCTGTATCTTGATGTAGTTATTTTTTTTTAATTGCCTTAGGACAAGGACTCCTTACATCTGTAGCAATTTGCATGTGCTGAGATTTCTTATTTCTATTATTTGAGTACTGCAGTGAGAATTCTGTGCATCTTTTGAGCGATTACAAAAGAAGTAGCAAGTAGCAGTAACTACTCTGATTTATGATTTATCTTCCTGTTGCAGGAATACTTGCATCTTTTGACAGGAAGTTGAGATGCCCATTGCTAATAAATGGAGGGTGATGCTGGGATGTAGGCTGCAGCTGAGAAGAGTGTCAGAGGGGAGCTTGTCAGAGTGCTGTTCCTTTCACCAGCCCTGTGTGAAGCTGTTGGCATGCTGGTCACATGTTAACACTCCTGTCGTTCTCTGTTTTCACAGTCCAATTATGGAAGCTTTTGGCAATGCGAAGACTGTTTACAACAACAACTCAAGTCGCTTTGGGAAGTTTATTCAGCTGAACATCTGTCAGAAAGGAAACATTCAGGGAGGAAGAATTATGGATTGTATCCTCATTGGGTGATTTGACCCCTATTTGGGGGAAGCCCCCATGAACCTCCTTGATGGAAGACTGAGGGAGAACTGGCTTGCTTTTTCTGTCCTTTCACCCCATCCTGAAATATATGCAGTTAAACTGAGCTGATGCAGGTGGGAAGGGGAAGCAGCAACACCAAATTCACACATGCACACATGCTTTTGTGGCAGCATGGGGTGTATGTACTCTTGGAGGACCAGCATTTTGTATTGCTTCTGCTAGCATGGCATGGCTCATGAGCACGTTCCCATTTAGTGAGCTAAAACAGCCTGAGTCCTTGGGAATAACTTCAGCTGTCAGCCATTTCCCTCATTACTATATCCAAAGATAAGCTACTTACTTCTCTGGAAAAGTAGTTGAAAGAGCAGAGCTGCTCAGTTTCTGCAGTGTGAATCTGGGTGGGTTAAACCCTCGGATTTGTCCTGCATTTGGCAAAATCAGACTATGAGCCAGCTTCACTAGAGCACCAGAGGTGTGGGGATGAGGAATATTCCAAGGGGATCCTACCTGCTTTTTTAAACATAAGCTGCTTTTGCAGTGGGACAAATTTAATTCTTGAAGTTGTTTCCAAGCTTTAGGGAGAAGAAAAAGCAAAGGAAAACAGATGTAATTTAAAATGCAGAATCTGCCAAGTCCAGTTTTGATGGGATGGAAGAGAAGGTGTTGATACAATGATATTAGAACTGCTACAATATTATCATTGTTGCTACTTTATTCATCTTGTTGTAGGTGTTTTGTATGAAACATGCTCAGCATGTTGTGAGAAAAGATGATAATAGTCTTCCTACTGTCTCAAATGAAAGAAGCAAGATTATAAAAAGCTTCTGCATTAATTTCTTTTTACTTTATTCCTTGACTGAAGCTTTTCTTGCTGGCTCCAGATTTATTGGAAAAAGTAAGTTGATGTTTGCTTTTGCTTAGCTGATTGTGTTTGATTTAATGTTTTCTCTGAAACTGTGGATAAAAAATTTGTCCTTAAAAATGATCAGTCAAGTGGAAACTTTTCTTTGCTTTGACAGAATCGTGTAGTAAGACAAAACCCCGGGGAAAGAAATTATCATATATTCTATGCTCTGCTGGCAGGGATAGAAGAGAGAGAGAAAGGTGAGTGGCAAAGCACAAGTCACACAACTGTAGTGGTTTTCTGCTAGCAGTCAGCAGTGGTGACAGCAGCGGGGAATTTAACTGCAGAAACCCCCTAACCCAAGCAGAGAAATAGGTTATTTATTCAGCTGGGATTCAGTGAGTGTGAATTTGAGCTCAACTTGATAAAGGAACCCACTTAGCTGAAGAATGTCACTGAGCTGATGGTAGTTTTTTCTCCCAGCTTCTGCTGTGGCCTTGGGAAAATTACATGGGGACAAACATGCCTTGTTCTATTCAAACTGAATATTTTTGCTGGAACTAAATAACTCCACAGCAACAAAGATAAATAATTCTGGTTGTTTTAATCCTTTCTCATAAAGAACAAATCTACTGAACAAAAGAAATGGCATTTGTATATGTGCAAAATTGCCTAAAGCTGTCTCAGCATCTCCCTGCAGGCCTGCTGTCTTTGCATGCTAAAAAGTAGAGTTAACTCTATTATGCAGCTAAATAAAACAAAACCCAGCAAAATAACCCCCCCATCTGATTTTAATATAAAACTTTATTTTGTGCATTATCATAATTTCTGAGCAAATGAGTTGTGAACTGTTTAACTCTGACATAGTAATTTGTGGAGTACTTTTGTTTTGGTATTTCTTCTCACTCACCCTGTTTTCTCTCCTCGTTAGATGCTTTTTACTTATCTGTACCTGAGAACTACCACTACCTGAACCAGTCTGGATGTATAGCGGATAAGACAATCAGTGACAAAGATTCTTTCAAAGAAGTCATTGTGAGTTGCTTCCCTAGTTCTTTTGCTTTAAAAATGCTGGAAGTTCAGGTGTGTGGGGCCCATTGACAGCAGGGTACAAAGCCTTCCTGTGCTTTCCTGCATGTGCAGCTCTCTCATTGAGGCATTGACCTTACAGAGACTTATATTTTCTCAAAATGCTTCAACTGCATTTCGAGCGTGCCTTTACCTTTCCTCCAGTATTTCATTTTTACTCTGTTGTTTCAAAGTGTGCTGTAATTTAGCAAAATGCTTACGTTTTGAAATGAAAATCTGTTGGGAAGTCAGTAAGACTTTTACCTGCATTTGCCTTTCCCTGCATTGTTTTACATGTCAGATATATATATATATTATTTTTTTTTTACTGTTTTTCAATCTGAAAGCTTTGCCCAAATCCTGTGGCATCTACTGGGTGGAGTCTGCAGTGCAGCACACAGGGAGTGAAGCACCTATTACTCTTTAAGTTGCAGCTGGGAAATCCAGTTGTATGGAGTAAGTTACACAACAGAGTTATGAAAACATAAGCACAGATTAAAAACCTGGTCCTGATGGAATCTCTCTGAATGGCTTTATATCTTACATCCACAGCAATTAGTCTATACTGATCATGCTAATTGGGTATTGCAGCACTGAGGTGATGTGTGTTAGATTTAAAAAATCAGATAAAACACTCCCTTCACCAAACTGTTTTTCCTAGCTGTGTTAATCTTTTTGCCAAATTGACAAATTAATGTGTATTGGATGCAGCAGGTTTTTTTTACGTGTAAAAATCCATCATCTTGTGTGGCAGAAGGAAGTGTCAGAAAACTTGGTAACCTGTCTATGTTGTAGTCATATGCTGAAGTTGATTAGCATGACATTTAATTTGTGCTACTCATCCCAGAGCGGGCAGAGCATGAAATCAGTTGGGCAGGTGATGTTTGCCTGCTGCCCGCAGCATGGGCAGGCTGGGAGCAGGGGCTGCCAGGCTGCATTCCCAGAGCAGGAGGTGGGCAGAAGCCCCCACAGCTCACCTTCACTTGTCTTTTCCTGTTACAGTCATCTCCTCTGCCTGTTTTTATTGCAGTGTAAGTCTTGGAAATGTTACTTAAGGGAAACTTTTTTGTAGGAGACGGGGAGGACCAGCACAGTGAGCAGGGAGATGAACTCGTAGTGCTGCTGCCCTTTTGTTGTGAGAGGTCTTCTTTACAAATTAAACCTTCAGCCATTATCTCTACTCTGCTTTGAACTGTGGGATGAGTCTCAGGCTCTTCCATTTGTAATGGATGATTTATGAAAGATAAAGTGTGTCATCTGTCAAACACCTGCAGTGACTATAACATGATGAGTCTGAGTGTAAAGCTAGAAAATTGTGATCTGGTCTCAGACAGGCTCATAGTACACACAAATTTGGAAAGTTCGGTCATTTCAAGAGGCATACAATTACCCCTTCTGTGTCAAAGGAAAGCATGTGTTCCTCTTGTTTTAATATTTCTTTTACAGTCTTACTATTTGCTCTTCTCATTTATGTAGTTGAGCCTTGATTGTTGCCATATTGTTTACTCATAAATTCAACACTTTTTATATAGATACCTTTCTTCCTCAGTTTTACTGGAAGTTGTCAGACCACATTGGTAAGGTGCATGTTTGGGCACAAAAATGATCAAATCTCACATGCTGCTGTGTTTCCTCCCTCATGCCTTGTTACCTACAAGGCCAATAGGCAAATTTTGGTAAAAACACGCAGGAGGTAATCAATTAATAATTCAAATTAGAGTAATTGCATCTGATGCAAAGCTCAGTAGGTTGTTCCAGTATTTATATGATTTTAATGATGGATTTGAAAGCAAATTACAACATCATTACAGCATCAAAATGAAATTTCTTAAAAGCAGAGCGATACTTACATGTTCCAAGATGTCCCAGTGATGCCTTAGAGTGTATTCAGTTTGGGATGAAACCAAAGGAATGGACTTGAGCCAGCTTTCTTTTAGTCCTGACTTGCTTTTCCAAGGCCTCCCATTTTTGAGTCTGTGTACATGTTACTGAATAAGATCACATGTCATTCCAGACTGCAATGGAAGTGATGGAGTTCAGCAGGGAGGAAGTACGAGAAGTTCTGAGGCTGTTGGCTGGCATTTTGCATCTGGGAAACGTTGAGTTCATCACTGCTGGTGGGGCACAAGTGTCCTTTAAAACAGGTGAGAAGGCTGTGCATCCAAATCTAAGCGTTTCTTGGGGTTCTGAAAGCCTTATTCATTGCTAGTATATCTGAGCATAGCAAGTACAAGCAGTGAAAGGGTTTTACTGCTTTTTAACATCTGTAAATGTTGATTAAAATGTTACTTTAGGAGGATGGAGTTTGACAGATAAGGCGAAGTAGTCTGCTGCTGGATGCTAGGTCTTAATTTGGGAAGACTTTGGGCACGTATTTATTCCATTAACAGTAATGAAATTTTATTTGAATCTAATTCCTTCTTTGAGATATTCTCAAGTTGATAAAACATAAGAGCTCAAATAAATTCCCTAACCAAGAAAGTATCCACTGAAAGTATCTTTTTTTAGAGCTGTCAATATTTCAGTTACATATCTGAAAGAATGTGCTAGTATGTCTAAATATTGAGCTGGTGGGCATTTTAAATGTTTGTTTAAATATGGCTGTAGAGAGTAGCATTATGTATTGCTTTATATACCACATCATAGCAAAACTGAAAATTCAAGCATGCATGGAAGAAAAATCTCACTGGTTTATCCTCATCATCCCACTCAAAGTGGAAACACAGTCATGTGGACAAAGAGTCAATTACTGTTTCTATCTGGAAAAATGTGTTAGGGCGAGCAGTGGATTGTTTGAATTCTTGACATGTAACATTAAGAGGGAAATAAATATTTGTGACTTACTTTACAATAATTACAATAAATATTTGTGATGTATTTCTACTGCTAATTTCCCTCAGATGTACACATTTATTCCTTTTCATGAGCAGCAAAACAGTATCCTAGAATTTCTAGTTGTGTTTTCATCTCTAAACCCTGTCATTTTAGGAGCATCTAAAATGGTGGTGGTAGTAGTAGTAATAATAATGGTAAAAAATAAAATTGGTTTCATAGCTTTATACATTTAAGGACATACTTGTATTTTTCTTTCTCTTTTTCCAGCCCTGGGTAGATCTGCTGAGTTACTGGGGTTGGACTCCACACAACTAACAGAAGCATTGACACAGAGGTCAATGATACTCAGGGGGGAAGAAATCCTAACGCCTCTTAGTATACAACAGGTAAAGGCATCTCAGTTTTGACATGTTTTTAGGGTCTTTGAAAGAAGTCTCAGTCTTCAAGTCTGGAGAAATCACTGATCACTCAAGAACAGAAGCTTAGCTCATGCATCAGAGTTGTAATCAAAAGTACTACATAGTTTTTTTGGGAAGGGTATAATCTCTTTAGATCCTGTCCTATTACTCTGGCCAGGGCTTGTAGCTCATCTCCTGTTATCTTCATGAAGCCTGATTACTTACCATTTTTTTCAAATTCTAAACGTGTAGGCTGGTATTTTTTTCGCTATGGAGACTTGTGTCAGGGGGGTGTTTTTTCAAAATTTTCAGGAGAAATATTTTTATAATATACGAGAAGGGAATTAGAAATAGGTATGCATAACATTATGCTTCCCTCTGGAAAAGTGAATTAAGGTATTATTTCCTACACTTCTCCTTCCTTCCTCCGCAACTTAAGTTTATAATTTCCTAGTTTTTTGACTGCTTTAGCCTTGAAATGTAACTTTAAAGCCACGTAGGTGTACAGCTGTTTTAAGGTAAACTGTTAAATCTCAAATCATGATGCCTTGTAAGTGTTAATACAATTGCTGTCAAGCTACATAGGAATAGGAAGCTTCTTGCATTATACATTGCTTTGTGCTGTGCTGAGGACACTGACCAGCAGAGTCTGGTCATTTCTCAGTCACGGGGTGGTTGATGTGCTGTGTATTCCTTCTTTAATGCAGGCAATAGACAGCAGAGATTCTATGGCTATGGCACTTTATTCTCAGTGTTTTGCTTGGGTCATTAAGAAAATCAATAGCAGGATCAGGAGCAAGGAAGACTTCAAGACTATTGGAATTTTGGACATATTTGGATTTGAAAACTTTGAGGTAGGTTTAAAAAGCTTATTCAAATGGCTTGTCTGATATTTATGCTTTTATTGCTTTATGTATTTTTGTCCTCTTCTCTGGAACTTGATTGTTAAACACATTAGGATTTAACCCATTTCCCTGTTTGCAAAGTAAAATACTTGAAGTGTATGCATTTTTGAAAATTGTGGTCTCTTTAGGTAAACCGTTTTGAGCAGTTCAATATTAACTATGCAAATGAGAAGCTTCAGGAGTATTTCAACAAGCACATCTTTTCCTTGGAGCAACTGGAATACAGCAGGTAAGAGAGAGAGGATAAATATGAAAGAATTTTGACAATATCGTATTCTCTTGAAATCTTAGTTTGCAGCTACCTTAGGTTCCTTTGGAAATCTCTGGAGCTGTGTATTTTATAAAAGCAAGCTGATTTTGCTGTAATTTTCAAAATAAATACACCAGCTTCTCCTATTTCTGCAACTAAAATAGCTTCAGTAAAAAGGCCTGCTTTATTTTCCCTAGGGAAGGACTAATTTGGGAAGATATTGACTGGACAGACAATGGAGAGTGCTTGGATCTTATTGAAAAGGTAAGAAAGAATTTGATACTGTTACCTATTCTTCATTTTTGTTCTGAGGTAATATGTCTTTAAAATATTTGTCAACACAAAGAACAAGTGAAGAGAATGGTGAATCTTGCATGTTTAGATAGCAGGCTTTTAATCAGATCATTTTCATGTATGGCTATGTTAAGGATTCTATTGTGAGCTCTTTTCCTTGTGGCAGCTTTTCTCTGTGTGTGATTATATACGAAAGCAATATTTGGAGGTGATTGAGAAGAGTGATTTGATCCATGCTCACTCTTGCCATCAGTGCAGGCGGGCTGCGTGAGCTCAGCTCCATGGCAGGGTGTGCGACTGCAAGAGTTCAGGCGAGCACAGAAGCGAGTGGCAGTGGGCAGGGGATCCAGCTGGCAGGACGTGACTGCAGTCAGGGCAGTGTGGCTTTTCAGGGGCTGCTCTGGGCCCTTGGGACATGGCTTATTAAAATGTGCACCTGCAGAACCGTGTTTTTCTGAGAGGCTGTATCAACCTGGAGCTTGCTGGACACATTAATTAACTACGGGGCAGCTTGCTTTGTTTACCACCTCTTCTAGCATGAGAAGTGGGGAACATCAAAGGAAATTACACAGAGGCATATGCAAAGCAAAGGGAGGTTGTGCTTCACACAGGGCAAAGTTAAACTGTGTATCTTTTGCTCTGCCCCTGGGCACTGTGGGTGCTAAAAGTTTGCATTGGTTCAACAGCTGGGTAGATAATTATATGGAAGAAACTTTTTTGAAAGGCTGTTTTACACAAACTCCTCAGACTCCTGATCATTGGAGATCCTGGAGGCTGGGCATATATTCTGGGGCAATGTCATTGCATGCACCTAAAAACTGCCTACATCAGGAGAACTCTTGATTCTTCCAGTAGCTCGTTTTTCTTTATTTTGCCTACAGATTATATGCTCTATATTTCAAAAGGAGTGTTGCCAGAAAAATAGGATTACAGTCACCTTCAAGGCTGGGGTTTTAGTTGTATATGACTTTTTTTGTGCCTCTCTGCACACAGCAACTTCAAGGACTTTGTGATTTTTCCAAACTGGGGCGAACAGCTGTGTCCATCCGTGCACTAATTCATCTTCTCCCTCTTCTTGCTGTTCTAGAAACTGGGACTACTGGCACTCATCAATGAGGAGAGCCATTTTCCTCAAGCTACTGACTCCACCTTACTGGAGAAGTTGAATGCCCAGCATGCTGTATGTGATGTTTTGCTGATCTTTTCTGTGCAAATTATGTAGGATCTCTTTGCTTCTGTAGAAATTCGTGGTTCAAACATATGGGTGCATAGTTCTAGAGGCTTTTTTGGATGTGATCCTACTTCCATGGCAATCTGTATAATTTGCTGTCAAGGCTGAGTTGGTTACTGGAAGAACATACCCTTGTTGCTGTTCAGTTAAAGGTTTCCATTGTGGTGAATCAGTCAAATTCTACTCTTAATTATAGCTCTGTCAACCTGCTCAGATTATTTAGATCTTCAGTTTCCCTTAATTTAATGAAGCATTCACATCATTCAGTAAATTATGTCATTTACTGAAAGTTTGCTGTTTCCTCTGTCCATGTTAGTGTTACCTTTATTTGTGATCCTGGAATTATTTTTCACAATTTCTGGGATGCAAGCATATCCACCAATCTTCATAACTGCCAGTTTAAGATAGAGCCTTCTCTTTCAAAGTGCCTTTTATAGATGGTTCTGACAGATGGTGTTCAGGTTTAGTGTAATGCCATTTTATATACCATAAATCTGTTATTACTGCATGTGGAGCAGTCCAGACTGACAAATCCTATTATCATTATGAACTGCTTGTTTGCTTTTGGAGCACTAATCTTCCAGAGAGTTCACTGGAAGACAGTGGTCTGTTTAGGTATGGGTTGAGAGGATAATGTGACAACTCCCTCCAAATATTTTTCTCTTTTTTTCCCCCTCCAATTAGAACAATCCTTTTTATGTAAAACCAAGGGTTGCCGTTCACAACTTTGGAGTGAAGCACTACGCTGGGGAGGTAATTTCTTTATTTGCTGAAATTATTCCAAGCAGAATTTTCATTAGCTTAATTTTCCCCCAAGGCTGTTCAGAATTAACTAAAGCACTCTGTTCCCTCAGCACTTCTTACAGTACCACTCTTGTGAGAGGTGCCTGACTGTTTGGCTTGTTGTTTGAACCAGCTCTGTTTCCTTCTAGGTCCAGTATGATGTCAGGGGGATCTTGGAGAAGAACAGAGATACTTTCAGAGATGATCTCCTGAACTTGTTACGTGAAAGCAGGTAAGTTTCTGCGATTTTTGTTAAGGACATGGTACTAAGGTGTGTTGTATCAGCTCATTCTGCCAGGATTGATCACCTAATTCTGCTGGGGTCTGAGTTTGTTAGATGTTGCGTGGCATCAGACCTTGACAGACCTGAAATGAGCATAGAATGAAATAGAAATGAGCATATCATATCATTGTAGAGCACCTTGTTGCTGTTCAGTCCAGGGGGTTCCTAGGGAGCTCACTTGCTACTCTGTAATGAGTAAGGATGCTGGAAGCTGGTCATGGTTTTTAACCACGTGGCTTCAGAGTGCCTCATAGGCAGCGTGCGTGTGTCGTTTTTTACTTCACATTTGTGTTTCTGGCATTCCCTGATTTGGTTGAACACTTGCTGTCGGGGGCTACCACAGTGCAAACTGCCATATAGTAATTGCTTCAAGGAGAGAACTTCTATTAAGATTTATCTGACTGAAAGCCTGAGCTTGGATGCCTTTGGTACCTATATGTCTCATGTCATTCTGCTGTGTAAGCTCTTAGGGTCCTTACAGTGGTACCCTGTGAGCTGGGGTGGTACCACGTCCCTTTTTGTGGGTATTTGGTTGAGGTTCCAGGACACACAGAGGAATGGTAGAAGAGGGAGCTGAGCCTGGGTATTGCTGTCTCATCTGCTGCCCTCCCCTATCCCATCCAGTCATCCTGCCTCGCTGTGCAAGTTGCTTGTTTGTAAATCCCTTAAGCCCTTCTGTGCAGGGGAAACTGTTAATAAGCATTTCCCTCTCTGTGTTATTTGTTCTGGATTTATGACATTTTGGCTATAACATCTGTCAATTGAAGTATCTAGGTAAAAAGAATAGATGAGTTAAACTTGGCTGGGCCTGGTTTTGCTTTTGCACCAACATCTGTGTGGAGCTTGAATTAAAATGTCTGTGTTTCTGTAGGAATGGTAAGAGGAGGGTACCTAACTGATAGAGTAGAAAACAGCATGGACAGCTGATATCTAAAGTGAGGCTTACATGGGTGGCTATTTTGTGTTACATCCCTAAGCAGTCTTTGTTCGGGTACAATTCCGGTTGCAGTCAGCTGGAGTTTTGGTTGAGTGAGTGGAGTAAAATGCAGTACAGCCTCTAGGACTTCACAGTTCATTTCCCTAATGATGTGTTTGGAGTGGAGAAGAAAAACCCTCCTTATTTTGTTTTTATTTTTAATCCCCTGCATAAATTCTGCAAAGTCAAAAAAAAAATCTATTGTTTATTAAAGATTGTGGAGAAAATCAATAAGTGGGTTTTTGATGGAGGAGCTTCTTGCTAAGAAACAGTGCTTTCTTTTCATTCTACAGTGGTGAACATCATAGACTGCTAGGATACACTTTAGAAATACTACTTTTCTTTTCCGTTTCAGTCTTGATTTCATCTATGATCTATTTGAACATGTTTCAAGTCGCAACAATCAGGACACTCTTAAATGTGGAAGCAAGCACCGAAAACCCACTGTCAGTCTCCAGTTCAAGGTTAGTTAATGTGTCGTCTCTGCTCTGTAGCTAATCAGTGATAGACAAACCCTGGTCAGTAAAGAACAGGTGCAGATTGAGAGAGGCAAAACTTGAGCATGAAAACATTGCTGTCTCTTCTCTGACACTGCTAATTAACCGATTGACCATCCTGGGTAGTTTCAAGTAGACACTAACCTTTGCATCACACCATCCCCACAAAACTGTTGCATTCCCCACTTGCTTATTTGTCCTTATTTTAAAGCTCATCTATGAAGTTGGTCTCTCTTGTCCTGGTTTGTCTTTATAACCTAGATCCAACCACAAAATCCCACAAAGCCTTACAGCAGTGCCTGTATGCTAAGAAAAATAAGTGCTGAATAAATACCTCATTAAGGTGTTGCCTTGCTTTAACTTAAAGTTTGGAAGGCATTCTTGTTAAACACCTTTTTATGAGGCTTTATAGCCTCTCATCAGAAATGGCACCAAATTGAAATCTAGCATAAAGTCTATCTGCAAATTATTTAAAAGGGAAAGATTGGCACGAAACATCTCCTAAATTGCATGAGTACAAGTCTGGATTGGTTGCCTTTCATTTTGTTTGAATTAATACACATTTGCAGAGTTCATTCACTTTTTCAAAAAAAAAAGAGCAGACTCAAACCCCTTAGGGGCAGATTTTATCCTAATAGACTATTGCTAAGTGTTGGACAGAACAGCGAAGAGTGTATGCTGGGGCACACACAATGTCTTTTATTAAAAAACATTAATGTATTTTCGAGACAGCTTGCTTTGTGCTACCATAACTCATCTTAGAAGTATCCATTTCTTGTCATAAGATGGTGTTATTTGCTAGTTCTGGGGTAGCAGAAGGCACTGTTTTCTCTTAGTCATTTGTATATGTGCAAAGTAGACCTTTAAGATGTTAACCTTACAAAAACAGACCATATTTTTGCATCCATTTGGCAAGGTAGAACAAAGTATAGTATTCCTTCTGTTCTCTGTCATGGGCCCTGGAAAACATAAGGGTGATAAAACATGAAATCAAACCATAATTGCCTCTTATCTAATGCTGCAGTAACTGACCATTAACCGGCTGGACTGCTTTACAAGAGGTTGACCTTCACATCATGCCTTCCCCAGAGAATTAGGTTGGGTGTTTTTTACATGTTTTAAAGCCTTACAGGGATTAGTCCATCTTATTTCAACTGAAGATAAGAATTTTGCCTTCACAGTTTTATTCTCATGGTAAATTGGTTGACTCTTCTTTTCATTTGATGACCTGCCTAATGCAGGCCTTGGGGGTGCACGCAGAATAGCAGAGTTTAGATACCATCTGTTTCAGCCTGTTGATTACAGCAAGGTAAACTCCAAATTAGCTCATCACCTGACAGTGACTTAGAGGCTTGCAGCGCTGTGCAGAATCTGGCTGGCTCTACCACAGGCAAAAGTAAAAATAGTTTAAATCATTTTTGTTTAGACTGACCAACTTTTCCAGTCTCTGTAAGTAGGAGCCTGGAATGAGAGAATTGTCCCTAGATGTAACGTTCACACGGGTTTAATATGAACGAAGCCTTTACTTTTCAAAGCTGTAAATATTTGTCTTTACACAAAGATTTTTCTCTTTGTATGTTCTGTTTAACGTTTGCTGCCCGACTCCCTGGTCCATAGGCTGGCACAGGCAAGCGAACCAAGAGCTACCATTTGTGTTCCCAGTCATTTCACTGTTTGCTCCCTTTGCCCTGCACCAGCTCCTGTGCACAGCCATAACTCTGCCTGCTGCCTTTATCACTGCATGTTCAATCCTCAAGTAAGTGCTTGGTCTGCAGATTGATGCAAGAATTTGTTACAACAAACTGACATTGACAGTTTTGCTCCAAGACATATGGCAGGACACACAGGGTTGCTCCTTTAAAAGGTGCACTTTCTGTCTCCTTGGCAGCCTGCTCTGTATCCTCGCTGCTGCCTGGCACAAAGTGCCACCTTTGAGGGGTGTAACATTACCATTGCTAACTTTGTGGGCTCTTCAGAGCCTGAGCTCCTCTCCTGTACAATCATTTGTGTCTCTGCAAAGTAAATGCAAGACTTCAGTTTAAAAAGGTTCATCATACTTAATGATACAGAATGAGGCAAGTTGGAATAAGATATGGAATGATGGCTCAGGCGGGAAAGGGGTGGATGTGTAATTAAAGTAATAATCATAAAAGAACTGAGGGATTTTGTGATTTTTATCTCCAGGCTGAGGTTCAGACAACTGATAGTTTAATGTGCATTGGATCATTCAGAGTTCTAAAGCTAGGAAAAAAACTGTTTTCTTTAGGGAAGATGGAAAATAAGTGGATTTGGGGTGGTTGAAATGAAAAGAGGACATTTGAGTTGGTGGGTTTTGCCATAGACCCCTTATCCTTCCTTTTGACTTGCTCAATTTTAGCAGTTTGGGAATGTGGATCCTAAGTCTTAAGCAGTCATTTGAAAGATCCCTGAAACAGCAATTTAGTGTTTCCTTATGAACAGTTTTCTTCATACCAGTCTGTGAATCTTGTTCATTGTGAAACAGTGATGCCAGTTTTGACCAGAAGAGCCAGTGGAAGAAACGAGCACGCACGTTTTGACCCCATCTGTTTGGAAGCCAGAGCTTCCATGATGCAGTAACTCTGGTGTGCACCACTAGGTGTTGCAGTTAGATGCTGTCTGCAGCGCCGAGCTGCAGGAGGTCTTGTCCAGGGTTATGTTGCTTGTACAAAAATCCAGCTTGTGAAGTGCAGTCTTCCCTCTACCTGTGTTTCAGGAATCACTTCATTCTTTAATGGCAACGCTGAGTTCTTCAAATCCTTTCTTTGTTCGGTGCATCAAACCCAACGTGCAGAAGGTAAGATTTTAAATAGTTTCCATCTTTTCTCTACACCTCAGGCCTCATCTTTTGCTGCCTGTCTGGTTATTTACCACTGTGTGAAGCAGACAATTCTTCACTGATTTTGTAGAAGGCTCTGCAAGGGGAAGGCACTGGGAAGGGGTTTTGATTTTTTGGTTTTTTTTGCATGTGGCTTACGTACCACTTTAATAGTCATTGCTCACAACTCTGATAAATGACTGAGTCTAAGAATGGTTATAAACAGAAGGTAGAAGGCTGCACTTCTCGTGTGACAGCTCTGTGAGAGCCTTTTTAGGAAGAAAATACCAAAATTGCAAAGTTTGTTTTAGGTCACTAGAGGCAGTGATTCACATGCATATAGCAAAACTGGTGTGAATGACTCTGTCATCAGACTCTTAGTCTTTCAATTTATGAAGATGCCTAGATTTGTACATGCTGGATGTTTTGTTCTGTTACAGAATTTTGTTCTTAAAACAAACTTGGAGACTAAGGCTTACAATATCGATTTGTCTTTTGAGTTACAGATAATGAAAGGCAGGATCAGGATATGCCTAAATATGTTGGAGGGCTCTCTAGAAATGAACTGGTAATAGTACAGTAGTCATTGAAATTAATATGGTTAGCCTGGTTCTGCTATCCTGGGGTTTTGCCCATTTGTTTTGGGCATAATAGACCGTTATTCAGGTATGGTCTGCTTTTGTCAAAAATACAACAGGCAGAGGTGTTAGTGAATGTGATTTATGATTTTCACATGCCAACTCAGACTGGTGACTTCACTATAAATCCATATTTACATGTTCCATTTTTCTGGGCTCTCTGGTTAATCAGGATACTAACAAAACAAATGTGTGGATCTCATTGTAGGTTTTAGTGCTCCCTGGACAGTACATTCTTGACTTTACATGTTTTCAGTTGCTGACTGTTAACTCTACTTTTGCACTGCTATTTGTGATGTGCTGAGTAACATGCAGATTTTGGGCACCTTAGCAAGAGGGAGCAGCCTGGAAGCAAATAAGAACTACTTTCTGTGTCTTGAGGTGTTTGGTTCTCTGAGATGTAAAGCCACCAGGCAGCTGAACCCACGTGGATGACAGAGCTTTGGCGAGTAGCTGGGGTTTGTGAGCTTGTGTTTAGCAAAGTCCCTGATCATGGAAGGAGCGCAGTTTTAAAAAGCTTGGTTGCTTCCCTGCTCCTGTTTCTGTCTAGAAGCCCCATGACCCTTATAAAACCTGCCTGCTGCCACTGGAGTAGAAGGATTTCAGTAAGAAACTCACACATTTTCCTTATCTGTCCTTTTGTACCTGACTAAGAAGGCTCATCTCCACAGTAGCAAAGTTACAAGGATTTGCCATGATTGATGCAAGAAGCAGGCACTTGTTGCATTTCCATAGCAAGGAAAACACCAAGTTCCCACTCCTATGTTCCTTGTTCTTCCAGTCTTTTCCCACTAAAATGCTTCATCCCTGACAAATTTGGCATGTGTTACTGTATCTCCGCATATATTTTACTACCATTAAAACAAAATTCTCACAGAATTAGCAGCTGTGCAAGGAGAAGAAGCTTGAGACAGCCTCAGTCTCAGGGGACCACCTCTAATTGCAGGAGTGCATGCAGGAACAGATTGGGAAATTTCTGTAGACAATCCCTTTCAATGTACATATAAAATCTCACTGAAATCTCATACAAAGATGTTTGTACTTGTTTTCCATTTGCCTTTATTTGACTGCAAAATTAGCTTGAGTCAATGGCTTTACGAAAAAAGAAATACTGTTTGAAGAACAGGAGTCGTGTCACAGAGTTTCTCTGCTGTAGCTGACTCAGTTGAAGACTTAACTGAAAATGAGAAGGAAAGTCATATATAATGCTTGTCAAGGGCATTCTTCATCCAGGGAAGTGTTTCCAAAGTGCACTTTTGGGATTCACTGTTGGAAGTTTTGCCTGCTGTGCACTGCTCTCTGTCCCTCACTCCACGGTGTAGATACGGCAATTTTTAGTGCTGACCTTGTGATGTTGTTGGTGTCTCTCCTTCTGCAGCAGTGCGGGTACTGGAGCAGGCACAAGAACAACATTTGACTGCTGTGTACCTTTGCTGGATTCTATAGGTGCACATCACATTGAGCAGTGTGTAGTTTATCCTCTCATACAGCTTTTTTCTTCTTTTCAGTTAGACAGAGGAAAACAAGGTGACTCAGTTTGCACAGCTGTGAACCAGCACAGCTCAGAGACACATGAGCTGTGCATGGACTACCAGGGATCACCACATACATAACTCGCTGTGCAGGGCTGGTTAGAAAAAAACTGCTTGAAACATTCAGATGAGCTGCTGAAGTGGAGTAACTCAGATGGAAAGACAGTAAAGGTCTTCACTGAGCAGTTTCCTCTGTGTTTTCCATCTGCAGTCGTGGTGATATGGAATGATAAATGTCACTCACAAAGTACTTAAACAGTGCTCGCCAAATACCTAACTTTGTGGAAGAGAGGGGTGTTTTACTGCTTTTGTGAAATGCACAGCATTAAAGGAGAGCTGGACCAGAGAGATTCATCAAGGAGAGAACTGAAGCTGTGTTATTGGGAGCAAAGCCTCTCCATCTACTTGTTCCTCTCTGGATTGGGTACAAATAGGGGGCACACCTATTGGTGGACATCCTTTGTAACTGGAGGGGAGGAGCTGGGGGGACTCAAGAAGTGTGTTTGAATTCTGTAGGTGAATGAAGTTAAGCAAATAGAAGTCAAGTTCAAGCCTTTGAGAAGCAGAATGTATAGCAGACCACTTTCTCTGCTCTTCTAGATATTGAAGCGTATTCATGTTGGTAGCAGATGTGATAATTTATGGTAATTATTTGATTGATTTAATTTTTCAAAAGTTCGGTTTTTAAATATGTTGCAGTGGCAAGCAAAAACAATTCAGCATAAGCAGTAAACCATTGAACATTTACATATGAAAGCAGGTTCTACACTCATTAGTGCAGTTTCCCGAAGGGAGTGCACAGAGTACGTGACCTTTTGTCACAAGACATTTCGGCAGGCAGGCCTCAGACAGAAGGACAGAGGACCCATTAATCTTTGGGAGACCCCTGAACAATCAGGGTATCTGTTTTCACAATTTCCAATCTGTTCTGAACTATCCATAACATGGAAACTTTTCCACTTGGTATGCTTAATGAGTATTTTCTGCTAATGAAGTCTCTTTCTCTTCAGCTCCCCTTATCTTCACTGCAGCTGGCAGAACTATGTATCATTTCATCCCTTTGAACTTTTGCACATCTTTCTGTGTTTCTTGGTTTCATGTTTCTTTTCCTGTCCCCTGTTCTATTTGATAATGATTCCTCCCTGCAGCCTTGCCTTTTCTGATCTCTGTCCCCTCTTCTTCATGTACCTTAAATTAAAAAGTAAACACCACAACAGAAAAACCCAACAACAACAAAACCAAACCAACAACAAAAAAAAGACTGTCTTTTTAAAACAAGCTGCAGCCATTGCTACAATCATCAGCTGAATGTTTCTTCCAGCTTGCTGCTATTAATAAAGTTGCTAAGCCTTGGTGCCATTCAGGAGACAGATCAGAGTAAATTTAAGATCTGAACTTCCTATTCAAGCTGTTTCAGAGGCAGAAATTTTCCTGTTGCCCAGAAGCAGCCGGCCTTGGGCAGCTTGGCTCAAGTGCTTTCTCAAGTTCCCTTTTCCATTTAGGATATTTCTTGAAAATATACCGGCATAATCTCCAGTGGCACAGTGCTGGTATAATCATAGCAAGTGGCCCCACCTCAAGCCTCTGCAGGGCCTCAGCTGTGCTGGTCCCTCAAAACCTCAGTTATTACAGCCTGGTTCTGTAATTCCCTGTTCTTGAGACTTCAGCGGGTTCAGATGTGGCTGTTTCTCCTGCACGTAAACAGGTGCATACACTTCTCTTTGGTTACAGATCTAAAGCCGGTTTGGCCCTGACAGACAAAATCATGTCTTAATTAGAGTTCACCTGAAGTATTTGATGTAGACAAAAATTTCACTTTTTACATTGTTTTGATAGGAAACTTGTGTTGGTGTGTGCCACCAGGCAACACGGTCGCAGGGTCTCTACTCACCTCCCTGTCCGCTCATTCCTCTGTTGTAGTGATAGTCTTGTCACTGTCAAGATAAAAGCCGCCTTCTCTCAGAGCTTGTGATCTCTAACGGGACAATTCTGTTTGTCTTCAGGTTTTTACTTTAACTTTTTTTTAATCTTAAAATTTAATTAGGTCAGGTAAATAAGTGAGACAAAATTAAATCTGTATTTTAAACCTACTGCAGGGTAGGGGCTACAGGGAGCAACAGGAAAAATGAAACTGGTAGTAACTTTGCAGTTCAAAGGAAGACTGGTAGGAAAAAAGTCTGTAATAGATTCTTTGAGGTCTACTGCTGCTTAGAGTCCTATCATGCCCCATATTCATTCTGGGACAATTAGTATCAATGAGATTGTTAACATTGCTTCTGGGGACAGATCCATTTGAAGGGATCAAGGTACGGCTATTGGCACCTGCAGTGTACTTTGAGGCATAGGTCGTTAATGGCCATGAGACACCCTGGAATAGCAAGCAGTTTGTCCTCTAATATGAAATAAGATACAAACCTATTTTGTTTGGCGCCTGAATTAAAGTTGTGTTCTTAAAATAACTCTGAATCATTACAAATGTAAGTATAGCATGATACCAGCCTAAACACCAGGTAGAAGTACAGCTCAGGAATGCAGAGCAAAGGAACAGTGATAGAAGAGCTTGACCCCATCTGCAAGGGTGATTGTGTGTAGGGTGTGGAGCAGGTACAAGTGCAAGGAACACAGTAGGTGAGCTGGTTGTCAAGCTGGAATTGCAGTATTGTCATATTGAGACTTGACTGTATGAATTACTGGTTTGCCTTCTGGGGAGACTTTTTTGCAGAAATATGGGTAAGAAGAGTGCAAGTCTAATGGTACTGCATTGAGAACAGCACTGACACATAACCTTGAAAGATTCAGGGAGAGAAACTCTGAACTTCAAGGATATTCTACTGTACCCGAGGCACAAGATTGCTAAGCATCTGCATAACTTTACTTTCAGAAGTCTTAATGTTAAAAAAATTATCCTTAATAAGGTGGTCTAGTTCCAAACTTCTATGCCCATCCTACTGGAGTTGCATGCCAAGCATTTGCTTTATACAGTAACATTCAGCAGACTCTGGGTCTCCTTACAGGGGAGCAGATGCCTTTGTGAGTTTTTAAAGATGCTGAGCCCAGCAGTTAAAAGCTAAAAAGTGTTAGGCACTAAATGGAGGTGTCTCTATGGTTTAGTCAGTGGCCAAGCCCTGGGGTAACTCTTCTGCAGCAAAGCTGCAGTGGTGTCTGGTACTGGGAGCTAGAAGATCACAGGGTAAATTTGACTTGCTGTCCATAAGAAAAAGGTTTTAGATAGCCTGATCATGTTAATAGTTACTCTGTCATAATTTGAAAGTAAAAGGAATAGATAATATAGCCCAGGTGGAGCTGTTGGGGGTGTGTGGGGCTATCTGTAGAAAGTTATGATCTCGCAATAATAATTTACATCTGTAGAAGAAGCTCATATATTAGAGATCCTTATTGCCTTTTTAAAAAATCTCTCTTTAATCTCAGTTGTTCTCAATAAATACTTGGTTTAAGAAGGCTTTCTGGCTGGCAATTACTGCAGTCATTGCATCTGGAGGAAACAGAGCCACAGGCTCTGAGCAGATTGGTCTTGTTCAGGCAGCTTGGGTCAGACTCAGGGAGCTGCTGCTCAGGCTCATCATTTGGGAGGAGAGCAACCATTTACCAAAAACACAGCATGTTGGCCTGATCTTGCAGGTCAACAAGTGCATGGGGCCAATTGCAAACTATTTCTCCTTAGCCCTTTTACTGGTTCGTAAGGCTTTATTATTCATAACCAGGAAGGCGCAGTCAGAAGGTGTGGCGTCGTGCCTGGCCAGCACCACTTAATTCAGCTCCCTGGATCTTGTCGCCTTGGGTTTTGCGGAATTACATAGCTTCAAATCAAGACTTGCGGAGTATGTCCCAGCTGCATCATTTTCTGACACATCACTTGAGTAATTAGGTCAGGCACTAAAAGACTCACTCCTTAGGTAAAAGTGATAAGGAGAGTGGGTGTGAGGAAAGCAATCACTCCTGCTCGCAGAGTGCTGGCAATAATGTTACATGCGAATCTGAATCCCTGTCTGAAAGAACAAGATGATTCCTGCAAGGTGTTCTGTGCTACATATAAGCCATGCCTCTCTTCAGTGTCCTCGCTGAAAGATCACTCCCATCACTGCTGTGGTGCAGCCTGTTGGTAATGCTGCCTGAGAGACTCTGGGTTGTCTCTTTGTCCCCATCTCAGAGTGTCCCTGCTTGCTGGGCTGAAGTAGGTCATTCCACTCTCCGGGCAGTCACCCAGACAGGCATGTTCTTCTTCCTCATCAAGGTTTGTTGTTTGCTAAGCAGGGCTGACGAGGCATTCCTTTGCTAAGTGTATTAGGGTTTGTCTTTTAGTGACTGTGGTTAAGGAGTTTAAAATTGAGCTGTTTAAGGCTAGGGACCGAGAGCTGAGATGGGATGCTGCAGGCGAGGGAGCAGACGCTCTGCTGTGAAGGTTGCATCCAACTCCAGGCAGAGCAGGCAAACAGAGTTTTGCATGTTTTGCAGCACGTACCATTTGGTAGGACTCTGTCCACAAGTGGTAGGAGCAATTTTTGGATCTTGGAGAGTAACCGTGGCAGTATGTAAGCAGGATGGAGGGACACATGGGGAGCAATTGCTGCTTTGGGAGGGACTTAGAAGGAGATGGCTCAAATGGCAAAGTACCAGAACAATTCTGTGGAAAAATCAAATGCCCGGGGATGGGATATTTTTAATGTGCAACATTTGCTGTGTAGTTCCGTGTAATATCTAGAAGTGAGGAAGATTTTGACTGCTGCAGCAACTGATCTGCCAGCAGCAGAGGATCTTACTGCCTGCAGCTGACTTCAGGCACTGCAATAATTCTGCATGTTGTGCCACTTGATGGATTTTTTGTGGCTTATGAATTCCTTTATATGTGACTATGTGGCATGGATAGGCGTTCGTGGAACTGCAACTGCTGATCCCAACTCTGAAGTATTTGCTTTTTTAAATACCAGCAAAGAACTTGGCTTTTCTTCCTTCTTGTGCGCTCTACCAAGCATTTGAATTGCAAGCATTGTCATGCAAATGTATGCGTTGAAAAAGTGTGTACTTCATCAAGCTCTGGAAGTTTTCTTCTTTAACTACTACAAAAAAAAAGTCCCCCCATCTCTAGATGGCAATTTACATTCAAATCCTGTTTGCTGTGTTCTCATGGTAACTACTCCAAGGGAACATGCACAGCCCATGATAAATAGACATCCTTCGAGCTCCAAAAGCATCTCTGGGGTACAGAGTATTGTTCTTTAGCAAAAACTTTAAAGTGCCCAAGTCTCTTCCTTGCCAAACTATGTCTTAGGGCATTTTGTGCGTTTTATCTCTTAAGGTTTAGGAATTTGTTGGCTGTGAAATATATTTACATTCTTGCTGCCTATAAGGTGAGATTAGCCCTCGTGTCCTGTTAGTCAGGAATATCTTCAGTGATTGCTGTAGAGCCAGCCCTCGCTAGGCTTGACTTCCTTTGAGTAGCAGCAGGAATGAATTAAGCAAGTACAGCCAAAGATATCACATGAAAGACTTGAAATACCAGTGAGCTGAAGAAAGCTCTGTTCTGTGTGTGTCTGTGTGTGTGTGTGCATAGCTGCAACTGCTAAAGATTCAGTTTTTCACAATGGATGAACGCTGAAGGGGGAAAACATCTTAAAAGGTAAGGGGTTTAATTCATGCAGGTTTTTAAATTATTTTAATCTTGCATACTTGAAGCTGCAATGGACTTGTAGAAAAAAGATAGAAAGTGCCTGGAGTTTGGCTGAGCAAGCCATACTGGAAATGTTTCTGGGGTTGTATTTTCTTTTACAGAGGGTAAATGCATGCAGAATCAAGTTTATTAAGAAAGAACTAAATTTACTGGTCTAATCATATTTTCAAACGCCAGGAGAGCTTTGCTGCCAAGCAGTCTGCTTTAATAAATCACACTTTGTTTGAAAGTTAAAGGGGTGATTGTTTGCAGAGCTGGGAAAAAGTCGGCAGAAGTAGAGCTGTGTGTGCAGGGGGGAAAGACCTGTGTTGTAGTGATGGGCTGCTTTCTGGAGAAAGATGTTTTTCTGTTGATCAGTCTATAGTGTGGATGCAGGAAAACCAGCTATGTAAAGTTAAGGATTATAGGATTCCTGCCTTTTATAGAGGCATAAGGCATGTATATTTGCATTGATTACATAGGAAAGCGATAGTGGGGACAAGTGTGTTCGGGGTGGGGAGAGTCCAGCAAGGTATCTTCAGAAAACCCAGAAGTCTAAATTAATTTTGTAGTTTTACTGAAGAAACTTGATGGGGCACATGTGAAACAGTAATTTTTTGCCATAGAAATACAGGAAAGGGAATATGCCTGGAAAAAAATGATTGCAGTAGTAATGGAAAGGACAGCATAGCAGTTGGTATATTTTAAATGTCTTTGCTCTGTCAGCTCCCCTTTCTGCCCCCAATGAAATAACCCTCTAACACAGCAGGTAAAATAGTGCTGTTCACTGCTGGTTGTCTTTGCTTCTGAGATCTGCACTTTGTGCCTTGCTTTCCCACTTAAAGTGCTTGTCTCTGCAAACATTAGAATTCAGCCACAGGGTAGAAAATTAGGATAAAATTGCTTGAGAGAACCTGTTATGAAGGGAATGGGTTTGATCCTGCATCATTGAAGTCTATGGGAGTTTATTCTGGTCTCAAGAAGTGCAGCCCTAGATTTGCCTTGCAAATCTAGATGGAGGATATATGATCTGATAAAGTGCCTATGGGACCAGGAAACAGGGTTGCCATAACTTGTAGTTGTTCTCTCATCAATGTTAAAATATGTCCTTTTAAACCCCAAGTGGTAGCAGTGGGGGTAGGTCAAAATGTAGCTTGTTTTGTTGTGTTCACATTGATGATATGTACTCAGTATTTTTTTTGCTAAATATGCTTATTTTGAAAAAAGGTAAGATTTATTTTGTTTCTCATTTGTTGGCTTATTCAAAAAAATGTATTTACAACCTGTAACAGAAATGAAAGCATAACAAATAGATAGATAGATTACTGATAGGAATTATCTGAAAGAGTGCTGTCCGAACTAATCACATATCTTTGTCAAAGCTACACTCAGAATACAAAATCTGTGTCAAGAGCAGAAGTTAATGTTGTTTAAGAGTAGAACTTGGATCAGTTATTAAAGCTTTTTCTCTTGGACTGCATCTATCTGTTTATGTACATACATATATATGACTTTTCTTAATTTAGTCACAGGATGCAGCAAAGACTTCAGGAGGGAAACCTCACTATGATGCATTTGTAAGGACTAAGTACACTTCAGAACATCTGGTGTCACCTCATCAGATAAAACATTAAGCACGAAATGCTTACTGAAAGCACATCAAAGCATTTTATGTTTGTTGTCTTACACTCAGAATTTACCCTTTCTGGTGGGTTTAGGCAGTTTATAAATCTCAGTAGCAAGGCAGGTTCGTTCTAAACACTGTCATTAGAAGTCAGGTTGTGGTTTCAGTTGTATGAGGTGGAATGTAACAGCTGTAAAGCCTGTGTTTGAGGACATCAGCTGAGCCACAAGGGTGGTCAGTCTAACCTACAGGAAGTTTCTCGCTGACACATGGTGAGGTTTGAGGTTGCTCTCATTGGTTTGTCTCCTCTCCGCATTCCTGATGTGTATTTCCTGTTCAGACAACAGGGAGCTGGGCAGCTGGTGCTGCTTCCAGGAGCTTTGCTGGGGAGGTGATAGCAGCACAGTTCCTTGGGGTCTGTGGGCAGTATTTGTTTTGTTGCTTGGTCCCAAGCACCAGGCAAGCGTCCACACTGTTCAGGTCTGTGAAGCTGCTGGTTGCCAAGAAGCTCATTGCACCATGTAAATCATTTGGGACACTGGTAAATTTTTTGTTTTGGCAGCCACCTTGGATTGTGGTACACACCCGTGAGCATTATACAATATCTAGTGTAGAGAAGGCAAGTTTGTCACCAAACTCATAGTGGTATCTTCTATTTCCACTGTTTACATTATGAGAATCAATTACGGCATTTTTGAAGCTCACTCTCTATAGATCTAGAAATCTTAAAGTATGTGGCGAGTAGGTGCTTTGGAGGGGGTCTCCAAACCTTTATTAGTGAAGCAGAGATAAAGTAGTTGGATTGACAGAAGACATCCACTTTCAGAAAGCCAAATAAATGCCAAATCATCTGTGGTACTGGCTTTCTCAAATGAATGGCTGCCCCAGATTTAGCATGATGAAGATGAGTATGTCCACCTGCAGCTTGCCAAACACACCATTTGTGCATATCTTGCCAAAAAGAAACAGTGACCAGCCTCATCAAATAAAAGTAGTATTTCAAAGGGAGAAATGATGATTTTTATTAGAAGTGGTAGAGCACTCAAATTAGCTTCACAGAAGTTTTTAATGTAGGCAAACAATTCACACGTCAAACAAAATTGCGTTTAGGAAAGCTGATTTTATCTCGAGTGTCTCCTTCTGAGTCAAACATTAAGGGTTATATTGGGTTGTATACTTAAGCCAGCCTAGGAATTTCTCAGGGAAGAAATGGCTGTTCAGCCATCTAGAATTGCCATTTCCCTGTGACCCTGGCATACACAACATAGCACATCTTAAATCAGCCTGGTTCTTACAGGACATGTACATGTCATTGGCCTCAATGAGCTCTAAGCACACATGTAAATGCTCTGCTTAAGTTATTACTGGTTTGATGCTGCTTTGGCCGGCATGTAACAGAGCGCCTGGGGCCGCAGTACCTCTTGTCACACAGCTGTGAAGAGGAGACACATTTTTGCAGCTCCCTTACAGTGCATGCCCAGCCTAAAATCACGAATCATCTGCACAGAGCAGACAAGACTTGTTACATCCATTGCTTCCAGTCATGTGTGTTACATGCAGCTGGCCAGTCCCAGGAGAGAGGGTGCTGGTGAGGCAGCAGTGAAAATGCACTTAACCAGTCATGGAGTCTCAACAGTCTGTTTTCACCATGACCAGAAAATACGGAAGACGGGTAGAAAAAAACCCACTTCTAGGGCAAGAAGAGCCATATTCTTACTTGAATATGACAGATTGTAAGGCCGTAAGTAAGGGCAGGGCTTTTCTCCACACGTTCGTCTTAAAAATAGATAGAGTCAACCAAATGTGTGATTCATGTAACTAAGTGACGATGGAACAAAACCTTACTGAAACAAAGGGCTGTTGACCATCATCCATGGCTGTGAATTCTGCAGGCTGGGAGGAGATGAGCAGTGGCATCACAATTAAATCACTCAGAAGGCGGTTGAACGTTAAATTAGTTAGATTCCAGTGTTCTGTTACCATCTATTATAATTCTTTCTTTCTCTTGCTCTTTAGATATGTATTTGTAGATAAATCAGTTAATAGTTACTTTGATAACCATATTGATGTTAAGGAGGTTTATTGCCATTCATTTTGGATAGCCCTGCACCATGCTATTAAAGCAAAGTGAATTTACTCTATAGTTAACTCTTACTTCACAGTTGTATAGGAATTGGAACAAAAAAGTCATATTAATGCTTGTCAATGCATAACCTGTTGCAATGAGGTGACAGTGGTGGGGTTTTTTTCTCTACTGAATGCAATTAGTATCAATGCAGAAGACACAGGAGCTTCCTGCTCTTCTGGCCCAAGGTGATGTTGACTCACATGTGTGTGGCCTCTGTGGCAGCATGGAGAGCTGTGATCCACACAGCTCCTCCATCTCACATTTATAGAAAATATGAAGAAATCAGTAAAGGAGCTTTTTGTTTGACTAACACTGGAAATTTCAGAATTACCAGAAATATCTAATTTGATTTTGATGTGGTTCTCAGAAACGTCAAAGAACTCGAGGAGACTTTCCAACTCTCAGTGGGAGGATGGGACAGGACTGTTGTGTTGTAACAAAGCTGTCCAATGAGAACATATTTATTGCCTTTTCCTGTGAAATTAATGTACTCAAGAACGACCAACTGTCTTCCTTTTCTGCCCCTGCCCTGCAAACACACACATGCACACATTTCACTAGTCTTGTCTCTTGTCTGGTCAGTTGCAGAACTGCAAAGCAAGTCCTGAATATATAATGTAAAAATGTATAGGAATACGAGGACAGCAGCTCAGAGGACCAAATTCTAAGAAAAATGCCAAAATTAGACTGACACTTTCTGAGATGTACTGAGAAATAAGATGTAGTAGTAATTAACACACCAGTTACACGGGTTTGAGCTGGGCTGTTCATGTGGGCCATCACACAGTTCTTGCTGTAAGCTAGGTAGACATCTGTGCTGGACACAGGAATCTCCATCACTTCTGTAAACTTGAATTTCCCCTCTCTAGACTTAAAAATGATCTTAAATGCAGTGTTACAGGGTTCCTGATACTTAAAGGAAATCTCCAGACCACACACGGCAAGTCTGCTGCAGCACAGCTCTGGAGCAGCCCCCCCACCAGTACCCTGGGCTCCCTCAGGTTGAAGTGAGCCTTTGGAAATGATCCAAATCAGCCAGAGCCACGTGCAGCCCGCTGGGGCATTTTTTGTGCTAAGGGGCTTGCACGCTGGGCACTGTGGCAAGGGCCAGTGCGGGGAGCTGGGAGGCAGGGATGCTCTGGGAGGGCTGGGTAGCAGAGCCCGGAGGCAGCTGTGAATGGAGCCCTGTGCCGGGTGGGAATAATCTGCCCTTTCAGTGCTGCCCGACCCCCGGTGTCCTAGCAACACAAAGCTGCTCGGCTGAATATTTCGTGGCGTTCCTCATTTGCACATATCAGATATTGGCTGCGATTTAAGCCTGGCTGATTGCCCATTATGGCTTTCGAACAACAGGCTCGGTACAGGAAGGAGAGGAGAAGGGGCTACTTAGGAGATAATTTTATAAAACCGCATACTTTTTTTCGGCAGAGGAATGGCTCTGAAACGTTTCCTTGCTTGAGAAAGCACGGAGCAGCAAGTCTGAGCATTACGTCAGCCTTGTGCTTTGTAGGCATCTTATATGGAGAGAATGGGCTGTGTGCAGGGGCAAAATGCATTGGAGAAACTGCTGGTGGCCTCAGTATTGAGAAGGGGGTGTGACCAAATGCTAACTTTTTAACATACCTTGAATCTGATTTTGATTTTTTTAGCTATGAAGTCGCTGGCCCTTGGGGCCATGCAACAATCAGGGACCCACCACATTTAAATCAACTAAAGACAACTGACACTTTTATTATTCTAAATCTTGCAGTTTGCAGAGGTGTGATTCATGATTGTTGTGTCACACAGCTGAGCAGCACAGGTTAGCTCACAAATCACTAAACTGACTTCTGAAATAGCAGTGAATTTTAAGTACCCTCTTTAAAGCAATGCCTCAAAATAGAAGAATATCAAGATGTAAATGGTATTTGGGCATGGGGTCCTACAGAGATAGGGTGTGATGAGATCTAGAGAAGCAGCAGGTGGGTGCCCAGTACTGAAGCTGGGAATAAAGTGAGATTTGGATTTAGAATCCTCTTCTACTCTTCTTGTGCTCTATGAGTTGATGTCCCTTGTCCCTCTGTGGAGTGCAGTGTTAGAGCCCTCCACACGTGAGCTGGAAGTGAGGTTCTTCCACCTCCTCCTTTTTACTTAACTTGCAGTAGAGAAGAGGAGGCAATAACCCTGTATCCTCTCTTCCCCTGCATGCAGCTGTAGTCTGAAAAAAGGTTGCTCAGTTTTGTGTCACCAGGGAGAGCAAAGAAAATTGTGACAATATGGGTCAAAGTTATCTGCAATACCATTTGAGGATGCACTGCTGAAGTGATCCTGTGTTAGCATTTCAGTAAGAACTGGCTTCTTGGAGGGTTTCAAGGGTGAGATTAATTGTAGTAACAGTACACTGGGTACTAGAAACGCACAGGATTAGGTTCTTACATGGATTGCTCCAAGGTTTTACAGCCATGTCAGGCTTTGGCTGTGCAAGATGAAATTCATCTTAAACGTGTTCTCTCAAGTATTTCCATCCTAGTTTTCTATACCCTGATGAAACTTTGCATCTTTGGGGAATAAGCTTGATACCAAGCACTATTATCTGAAGAAATTGTGTTAGAGGGACCATGGTAAAATACATTTTTACTGCTTTTAAGCATTTAGTAATGTATTTATATGCCCAGCCTGCCAGTAAATTGTCAAATAACAAAAAAAAATGTTGTAAGGTGTTGATAAAAAGTCTGGCATGGGGGAGTGACAGTACAGTGGAAAAATTAAAAATTTAAAGAAAAAAAACCCCAAAATAAAAAGAAGGGTGAGGTCTCAGTCTGTGTAAGTTATTTGATGACATGGAGAGTCGGGGTTTCTTCCTGCAGGGGGTCTGTGTGCAGCCTCAGCAGATGTGGAGTGGTGTGTGCACAAGTTTTCTTAACCCATAATGAACCGTGGTGATGTTGGTGTTGGTTGTCTTGACATGGGGTTGGTAAGGAAGGATAGCTGTCCCTGGAATTAGTACTTCACAGCATGTTTCTTCATGGTAGGTCTGTGGCTCAGGCAGCCTGACTGATTTTCTTGAGAAGCCTGCTGACTACTCACAGTGTGGGGAGAATGAGGCCAGATTGGGGTTTAGTCTGCAGGGACTGGAGGCTTTAGTGAGGATGACCTCAGATGAAATGGCAACAGATTCCTCACAGGTGGAAAGGAGGGTCCATGAAAAGTTCCAGCTGGGGTCCGTGCTGCAAGTCACACCTTCTGTCAGTGTGCTGAGACCCTGCCAGCAAGGCTTCAAACCTTAAATTCCTGTTTCCCAAATGCTTTTAATTGCCTGTCTCACATGGATGGTCCTGCAGTTCTGGGACAAACAGCCCATGGGACTTGCTGTGCATTTCAATGGAGCCCCTGAATAATGTATTCAAACAACAAGGGTTCACTTCAGCTGAAAGTTTAGGCAATCGCTTACAGAGCTCTAAATATGCCCTTAGAAAACTTCCGTATCTCCAGCGTTTAAGCCTGTGCCTTTAACAATCCGTTCCTATTCCATGAAATTGTAACCAGTGTGTACTCGGTAACAGTCATTCTGAGTAGCTAGCATTCCTCTGAGCTGGTGTGAGAGAGGCAGCAAATCCTGGCTTCCTTTAGAAGAAATGATGGATACTTTTAAAAAGGAAGGTTCACAAAGAGGCTGTTGTGCATTTACTCAGGGGTAGCATTTAGTCCATACGAACCCATAAAAAAGATTACTCTGAAATGCAAGACTACAGCGACCATAACTAATAAAAAGTAGATTAAATAGCCCTGCAATTGTGATTTTATTGTTGTTGATGAAAGCATGAAATATCAGCAAGCCAGTCTGAATAATCTGAGCATCTTTTCCCCAGCAAAGCAGTGGGGAGATAGTTCTAGCTCTTCTCTTTGCTGAATATAGTCAAGCAGGACCTGAAAAATGACCACAGCATCTTTGTGGATGGATAAAATTAAACAGTGTCTTGATCTCGTTGAAATCTTTAAACACTAGTGCAAATGTGTAGCAATGTACAGCCCCATAGCTCGTAAAGGGACTGCAGTCTTAAAAATGTCCTTAGGGTGCCCTTGCTTGTAAAGTAAGCTGGGTGACAGGCTGAATATAAATACAGAAGCATTTTCACATTCATTTATTGAGTCTCCTGCTTTGACTGTTTAGGTAGAGTAGAAGACCTCTAAAATTACAAGTTCCTTGTATTCAGTACTAATTTTAGCACAGGAAACTTTAACCTGTGGCATGAGAGTGGCTAATTTTGCAGTCTGTCTCTTATCTGAAATATTCAGGGCTGGAAGATGAGTGATGCAGGTCAGATGCAGTAGTAGGAGTTGAAGTGATCAGCTAATGGTGTAAATGATTGCTGCTGGTAAATGCAGTGCTTTCACATTCAGACCTGCAGAGACTGTAAAAAGAGCCAGCATGTCATTACTGAGCTTGCAGTGAAATCTGGCATGGAGTTTGGAGCAGAACTTTTTTGAGTCACAATATACCTATGAGATTGTTGCAATATACCCATGTGCTTTTTCTAGCAAGTTACCACCAGCAGTGTTAGTCATTTTTAAAGGCTTTTTATGGGGTTTTGGAGTGGATTTGTGGAAAAAGGCCAGGAGAACTTTGGACATGCAAAATGCTTACTGTTATTTCAGGTTTATTCAAATACTCCTCTACTTGCCAGCGCCATACAGTAGAAATCCCAAATAAATATTGGTTGTGGCATGTTCTTTGTTTTTATTGTCCTGTATTTTTATGGTGTTTATCTGGACACAAGTACTCTGGGACAGTAAGGATTCTCCTTCCAAAACAAAGCAGGCATCAAACTTGTCTGTATTTCCAACAAAACCTGTTCCAGTTAGAGCTGGCTGCATGCTGAGAAAAATGTAGAGGATTTCTTCCTTTGAAATAGGCTTTTAGGTGAGTGGGACCTGATGCTCCAGGTGCATGGGCAGGACATGCACAGGTTTTAATGCTCCTTGTGCTGGAAGCTCATCAATTCTGAGGTCGAAAATCTGTTGAATAAGCTGCTGTCATCAAAGCTGGTGGTGCAAATGAGTGAGGAAATGATGGCTAGAAAAGCAGGGGGTGAAATGATTTGTTGGAGGTAGAGGGGATGACACACATGGCAGTGCAGCTGCAGTCTCCAGGTTTGACAGGCCGTATCCCTGCTTGTCCTGGTGTCAATGCCAGAGCATTTTCCTATTGCAGACAAGGGCATTTCCCTTTCACTTCTTTCAGGTTACTGGCTTGAATCCTTGACACCAGTAAAGGCTGCCAAGCAGTACATTTGGATGAGAATCACTGAGCATAATTTGGTTTAAAAAAGGCAAACAATGGGCATGCAGAATTCTTCATATCAGCTCAGCTAGATTATAAATATTAGAAATTAAATTAGTTACATTTTTCAAACTTATCTGTGAGGAAAGCCCGGCATTTGTTTCGACTTGTGGAGCTGATGACTGAAATCAGAAGACCATGGGGACCATTTCAGAAACATCTAGCTTAGTAAGTCCTGCTATTTCTGACAAAATATACACATTTGTATGTGAAAACTAGTTCAAAACCCCCTATAAAGGAGAGAACGACTGACCTCTTTTTAATTTCTGATTATTTTCTCCAGAGTAAAACTGCCAGGATTTCATTTTAGGAGTAAAAGAGCAGATTTAAAGAAACTAAGACATTGGAAAAAGTTACTGGTGTTTAAATTTAAAAATTAAATTTTTACATCTTATATGTTTCATCTTTTCTTTCTCTGCATGTATCTTCCACAAAAGGCTTTCCTAAGCCAGGAAAATCAGCACTTTTAAGACAGAGTAGCAAAGCTGACATAGTTCTGCTCAAGTTCTTACAGAGAAATCTAGAAACAAGGGAATGGGATTTTTCCCTTTCTCCTCTCATCCCCATCCCTCTTGCCAGTCTCTCTGTGAACTCCCTCCTGCCCACATAAAGTCTGTGAGGCTGCTGTAATTCATCATTATTGTGCCTGTACTCTGGTGAGGCAGCCAGGAGTTCAGGCAGGAAGAAGGATTTCCACAGGGTGAAGTCAGGTATCCTCAGTGTTTCAGCAGATGATTGACTTCTGTGCAAATGATGCACAGAAAAAAAAATTGATGTGTTCTCTGTGTTATCCAGACCTTGGGGTCTTCACTAAGGGTACTGTCCAAAGAAAGGGGATGGTATTTTTTCTTAAAGCTCAGTCAGGCTGTAATCTAAAGAATTATTTTATCACTAAAATTATGCATAGGTGTTAGATGTCTGTCTTAATGGCTGCTTCTAATTGAGATTTCAGGCAGAAGCTTTGCCCTTTAGGAGACTCACTACAGATCAGAGCAAGTATTTAGCAGCTTTAGGAACCAAAGTCTCACAAGCAGAGACTCCAGGTCATATTAAAGTCTTGGCTTTGGTGCTGTCTGGTGCAAATTCAATGGGGACTTTTGGATCCAGGAAATCATGAATTACAAGTTGTGTCTGCACCACAAAAAAAAAAGCACGCTTATCATGTGGAACAGACCTGGCTTGTAGGTATTAATTTCACATTGATATTGCTCAGTGCCCTAACATGACTTGACTGATGTGATTCTAGCTGTTGTCCGGTGATTTTGTGTGCTGGAGTGGTTCAGTGCTGCCATTCCATGGTAAAAGTGAAATACCTATTGAAAATTTAGTTGATTGCATCTCAGAGACAATTTTGGAGGCTATCTGTTGACCTTCTTTTCTGTTGCCTTCTCTTTTGTAAATTTGATCTTACTTTGCAGGAGTCTTAGTTTTAGGAATTATTTCAAATTTTTACTATGGAAGATGTATTGTTTTAAAATCAGTCATGGTCCTGTTGTCTATCTGAAATTTTCCTGGAGAACACAATTGCTTCCCAAGCGTTCATTTGTGAAACAAGTCAAGCTTTAACTGCAATATTGGTAGAAATTTAGCAGACCCCAGAGATGAGTCCTGTCCTGTATTACTTCGGTATCAATCGGACAGTTAGCTTGCTTACCACAGGAAGTCTGAAGGAGCACCACTAAACAGGGAAGGCTCATCATCAGCTGCACAGGTAACCCTTTGCATGGAGATTTGATACTATTGCAGGTTTAACTCAGTGCACCAAGCACTGTTCAGGTCGAGATGGTCCTCATTCTGTCTTCAAAGGTCTGCAGTTCAGTAGTGGGATATGTGCAGTTCCTGCACTCTGGTTCAATAAAGACACATGCAATTGATTTTTTTAATTGTGAGGAGTCCTGCTGGAAGTTATGCTTAAGGTTATCCCTGCCAGCAAATGTTTGTGTGACTGAGGCTGAAATCCTCTTCATCCACACAGTAAAACCACCTGAGGCAGTAATACCACCCTGTTGTACGGTGGATATGCTGGATGCTGTGGCAGTTTGCATGGGACTGCATTTGTTACTTCTGGTTGGTTTGTTTTTATTAATGTGGGAAACCCTGTATGCATTTTGGCATTTAGGGTTTCAGCTCCCTCTTTGACCAGCTGCAGCTCTCTCCATACTGAGGACTGAAGAGCTGCTGTGAGTCAAAAACCCCGAAGCAGTGGTGTGGGAGGGGGGTATCTTTTAGTATTTCATATTGAAAAGCATAAGAGATGAGTCCAGCACATCTCTTACCACCAGCCCTCAGTTTACTCAAAGCAGACATACTTGCTGCAGATGTAATTCCAATGATATGCCAGGAGGATTTGACGCTTCAATTTAATGTCTCATGTGGCTGTGAGTAATTAAAAATAGCGAGTAATGTAAAGTGATGGAGTAGGTGTATGTGATTAAAGTTGCAGTGGTCTCTATGTTGTCCTGTGTTGATACCGTGCTAACATCTCTGGCAATGTTTCATGCTTTTTTTAAAGAACGCAGATGTTTGAAGTTAGGTGTCTGTGTGACAATCCCACCTTCTGGTGACTGAGGAGGACTGTTGCAAACTTCTGTAGTTGCAGGGAAAATGTTACCAAAATGTTGCTGCTTCGTCTGTGACTCAAGTTTTTTAAAACAGTAACATGAGCTTTCAAGCCAGGTGTGGTGTGACTTTTGACTTGTTAAGTGCCTGGAGGTGGCAATAAAAGGGTTAGGTGGTACAGCAGCCATCTGTCTCTCAGAGCAGGAGCTGCTCCCTTGCAGAGGGAGAGGCTGCCTAGTGAGAGAGACATCTGTCATGTCTCCAGCATTTTGCCTGGCTGTGATGTATCCCCACTCCCATCCATGCATCTGCCTCCCCACCTCAACACACCAAAAATACTGTTGTGTTTGCAAGTCACGTGAAAAACGTCACCTTTTGAGCCAGCAGATTTGGGTGGGGTAAAAGGACTAAAAGTAGTTTTAGTGTTAAAAAAAAAAGCTGTGTCTGCTTGTGGCAAGCATCAGCCTTGAGTTACACAAGGTGAAAAGCGAAAGCTTTTCCTTACGATGTTTGTGTGTACATCTGTGTCCATTCCCTGCCTTTCCCATCGGGCATCATCAGCCACCTGCACAGAAGGAAGCAGGCAAGAGGTGTCATCATCAGCCACCTGCACAGAAAGAGCACAGAAAGAAGCAGGCATGGACATGGAAAGGGCAGCTTTGCCAGGCTGGTTCCCTGACACTTGGATGCCATATAGTGGGCACATACAGGAAACCCTGTTGGCAACACCAGCCTTGACAATATCCATATCCTCACTGAAAGCGTTCGTGCTGCATGTTCTTTAAAATACAGAGATTTTACTCGCGGTGGCAAAATCCAAATGAAACACGTTGTTGAGAAAGATGAGCTTGTTCACACCTTTCACAGAGGTGTTTTCTCCCTCTGGTGTCACCACTAGCACACAGTGTTTCGTTTCATGAATAAAGGCACTGATGGAAAAGATTATACTGGATATTTAAAATGAACTTTTGAGTCTGTGCTTTCCTGAAGGTACTTTTTATAAAAACTTAAAATACAGGGGTGTAATTTATTTGTTAAGTTGAATTTATTTGTCAAGTTAAAATTTGGGGGAGTAATCTGTTCGCTACGTTGAACAAGAGGCATGATTAAAGCCAGTTAATAAATACCAAGACTTTTCTCTGATTGACAGTTTCCCAGGGCTTGATCTTGCTGTCATTTCTGTCAGCTGAAGAACTTCAGAGCTTTATGTGAAACATTGACTGTATCTGTGAGATCCCACTCCTGAACTTCTTCTTGCAAAATACTAAACACTACTCCAGCTCTGCAAGTGGCTGCGGAGGAGGGTCAGCTGATGGGTTAAAGTGGATGATGATAATTCATGCTGATGAATTAAATGATGTGTTTACATGTGGTGGATTTCCGGATGGGGGTTGCCTGTGTTTTGCCAGGCGGCAATTAGTGCTGTCTTAGGCAGCTTTGCGTGGCTCTGTCTGGGTTGCCTCAAACCATGGTGAAAACACAGGTGACTCGGGGGGTTCTCAGATGGGATGAGAGCATTCCTAAGGCTCCCAGTGGCAGAACCATACTGATCAGTATTCACAGGTTTTCACAACTGATTGGCTGTGGGGTTGTTGGTTTTCTTAATGGAAAACGATGCTGAAACGATGCTGCAAGCAAACTAAGGGAAACTTACTTCAGATAAGTGGGGGTGGGGTGGTTCTGTTTACAGAAGAGAATATTTCTACTGTTCAGAATAGCAATAAATAGAAACTCTTTTAAATACAGCTTATTTAAGATTTGAGGTACCAATGGCAAACTTTCATCCCTTTCCAAAGCAGGTAATTGTTAATACACTAAAAATTGAATACTTTCTGTCCTTCTGGTTTTGTTTTTTATTAAAGCCATATCACACCAATGTATTTATGTATCTTCAACATTTGGGATCATCTACAGGGACTTTAAATTCAATTGCTGAAGAAGCAAAATAGTCAAGCTTATAGCTGTTGACCTGCCTGTGTTTCTTTCTGTTGTTTCCTCCTGCACAGCAATGGCCTGCGAATATACGTGAAATGGAAGGAGTTGATTAGATTAAATGGTTATAAATGCTCTGTCTATGGAAATTATATTCTGTAATTACCCCGTGATTTCCATTCTGTAGATATTTTTATATGCTCAGAACTGCTAATATCCTTTAAGACATTGTGTAGCCAGTTATTAGCATTTGTGCATTTCAGATTCATACAATACACCCTTTCTTTATTTCCCCTGACATCTCTAACCATTGCTATTAAAATCGTTGTTTTGAACCTGCTCATTTCAGATGCCAGACCAGTTTGATCAGACAGTGGTGCTTAACCAGCTGCGCTATTCTGGGATGCTGGAGACGGTCAGGATTCGGAGGGCTGGTTTCCCAGTCCGGAGGCCCTTTCAAGACTTTTATAAAAGGTAGACACACTGACTTGTGGGCTTCAAATGTAAGTCACGGGTACCAAGTCAATATTCGTGTGCTGAGGAATGAAAGTAAAAAGAATCATATGACAAAAATAGAACTTAATCTCTTCAGTGAAGCAATAAATACTTTTTGGTTGCCAGGTATAAAGTCCTCATGAGAAACTTAACTCTGCCTGAAGATTTAAATGAGAAATGTGCCGTCCTACTTCGTCTGTATGACAACACAAGCACTGAATGGCAGCTTGGAAAAAATAAGGTAAAATAACCTGACTGTGCATATTGTGGTGCTGGTGCACGTACAAAGCTGAGGGGACAGGATTTAGACTGCACAGCCGCAGAGATGTAGTTCTAATAGTACTTACTTCTGGCCTTAAAAGAAGCTGCACGTGCCTGTTGGTGCTCTTGGAACTCTTACAGCAACAATTAATGGTTGTGCTGAGGAATTTGTTAAGACACTTAGAAACTGACTGGTGATTTCAGTCACAGAGAAAGAGTCCACCTGAATTTTCTGTCACTGCTCACAAGTGGTAGCACTGGTTAGGATCAGAACTTAAAATGTGGTATTCGGATTTTTTCATTTTTAGAAGTATGGAGCATGTGGGGTAACACTTTTTTTCTGCAGGAAGCTCCACTCATACTGGTAAACCGACCTAACCAGTAACTCTTCAGTGGCAGAAATCAGGGGGAAGAATTTTAGCCAGTGTTCACGTGGCAGAATTGAGCTCCAAGTGTGTTTGCCATCCTAGTCTGAGAGTCTTTTCCAGAGGTACATTAGACCTCGATATGTGTTCTACCAGACAACCTGAGCTTTGCCCACAGTGGTTTTTTTCTTAAAAAAAAATCAAATTATTTTAGAATAAATTAAAGAATCAAATTTTAACTTGAGAAATGAAACAATCCAGGGGTTTTTGTGTGCTCATTTTGCAAGTTTGATTGTAGACAATAGCTTGTGATTTGTGCTCTTGGATTTCAGCAAATGATGTGAAAGTATTGCAGACTCAGGACAAGATTCCCCATTTCATGATTTGAGATTTCTTAAATATTAAAAACATTTTAAAAAACTTTTTAATGCCGTAAGGTAGCAAAAATATTTTGTAAAAGCTGATTGATTTCTGTAGGAAGTGCTCCTCCCCTCACCCTCTTCTCCCCACAACTGGATGGTTTGGAAGCGTTTCTTCCATTGCTCTGTATGCTTAAGGAGTCTTAAATTTGTATTGGGAAAGTTGTTTTAATCATCTTACAGTTACTCTAAGAAAGAAGAAAGAATCTGAAATACTCTGATGGCAATTGATGTCATCTTCCATCCCATTTTTGTAGCCAAAGGCTTACAAACAGCACAGTGATAAATTCAGGCGCAGAGCTGGGCTGTGCATCCCATTCCATTTCAGATGTAGCATATTAACAGTATTTATGCGTGGACCCTGGAGAGTGCTTTGGCGTCTTAGGGACATATGTTTATCAGAAATTGTTTTAATCAACTGCTCATCAGGACCTTGGCAGGAGCCAGAGCTCTGCTGTAACTTCCTTTTCTGTGGCCTGGGCTCATCCTCCCCGAGGAGCTGCCTGCGCATTTGTAAGAGACTTCATAAACAGGAGAAGAGCACAAGAGGACACTGGTTTCAGACTGAACATGGGATGAGGCACTATCCTGCTCCTGTATTACTTAAAAGGGATAATAATGACATTGCAATGATTTGGCTTCCGTGTGATTTTTTTTTCTTGTCTTTTACATCTCAAGCTGCAATGCACCTGGTCAGGAAAAGGCATTAGCCTGAGCTTAACATCTGCTTAACATCCATTTTTGTTCCAGGAGTAGCTGAATGCTTTTCTGAAGAATTTTGTTGTGTTTTTGAAAGCCTGTGTGCAGAGCAAAGAAAGATTGCCCACTGGGTGAAAGAAAAGGCGTTTTCCGTGAGGGAAATCTTCATATAGAAAGAGCTGCCCAGTGCAGCTCAGATATTGGGACTTTGAGACTTTTTGTGGGACTTCTTCTGTTCCTGTTTCTTGGGTAATTTGTGCTAGAGAGTCCCTTTCTAGCTTCATTCAAAACTCACAACTGTGCCGCTCCTTGAGTGTGGTTTGAGAGTGCTACTTTGGCTTTGGTGGTGGGCTTTTTTTTTCATGTAAATGCAGAGGAAAAACCAGCTTCTTTTGCATTTGAACACCCCCAAAAGTCCATTGGTTTTTTGGGGGGGGTGGGGGAGGGTGGGCAGGAGGGTTTGAGGGATTTTTTGGTTGGGTTTTTGGGGTTTTTTTTCACATCAAGAGAAAGCACCCAGTGCTCCAAGGATGCATTCCTGCTTTTAGATGTCTTTGCAGCCCTCCTTCCTTAGCACAGCCCACCCTGTCCCTGAGCTTTCCTCATCGCCACGTTGTGGTGTGCAGCCTGGCTCTCATCCCACATAATCAAAGTGTCACTGAGCTGGCTATTTCCAGCTGCCCATGTGTTAGGCAGCAGCATGCCAGGCTGTTGTCACCTATAGCTGACACCAGCATACTTGGCCTTTAGAAAAGAAAAGTTGAGAAGAGCTGGAAAAAGCGCTGACAGCAGATAGCTCACCAGTATGTGAGTGTGTGGCAAAGAGCAGATGTCAAGGCAGGTGGAAGAGGGAAGCTGCCTCCCCCATGCGCCTGCTTGACTGGAGAAGCAGTTTTACTCATTTAAGGCAAAATAGGCTGTGTTAGCTCAGTTTATGTCGATGCCGTGTGCTAAAGCTGCCTCTGAGAGGCACTAGGCAGTGCAGGTGAATGATCCAGGTTAGTGCTTGGAAGAGAGCCTGGGAAGCATTCTGTCTGTGGGAGGATGGCCGGCTGTGCTGGGGTGTCTGGCCCTGGCAGCCCTCTCCGTGTAATGGCAGGAAAACACAGTTGAGTCAACGTAAACATGAAGGCACCCTCATTTCTGCTTACTTCTGCAGTGCTGTAGCAATGTCTTTGGAAGCAGCAAGCCTTGTAAGGGGTTGTGGAGCCTGATGTGACTGTGAAAAAAGTAAATTATTGGGGTGGTATTTCTGCCCCTCTGGTTGGAAAATTCTTGCTAAGTCCTGCAGCTTCTTTGGCCTGTGTTACTCTGGTGGGAAAGGCTGTTTAATGAATCCGGTAATTAGGTTGCATTTGGAAAAACCCTGCTCCTAATTAGAAGTTGAAATAGAGTAATCTAACTCTTCCCACTGAAGTCCAAAGTTAGAGGATCATCTGCAGGGGTTTTCTTTTAAGAGGACTACATTTTGTTTTCCTCTTTTCTGCTGAGGAAATAGTACATTTTTCTCTGAATTCAAAGCTGAGGCTTGCTGCTTGGAATGACATTGGTAGCACCCTGGCTCTCCTTTAAATATGATGCTCACCAAAGTTTGTTAAGCCAGAGGTTTTCTTCTGTAGGTGTTTCTCCGGGAGTCCTTGGAACACAAGTTGGAGAAACAGCGAGAAGTGGAAGTCACCAAGGCAGCAATGATTATCCGAGCGCACATCTTAGGTTATGCAGCCCGGTAAGTGACTAGATGAGAATATTAATAGTAAGGATTTGAAATAAATGGGTGAGTTGTCAAGAAGTTAAATCCTTATGGCACAATTCTCAACTTTTCCTAGGGGCCAGGCATTCAAATCCTGTAAGTGGCTTTTGAAAATAGCAACTGAAAATACCCATGAATAAAATGGGTAAAGCTTGAATTGTTTTAATAATGAGTAGGACAATACAGAAATTTGGAGGTCAGCCAGTGTCCATCTGATTGTGTCATGGCATGTAGCATGGTAGGAACTCTAGCTTGGTGGCACCTGGTGGGGCTGCCCCAAGTTAACAGCTAGGATCCTGATTTATCTTTGCTTCTTCATGGTAAGAAAACAGAAGGAAAATAAAACTAATCCCTTTGTTTCTTGGAGAACCAAGACATTACATTACTGATTAATATTTCACTTGTTTACCTGGCTTCATGCATTATGTGTTAAGTGGAGTTGTTCATCCCATCTATTTATTTCTCTGATTTTTTTACAAGTCAGTTGAGGACAGTTTAAGGAAGCTTGTTTGCATAATGAGGTAATTTCTTTTCATGTGCATATTAGTCCTGTTCTTATGTTCTGACCAGTATGTTACTTAAAAGCTATATCCATTTTTTAATGACAGCTATCCTGCTATCTATGATCTTTCTTTTCAGAGATGTGGGATGACTATATGTATTTTTTCTCTGCATGTGTGCACACACACAAAACTGTCTTTTTAGCAACTCCTTGGCAGGGGCGTACACGTAAGACGTGCATTTCCTCAATGAAGACACACACAGTGCTGTCAAGAAATGAGAGAATCTTGCTTCTCAAAGGGAGAAGAATGTGAACAACAGTGGGGAGCTATCACAGAGCTAGAACTATCATGGGCCCGTTATTGCAGGTCACCACGGCAAGATGCCTCACAACTGTTTCATTAGAAATCCGCTTCTTTTTTTCTCCCTCCCAGAAAACGGTATAGAAAGGTTCTCTACTATGTGGTTGTGATACAGAAGAACTACAGAGCATTCAGTGGTAGGAAGAAGTTCCTGTGCCTGAAGAAAGCAGCCACGGTCCTTCAGAAGCAGCGGCGAGGCCAGCTTGCTCGGCGCCTTTACAGGGAGCGACTGGAGGAGAAGCGGAGACAAGAGGAGGAAAGAAGAAAAGAGGAGGAAGAAAGGTGCAGTCTCTGTCTTACATCAGTCTCCTGCCTGTGCCATATTAGGTGTTGGTCTGAAAGCCTTTATTTCAGGCTGTTCTTGAACAAGTGATTTTAGAAACCTTTGCTGATTTTGCTAAAAGACACATATAGCTATCATGGTAATTTCATATTCACAAACATATTCGTGGTGATCTTATTTTTGGCTCTCTTTTCCAGGTGGCAGATGATCTCTGTAAGTTGAGCTATTGCCCTAGCAAAGGCATGTGATGAGCTTATGTTGAGCTTAATTGACTGACTTCTTTTCTTCACTCACTTTTAGGGAAAGACAAAGGCAAGAAGCAGAGCGTCTTGCCCAGCAGGTAAATGATATTCTTAATGCTTTCAGCCACCCTGTTTATTTGAGTATCTCAACCCAGCAATTAAAAAAATAAAAGGTACCTGTAGCATTAAAACTAAACTAATTACAGGAGCTGGCAGATAAAGCCAAAGGAAACTCAATATGGTTGTTTGCATGGAAATTTCCTTCACCTCATGCTTCATTTAATTTCCGGCAAAGTTTGAATTTTCTGCACATACTTGGACTTCCTCTGCTCAGCTATCTCTGAGCAAATGTAATCATGCTTTAATTTTTTTCATTTTCTCTCCTTTTCATTTCCTGCTGATATGAAGATAGGGCTCCTTTTAAATGAAGGAGCATGGTGGAGTATAGTGCTTTAGAAATAAATTTTAAAAAAGACTCTTGCATTTAGGGGGCCTAATTTATTTTGTTTCATTTTATTTTTATGCAGGCTGAAGAAGAGAGAAAGAAGCAGGAACTGGCTGCCATTCAGAAAGCCCAGAAGGAGGCAGAGCTGAAGCAGGAGGTGGAGAAGCAGAAAGAAAGCAGGCAGGTGGAAGAAATCCTGCGTCTGGAAAAAGAAATCGAAGACCTGCAGCGTGTGAAGAAGCAGCAGGAGCTGTCCTTGACAGAGGCTTCATTACAGAGGCTGCAGCAGCGTCGAGATGAGGAACTCCGGCGGCTTGAGGATGAAGCATGTCGAGCAGCCCAGGAGTTCCTGGAATCTCTGAACTTTGATGAGATTGACGAATGTGTCCGAAACATTGAGAGGTCTCTCTCTGTGGGCAGTGGGTATCCTGCTGAGCTGGCTGAACAGACTGGAAATGCCTGCAGTGAAAAGCCCAATTTTAACTTCAGCCAGCCATATCCTGAGGAGGAGGTAGATGAGGGCTTTGAAGCTGATGATGATGCATTTAAGGATTCGCCCAACCCGAGTGAGCATGGCCATTCTGATCAAAGGACCAGTGGCATCAGAACAAGCGATGATTCCTCAGAAGAGGATCCTTATATGAATGATACCGTGGTGCCAACAATTCCTGCTGCTAGCGACGCCATGGTCATACCTCCAGCCCATGACACAGTGAGTCTCCACAACTCTTCAAGCGGGGAATCCACGTACTGCATGCCAGAAAATGTATCCTGCAGACCCCCAAATTCTGTGGAACTTATTTCTCCTGACGGAGACTATGATTACGACCAAGACGATTACGAAGATGGTGCTATCACTTCTGGCAGCAGTGTGACCTTCTCCAACTCGCACAGTAGCCAGTGGTCACCGGACTACCGGTGCTCAGTGGGGACGTACAATAGCTCTGGAGCATACCGGTTCAGCTCTGAGGGAGCTCAATCTTCTGTAAGTAGCATTGTTTTTATTATCTGATAATTGATAGGTGCTTTCTGATTATTTTTTTCCCTAGCTGTGCAGCTGTAGACTCCCTGTAGCTGTTCTCAGAAAACGTTGTGTAGCGTGATTTGCTCAGAGCGCCTATGGAAATAGTGGTCTGTTGCCATCTAGATGCCACTGGGGTGAGTGCATTAGAGGCAGCTCAGATGCTGTTTGCGGTCCTGGGCTTCTGCACAGATGTGGGTTTAACTGCTTTAATGCAGCACTGTGTGTTACTTGGTGAGGAGCTCAGTGCACAGCAAAGTTCTTCTCTGTGCATGAGTTTGGAGTTGGGGTACCAGGTAGCATGTTGGGGAGTTGATTTCAGGAAAACCAAATTTATTTCTGTGTGCAAGTTGCAAGAGTATTGAAGAATGAGATGCTTGCAGAAGTCCCTGACATGCCAGGCGTATTTTGAGATTATTTGGAGAGTAAAGTTCACACAATGGCAAATGTTTAAATTATTGAGGCAGACACACATTCTGCAGAGCAATTTTTCAGTGCTGTTTACTGAGTATACTGTGGGGTTTCCTTCTACAAATATTTTTGAAAGAATATGATTTCCTCTACCACTCATCCAGTGCTTCTGAGACTGTCTGATTGAGAAAGTGAAAAGGTATTTCAGCAACATTGACTTGTTTAGAAGGAAAACTTTAACAACAGAGTATCTACTACATTTGAGGCAGTGATAAGCAGTCAAAGAGCCATTGTGGGTGTTGGGATAAGCTGACAGTTCTTGCCTGAGAAAAAAACACTTTCAGTGTCTCTGTTGAGGGTGCCTTCCTGCTGCATGACTCTGGATGTGTGTCAGAAACAGAACAGAAATTCTGACTTTCTGGGGTGAGGGTGGAGGAAAGCTAGTACCACAGCTTGTGCAATGTTTCTTTTTCAGTACTTCTGTAAGCTGTTTCCCACAGCACCTCAGTGACGGGGGCAGGTAGCACAGGTAGCATGCCCTGACCATACTGTTGCAAAGGGATTTTTCCTGAGCATCTACAAAGCTTTTTCCCAGATTTGTTGTGTAATCAAACAGCTCAAGCTGCAACTTACGACGACGTACTCCTTCCTTTGTTAGCTGGATGAAAACCAATGAGGAATCATGTCCTTCCAATACATGATAACTGTTTTAGTTAGGGACTTTTATACCAACTTTGTCTAAGCTCTTTCCTGAGAAATTATGACCTTTCTTTCCTTTCTTGTGTAGTTTGAAGACAGTGAAGAAGATTTTGACTCCAGGTTTGATACAGATGATGAACTTTCCTACCGGAGGGATTCAGTCTATAGCTGTGTCAGCCTGCCCTACTTTCACAGTTTTCTGTACATGAAAGGTACTGCTTGAATCAGAGTTTGCTAAATAGACAAAATAACCAGAAAGATTTTTTGTATCTTACACTCCAGTTCCTGTAGAGTTAAGCTATTTTCTTATTTTTCAAAGAGTGGTGGAAAAGTGACTTTATTTAATTTGAGCTGTTCTCAAGTTAAGCCACTTGCAGCGGCTTACATCTAGCAGTGTTTTTCCCCTCTGCAAAAGTATAAATACAGAAAAATAAGTCACAAAGTCAAATTGTACCAAATCTTTAGGAAAGCTGATTCCTGCTCTCAAAACCTTGTAACATAGACAGCATTCTACATTGCAGACCAGTTTTACTGACCTTAGTCAAATTTCACTTTGGATCTGGAAGACATGAAGAAGGTTAAATGTAGCAAAGGGGTGTGAGAGACTCTGAAAGAACATACACAGGAGTTCTCTGGTTAAAATTCTTGGGTTTATCTTCTGGTGATTGATAATAAATTATAATCTTGATGAATCCTTGCATGATTTCATCACTGTAGTGTACTTTATTTTCCTGGAATAGGAACAGTCATGAGTGTACACACCACAACAACGTTTGTGTGAAAAATAATGCAATCCACAGTAGAGTGGCTTTTACTTTCTGGCATAGCTAGCAGTCAGTTTTTGTGGGATGACAGGAGCATATTGGTTTGGTTGAGGTTTTTAACCTGTGATGTAACTCCACTGCAAGGTGCGTTGCCTTCTCTATGGCCACACTTTGGTGTGACTGAGCTCACACTGGTGTATTTCCTACTCTAAACACAGCTTTGTTGGGTTTTGTGGTTCTGAGTTGTTACCTCCTAATAACCTGAAGAGAGGAAAGAGCTTAACACTAAATTTTTTTTAGATTATCACTGAAACACATTGAAAACTGTCTTAAAGATCAGATTCTTATGTGCACAAGACTTTTCAGTAATTTATTATTATAGATATGTTATGTGTACATACATGTAATTATATGTATGTTACATGGATTTTTGTAATACAGAGACTTACTACAATTTATAATTTAAGAGTGTTTAGCTTGACAACAATATTGGTGGCCATAAGGATATGCAAAAATGAGGTTTTGTGGCTTACAGCAGAGACTCAGTTTAACTGCAGTGTTGTTGGTCAGCTCCTTCCAGTTTTGGTGGGGTCACAGCTTCTATTTTATAATACAGTTGTTTGTTTTAACTGCATGTAAACCCACATTTGTCTCTCTTGCCAGGTGGCTTAATCAACACATGGAAGCGACGCTGGTGTGTCCTGAAAGATGAGACCTTCCTGTGGTTTCGTTCAAAGCAGGAAGCACTTAAGCAGGGTTGGCTTCACAAAAAGGGGGGTGGATCATCCACGCTTTCCAGAAGGAACTGGAAGAAAAGATGGTTTGTTCTCAGACAGTCCAGGTTGATGTACTTTGAAAATGACAGTGAAGAAAAGCTAAAGGGTGCCATGGATGTCCGAACTGCCAAGTAGGTTTATAGGGTTTTATGTTAGCCATGGTTCCTTCTGAGTAGTACTTGGGGCTCAGTCTGGGAAGACATTAAGTGCCCTGCCTACAAATTGTGTGAATGCAAGCATGAGAGTGTGTGTGGTGAAGTTAGTGAAAGCAAGTGTTGTCCTTAGTTGGCTCTCTCTTAAGTCTAGAGAGTGCTCCAGAGCTAAGCCAGTGCCAAATACTTCAGAAAACTGCTGCTGTAATGAACCCATCTATGCTTTCTCCCAGACTAGAGGCCCTACTTAGTCTGTAATGATTCCCAAGGCAATTTGGGGCATGTTGCCAAGTCTGTAGCCGCAGGCAAACCCAGAATGAAGAGGGTGGAATTAATAGGCCCCAAATATATTGAAGTTCGCATGGGTCAAAGCTGAATCTTCTGAATCTTTTTTTCATGCTTTAAATAATTGTGGTAGTGTAGAAAAGTCTTTAAAATGCATATATTCATTAAAAAAACAAAATTACTAAACCTAATAACTTATGTCTTCTTAACTGAAGTTCCTTATGCCTAAGAATTTTACGCTTCCTGAAGCATGCATTAAAAAAGTTTTCTACTGGATGGTATTTTTCCTTCTAAACAATCTGGGATTATCTACCTAATTTAAAAATTAGAGTGTGCTAACATTAGTAGTCTCATTTCTCTATAAAGTGTACCTAAGCTTTTATCCAAAGCAAAGAAAAACAGAAATGGTTTGTAACACTGAGTTCCACTCTGTGCCTTTTAATCTGCGACTATCCAATATATTTTGTTATTTTAACAGAGAGTTTAAACTAAATTGAAATCTTAGATTAATCTTTTCTTTTGCAGTCCTGGCTTGAGCCTGATTTCAAGTAGGACAGAAAATAGTTTCAGTGAGAATCCTGACTTGCTCTTGAAAAACCAATGGGCTGTTGGCTGTCAAGTAAATCTCTGAATGGAAGCCGAAGATCCTACCATATTTTTTTTGTTAAAACTGGATTTGACTCTGTCTCATGTACCATAGCATTTATTTAGCATATTCTTCTAATATATTCAATCAGTCATTCATTTTTGTCGTTACCTCATTGCTTCATTGACTGTGCCCTATAGAAGTTCTTTGCTGCACGTACCTTTAAAATTGTCAGACAAAGGTTACTGAACCTATTTTGAACCATACGTTCAATCAATGACTGCTTGTGTATAAACTAGGTAAAAGAAAGGGAACATGTATTTAAAGAACTAAATGTTGTTTCGTAAGAAATAAAGAACAGCTTTTCTAGATAATGTTAGTATTTACTGAGTGCATTCCTAACCTATAATGCAACTCATGTATTTCGCCACTCTCTCTTAGGGACCCCGTTCAATTTTTAAAATCTCAGGCTGATTGACTCAAAATACAGAACAGGGAGGTATTCTGTTGTACACTGTTACTGGGAGGGAGGGAATCCAAAATAAAGAAAACAACACAGAATTGCAGCTTTTTCTCTTGGTAGCAGATGGATTGTCCTCATGAGTCTGATAAGCAGAGCTTGCATATATTGTTTATAGGACAGAGATTTATGAGAATAGTATAGCTGATAAGGAAATATAGCCAGTTAAGGAAATAATAAGCTTCAGACAAATACAGAAAAACAGCAAAAAGGAAATTAAGCTCATTTCTTAAGCTACAGGAAAATCTAATGCAATACTTTAATTATTGCTTCAAATCTTCACAGTTGTTTTTATATCAATATGTAGGTTTCCAGACTAAAAATTAGAAATACGTCATTTTTCAGCAGATGAGTGCTTAGTTTTTTCTGGAAGTCATGCTTGGAATTGTCTTTATGCTGACTCACAACTACACAGAATCACTAATCCAGGTTTTGTTTGCTTTCAGTTTTCAATCTTCAAGAGCTTTCTTTTTACCACTCCAAAAAACACTTGGTTATGCAGTCAGTTCAAAAATACATCCATTTCTTAACTCAGCTGTCTTTGCCTCTCTTGAGGTTTGATAATACTTTGTTTTTTCTTTAGTTCTTGGTAAAATGGTAACAGAATAGTCAATTTGGTATAGTGACATTCATAGTTGTTTGAATATTTGTACTGTGTAGGCAGAAAACACAGCTGTGGTTTGGTGAACTAATACTGGCTCTGATAAATCGCATTGTGAGTCTTGGAAGTGAACCTGATGAAGACTGACTGCTGTTGTTTTAAGTGTCAGTGGTTTGAGAGCTTCTCAGCAGAACAGAATTTTTTCAAAGTGTTGACAATCTGTAATGCTCAATCTTGGTGTTTTCCGTTTTTTCAGAGAGATTGTTGATAATACAGGCAAAGAAAATGGTATTGATCTAATAATGAGTGATAGGACCTATCACTTAATTGCTGAATCTCCTGAGGATGCAAGGTATGAAAATCATCACGTCTATCTTCTTTCCTTTTCCTTTTCCTTTTTAACCTCTACGCTGTTCTGACTTCGACTTGTCACTAATTTGTTTGACCACTGTCACAAAATATTCAGGCTCTGTTAAACACGTTGCATTTAACATAATTTTTGAAAGGCCTGCTGAGGAGAAAACCTTGTGGCAGACAACTACTGGGAAGAGTCAGATTGCCAGTGAAAATTGGCCTAGAATTTGGCTGTTACCCATGTGTTACTAGCAACTTTCTGAAATGCAGTTTGTCTGTAGAGAGACAGTCGTTCGCCACTGATGCTTGGCTTGTGACTGTGTTTAGCTGCATCAATCAAATCAATATTTGAGACCCTGTAGTCTGCCTAAAATGAAGCGTTTTTTTTCTTAGGGGTGGGATCTGTTTAAGCAGAGCCTAAAACTTCTTCAGATGGAAGTTGTAATGCAGTCACTGTATTATAGAGCAAAAGCATATTCATGTCAGAGGAGTGTGTAAGAGAATGCTTCCCTTTCTGCATATTTAAAAGGGTCTTGCTTTTGTTGCTAAAGGATCCATATCTAACCGTAGGGGGAGGCAGGTAGGTGAGGAGCAAGTCTGACTTGTCAGATCAGTTGTAGAGCATCTTTAAAAAAAAAAAAATCCATGTGCTAGAGTTCATGCAAGATAATAATATGCTTGCCTATAAAAATCAAGCATTTAAATAAAGTTAACTTAGTAATCAGAGCTTATTACCCATTGCCTTGCTGCCCCAAGGCCAGAATACAGGATGCCTTTGTCAACATCACTTGAGCTACTTCGCTCAGAAGCCTCAAAAGTTGTTTTGTATTCTGTTCTTTGTAAAGGTAAAACACCTTCCTGTATCACAGGACCCTGAGTACAGATGTAGATGTAGATGTAGCAATGCAAAATCTTTCCTCATTTTTTTAGGCATCCTTAAAGTTATCCTTTAAATAACTTAGGAACTTTCTAGCAGTTACTGTTAAGATTCTTGTGAGATGTAAGCATATTTTAAAACTAAGGCTTAGCTAAAGTCTCTTCTCCCAGACTTCTGTACATGCCCTAGGGGCCAATAAGCAATTACCAGCTCACAGACTTGTTTGTTGCCATGCATCTCCTTCGTTTCTTTCTTAAAGATGGAGGAGGAGACACTACACACTCTTGTTGTCTACAGTACGAATAACAAACCATCCAGATTAAATTACCTTTTACCACTGTATTTCATGTTTCTTTTTTCTCATTCATCCCAGAAGACTTAATAAGGGAGATGTGTAAGGATTTGCAGACAGGCTTAAGTCAAACCCTTGTTAACAAAGCATTGTGAAAAGTGAAGCATGAATCATTGGGTTGTGTTTGGTCTGCATCTGCTTTTGAAAAAATATTTTGTACCTGGGCTAGATCGGGATCTGAGGTTGCTTTTTGTTCAAATGAAGGGAAAAACCAAGAAAAACATGGCACAGGCCCCCAGAAGAGGAATTACTATTTTTGATCATGGAAGTGTATTTGAAGAAAGAAGTAATGCTTCAGTGGGCAGCCATTGCTGAGGGTTTGTCTTTCCAAATCCTTAGCCTGGCTTTTTCCCTATTTCTGTGTTCTGGGACTCGGCTGAAAGACAAAGGAGGTCCTGAGAGGGAAGAAAGCAAAAATAAAGTCTGCCTTTGTCTTTTGCAAAGTGCCATGATTAATCTCATTTTTCATTGTTTACACAAAGATTAAATGAAATCAGGAAAACTCCAAATTGTTCTTTAAAATCCCATTCATAAATTATCATGAAATGTGCATAGAGTGCCATGAAGTCTTTTTTTTTGTATTGAAATAGAAGTTTCACATTTAAATACATTTGCAACTCCTGAGCCCAGAAAGGAAAGCTGAATTTAATTTGTGGGAATTTTTTGGTAGATGAGGCTTAGTTTTCTCCAGTTTCTTTACTTTCTTCACCTGGTGGTTCCTCCTCTCTAGATGACAGCTTCCCTCCTTTTTTAGTGGCATTGCCTTACATCCAGCCAAGTGTTAAACACAACCTCTCTGTGGGTGTTTCTGAGTCTTAAAAAAAGAATCAGAACTAAATATGTTCTCATCTGCTTTATGGTCTGGCACTCTCAGTCTTTGCTTTTCTTCATTGCTTGCACTGTTTCTAATAAAAGCGTAAGCCAACAAAAAGGATTTAGGATATGGCAGCGATGGTACTGTTTGACAGCCTACACAATTTTTCTCAAGCTATTTTAGCAGTTCAGTTTCCAGAAATCTGCATTTTGGGGAACAGTTGGCTTCTGAATGCTGGAGTTAAGGAGGCAGCTCTTCAGTGTCCTAGGCATAAATTCCATGACTAAAAGCAATTGCAGAAAAGATAACTTCATATTTAAGTCCAGTAGTTTTGCAGGTGTTTCCTCAACCCCGTGGTGACAGAGGAGCCTCTGCAGGAAAGTGAGGAGTCTGTTTTAAAGGCTGGGCTTTTGAGCCCTTTGAAAACTTGGCCCCAGGTGGTTTCCATTAGAATGGCAAATTCATATCTCAAAGAATGGCATTCAGGAACCTGCTGAACAGGCCAAGCTCTGCCCTCAGATTTCAGTGGGATTGCTTAGAGCAGTTGAGCTTTATCATATACAAGTGCCAGAAGGATAGAGGTTTCCCAGAAGCAGAAGGTGTGGTTGGAATTAAATCCATCTGCAATTGCTGCTCAGGACTAGGGGCTGAAGCACTGGAAACCTCTCTGCCACTTTTCCTGTTGTGGATATATACAGTGCCACTGGAGTGGCACTGATTGGCTTGTCCTTCCAGCAGCTGGATTTTTCAGTGCTCCACAGAGAACAAAAACTGTAGAGGTATTTGCTTGGCGGTTTTACTCTTTTTTCCCTCTCAGCTGCGCTTCTACAGGGGACTCAATGGACTTCTTTGCAGAACTATCACTGTAAGAAATTACTACCAGTCATGCTATCAGTGCAGCACAATTTATAATCTGAAGGTTGGGATTCCCATTAGAGTCTTTGTGTGTAGCTAGTAATGTATTTTATTCCGGATGAAACATGTGGAATGTGTTACAAAGGCTCTCCAAGCACTCAGATGTTTCAGTGTGCTTACAGCAGTTTTTCAGAGATGCCACTTAGTGTACAAGGTACTTGTTGTCAGGAAGAAGGGAATGGCACAAGCTTGGGTGGGAGATCTGGAGGGGCTTGCTTGCACCCAGCGTTACTTGAACTGACATAAAGCCTTGCTGCTCTTCTGCCTGTTGACAAAAGGAATCTTAAGCAATTTCAAAAACCTGCAGAACCTGCTAGATCTCTGCAGAACAAAGGTGACAGAAGGCTTGCAGAGCCAAAATTTTACTTACACTGCTGCCTTTCTCTCCGCAGCCAGTGGTTCAGTGTACTGAGTCAAGTCCATGCGTCCACAGAGCAGGAGATCCGGGAGATGCATGATGAGCAGGCAAATCCACAGAATGCTGTGGTAAGTCTAAATCTGAAGGACTTTTCAAACCAAATATTTTTAGAAAACAGGGGCACTGTGGTGGCCACAGCTTCTGAGAGTCACAACCTACTTTGTTTAAATGTGGTGGTAGCTGTGACACTGGCTAGAGCTTCCACATCCTTGGTGCTGTAGCTGTACCAGGAGAGAGTGTGGCTTCTGATTCGTCTCCCATCATTCACCGTGATGAAAAATGACTCTTGGTTTTGGGGGTGGTTTTTTCTGGTCCACATTCCTGTCACATCACAGTGTATGCTTGATTTTGAAATTTTGCAAAGATACTGTTAGTGAGTAAATGAAAAACCCAAGAGTTAAAAATCTGAGATTTCTCTGATCCTGCATTTATCATTCTCTACAACGTACATTGGTAATTAATGGAATACATTTGGAACATAGTATCAAGCAAAGGAAAACAAAAACTTCTGCTTAATGGCTTTAGAAGCTTGTTTTGAGAGGATGCTGTTTATATTGGGATGGCAGTTTTCAGTGAAAAATTCAAGCATGTTGGGAAGCATAGAAAAGAGCAGTTTTTGAGCTGCCTCCATCCTAACTACAAATAATCCTTTACTGGATTTGTTCATCCAAGTCTCTTAGTTTTCCCCTCAGCAGTTTTAATGGTTAAGAGAAACTGATGCCCAAACCTGCAGTTCATTTTGCTTGATCAAAGCTGCTGCTTCTTTCATGTGTCTCTCAGAAGAGTACTGTGAGTAATGTAACAGTGAATGTCTTCCTCATTTTCTGGTTGGGTATTTGTTTATAGGGTACACTCGATGTAGGACTAATTGATTCTGTCTGTGCTGCTGACAATCCAGATAGGTAAGTCAGAACCATGCCTGGTGACTTTCTTTTTCTCCTTTCTCTAGCCAAACTCAGACACATTATGCTTTAGTCTCTATATTCTACTAGCCAACCATGTATTAAAATGATTCATTATTGCCTCCTTTTTCATAGTACTAAATACCACATGTTTAAAGATGGAATAGGAATGATGGTGCGTTTTGTGAGGACTTCAATAGCTTCCATGACATTGCTTCATACATGAACTCTTCAGCTCCTAAAGTGATCCAAAACTGGAATTAAATATTTCTTTAAGTTCTTAATATTTCTAAATATTCTTACAAGTAATGCTCCTGAAAAAAAGAACAGCTGATTTTTGAGTTCTTTAGTAATGTAGTAGGTAGAAAAATTAATTTTAATTTTTTTTCTGTTTAGCTTCTCATTCATGAATGTTGTATTGTTCAGGGATGAAAATTATTTCACCAGACTAAAAATGTCTTGTAACAAAGAAGACAGTGCAGCATAAAAACAACAAAAATGTCAGGATATTACTAAGGGTGTTTTGGGAAATAAAAAGTAATCTGGGTTCAGACTATGACTGGTTTATAAGGTTACTGGATGTGAGGTGTTATTTGGACTGTAGGGGCTCACTCCAGTTTCTCCTCATTGTGTACGTGTGTAAAGCAGCTGGTTTTAAGTTAGTGCTTAGTCCTTGGCCTGCCAAAACTCTGATACCAGAAGTAACAATGAATTTACAAGCCCACGTTTCATAAGCAATACAATGCAAATGTCCAGAGCTTTCACAATTTTAAGTTAGCATTTCTCCTGCATTAAGCTAATGTAATAAGTTAAGCATTTCTCTTGTATGCATTTTTCACATTGATTTTTTAGTCTTGTTGGGGAGATTTTGTGTTTTGTTTTGGGGGCTTGCTCCAGGATGAAAAAATTAATGGTAAAGGGTTAAAGCAAGCGTTGTAGGCTGAGGAACCTGCCTGTCTGATCTAGAGAGCCATCAGCACACTTCACTTGGGCTAGTTCTTCATGCTTCAGTGAATCCTGGTGTAGGATTGGGTAAAAGCCAGACTCTCATTAAAAATAGATTGTGTTCTCTGTGAATTGGGTTGCACTGCATTAAAAATAAAAGAATCAGTGTTCACATGCTGCTGTACTATAGACCTTTGTATACTGTAGTTTGTTTTAGCTAATGTAGCTGCTGAAGCAGACACTCTAAATAGATCTGACCCTGAAACAGTTCTGATTCACATCCAAAGCTGATTAAAGATTGGAAGTTTTTCTCACCACAGATTCGTTTTGAGATATGACAAGTTGCAATTTAATGTAAGCTTTCCCACCGTTCATAGCCCTTGCATTTTGGTGTGAACGTAACATAACTGAGTCTTTTCAAATGCTTAATATTTTTCTTTAGGTGGTAAGTAAATATTGCGTTAGGGGTGGACAGTATTTGTCTGAATAAAAAATGCAAACAATGTACAGTTTTTATGGTTGTGGGCAGTGAGATAAACAGTATGTATGTTGATTATAAAGGCTGTTTCAATTGACATTTATTTTCATAGACCCAATTCATTTGTGATCATCACTGCTAATCGTGTTCTTCACTGTAATGCTGACACTCCTGAAGAGATGCATCACTGGATAACCCTGCTCCAGAGGTCAAAGGGGGACACTAGAGTGGAGGGACAAGAATTCATTGTGAGGGGTAAGAACTGAGTGGGGCAGTAAAAAGATAACATCCGTTCTGCTTTGAAGAGGTTGTTCCCACAATCATTGTACCCAATACAATGTGGGTAATATGCTGACAAGGTTCGTGTTGCAGCCTCATCTTTGTGTGGTGGTGTTTACTCACAAATTAATACAGCTGAAATTATATTCTTGCTGTGCAATGTAAGAAAACACTGTAATGATGACAAAAGTGTTTTTGTAAGATGACAGAATAATTCTTCTAGTGAAACATCAAAATTGAAAAGTTTTCATATTAATTGTATCTTTACAATTTCATTGTTTGAGAATTTTACTTGATGTTGTTTAATATGTGAGTTTATCAATTCACACAATGTTTTTGTTGTTGTTGAAAGTATACAGCCAACTTTTAGCAACTTACTTTTGTCCAACTCTGTTCAAGAAAAAGAAGGGTGATTCAAATTGTGTCCTTAACAGGATGGCTACACAAGGAAGTAAAAAACAACCCAAAGATGTCCTCATTAAAACTAAAGAAGCGTTGGTTTGTTTTGACGCACAACTCTTTGGACTACTACAAGAGTTCAGAGAAAAATGCTTTGAAATTGGGTACACTGGTCCTGAACAGCCTCTGCTCAGTGGTCCCACCTGATGAAAAAATCTTCAAAGAAACAGGTAGTTGTTTGCTCTTGTTTGAATATGACTTCTGTCCTTGTAGCTAGTAATGCAAGAAACAATGCATAAGAATATTTTAAATGGATTATTATGGGTGCAGTTCCATGAACAAATGGGGTTCTCAAGTCACTGAGGCGCTCTACAGGGAATTACTGGATGAAAAACAAAGGTAATGTATAGAGGAGTAAAATTTGTTCTCACCAACATGCAAATTATCACAGACAGACACTGCTGCCAAGTTAGTGTGAACACTTATGCTTACACATCAAAGACGTGGGGAAAGACATGGGTAGCACTCTCCTCATACCTTATTTTATGTGCTGAGGAACTCTGAGGGCCAACATTGGTGGAGCAGTTACAGGGAGATCCAGAATAAGAGTCCAGTTTGTGGTAACCTACATATTACTCCTGAGTCAGCTCCACTGTGCACTTTCAAAACTGGTTTTCAACTCGGAAGCGTCTGTTTGCAAATGAGAAGCGACTGTTGACAGTTCTGTATTATCTCACTGGGGTCACTGACACTTCAAAGAGGCTTCCACTAGTGAAAGATGAAACACATTTCCTTTTATTGATTCTGCTCCATAAAAAGCCTATACAGTGATGCAGAGAGAGAATTTGAACTGAAATGCTCTTCCTATCATAGTTTCCACTTCATTGGTGTAAAGTTAATGACAGACGAGGTAGCTTGTGCTTTGTGCCTGTTTGTACGTGTGCCACGGACTATGAAGGACTCCTGAGTAAAAAGCAAGTCTGTCTCAGATTCTCCTGTTACCGACAGGACTGCAGAAGTAGGGCCCACAAGCTACAAGGAGCTAACAGTAGTCTAACAGTGTTGTCTTACAGTCATTTTTACTGAGATTACTGGCTAAAACAGGAGGCTGCATGATGCATGGTTGTAGTCCGAGGCTACTCCTAGGCTTCTTTAAAAGAGAAAATCTCCTTTAATACCATAGTATCTGTGTTATGATACTTAATAACTCATACAGCTTTAGTTCCTGAAAGACTGCCAGCATGATCCAGGATGCAGCAGTGGGTGTCTGCAGGGCTGCAGCTTGCACGATGACCAATTTTGCTGTTGTGCCAGGTTACTGGAATGTGACCGTGTACGGACGCAAACACTGTTACCGTCTCTATACGAAATTGCTTAATGAGGCGACCCGCTGGTCAAGTGCCATCCAGAACGTGATTGACACAAAGGCACCCATTGATACTCCAACTCAGCAGCTTATTCAGGATATTAAGGTAGGCGCAAGCAGGATGGCGTGGGGTGAGAAAGAACGGTTGCTTAAATCTTTATTTTGGCTTTGCCATATTGGGTAATAAAGCAGAAAATTACATTGTAATTACATGGTGACATGGACTAAAATTGTGAAACCTGAATGTATTCTCTGACCTGATAAAGGAATTTCTATCTAAACAGTAGAAGAGCAAACTTTGAAGTGCAGCTTGGAGGGCAAGAGGGACAACTTTTTTCCATTAAAACAGTAACAAGTTTTACTGGTTTGTGTAACTTGACAGACGTGGCTACACCTGGCAGTAGAGCACAGTGTGCAGGTTCCTGAGTTAGCAGAAATGTTTGGCTCTGTCCACAGTGAGCAGCACACCAGGATGTGGACTAGACAGCTCTTCTGATTTTTCTTTTTGTCATTATGGTTCTTTTCTTTTTTTATGATAGCATGGCCTAAGCACCTCATATCTCTGTGTGATGAGAAAAATATTCAATTAATGCTTACTGTTTTATGATCTCATTGGAGACAGTGCATGCACAGCCAGAGAATGTCCTTCTGGAGCTTTTTGCTAATGTGCATTTAGGAGAGAGGATGACGATTCTCACAAGAGACCAAAGAAATAGGCAAGAGGGGAGAACTGCTACTGACCTTTTCCCTTAGAGTGCCACCCCTTCTCTCATTGAAAAGACGTATTAAGTCCTTGGTTCCAAGACTATGAATGCTATTCTTCAAAGCAGGAGAAATATGTGGAAGTTCAGGACTGCTGGAAGACAGCGGTCACACATCTGTCAAACTTGGCCTAAGAAGAACAGTAAGAGCAGTATTTGGATGTTGGAGTGGTTGCATCAGGTTTACAGCAGCACTTTTTCTGGACTGTTTTGTTTGGTAGCTCCTGCAGTTCCAAACTGAAAGGCCAATTAGTTATGCTGGAGAAGTACTTTTATTTTAAAACTTGAATACAGATGTCGTAATTCCCATTATGAATTACTGGGGTAAAAATAAAGATAAAATGAAAACAACACTTAAAAATTTGTTTTGATACTTCATGCTACTTATGATTTTGGTGTCCTGCAGCTCTGCTGTAGTTTGTTTTTTTATGGCACAGATAAAACAAGCCCATCCAAGGCCTGAGGTTAGCAGGTACTAAGCATTCATAGCCCACAGCATGCCATGGCAGCCACAGCACCCACAAGTGCATTTAGCACCAAATAGTGTTGGTAACACCGATTGCTCAGTTTTCTACAACCAACCTAAAGGCACAAAGCATTCCATTATTCTTAAAGCTAGACCCCAAATCGTGTTTTTTTTCTTACCCCAATAGGAAAACTGCCTGAATGCTGATGTGGTTGAACAGATTTATAAGAGGAATCCTATTCTCCGTTACACTCATCACCCATTGCACTCACCATTACTGCCACTGCCATATGGGGACATCAATCTAAACTGTAAGTTTTCCAACAGTAGAACCACTTTTCCTTATGAAAGACTAAACCAGAGGATGGATTTTTTAAGTCTACAGTGAAGTAATGGTAGGCAAAATATATGTTTATAATACAAATAGACAAGTTTCCCCTCGCTCTTTTGAGAATAGCAGTTTGCCTAGCATAGAGCCATGGGCTTGTGGTGTTCCTGCAAGAGTGTTACAGAACGGAAGGTTGCTATTGCTTTCAGCAACACAGCTAAGAAGACTAAGTTTGAAAAGTCTTGCCCTGAAATAAGCAACTAAACCTGATTCATTCAGTCTCCTTGAATCATATTGTCCTCCTCTAATTATTGTTGCTTCCTACCCCATGTGGGAAGCTGCAGCAGCCACAGCTTCCAATTAACAGATGTACGTTTTATCAGATGTGATAGGAATCCTTATTTATGGGAAATAACATTTATGAGTATACATGGTTTTAAAAAGTAATGCTTTGTTTAGTCCTGAAATGAATGTAATCATCTCTTTTAATATTCTTGATTAAAGCATAAATTTAGAAGTCTCTTTTGAGTGAATGGTTCAGAGCTATTGATGATTGTGAACTTGGTGTCCTTAAAAAAGGATTTGGTTAACTTAGTTTGCAACTGCATATTAAACAAGATATTACGCAGACCACAAGTTTCATCCTTGGGAGGAGGGTGGGAGGTTAATATGGAGTGTGATATGGCACTTCAGCAATGTGACTTGCTCTGGAAGAAAGACTCTCCATCACAAAAAATGATCAATCAAGATACACCTTTCCAGTTATTAATTTTGGAACAAATCTCAATAGCAAAATAGCTCATAAAATGAGTTTGCGTCATACATTTGAAATGGAAAATATAGATTCTAATATCCTGCATAACAAGGGTCACAGAGTAGCATTAAGCAATTTCCACATTAAGCCCAAATGCTTTTTCTTTCATATCTCAGTCTAAGCACGTTTCTCCTAATATTTCTTTTGTAGTGCTGAAAGACAAAGGCTACACAACTCTGCAGGATGAAGCCATCAAGATATTTAATTCTTTACAGCAGCTGGAGTCTATGTCTGATCCCATCCCTATAATCCAAGGTATCCTCCAAACAGGACATGATTTACGACCTCTCCGAGATGAGCTCTACTGTCAGCTCATCAAGCAAACCAACAAAGTGCCTAACCCTGGGAGCGTGGGGAACCTCTATAGTTGGCAAATACTCACCTGCATGAGTTGCACATTTCTGCCCAGTCGCAGCATCCTCAAATATCTCAAGTTTCATCTCAAAAGGTAAGAACCTTTGAACTACTGAAGCACCACAGCTTCTAACACTGTTTAGATATCTAGAAGTGAGACTTCAAGATGCATTCCCTTTGTAAACTGGCTATGCCAAATAGTGAATCTAAAAAGAAAATGTTGTAGGAAAAGTGTGTATGAGTTGGTCTGGGTGTAATTACACTCAGTTGAAGAATCAAGCAAAATGCCACAAAGTTGAATGCACAATTGGTTAATGTTGGCAAAAGAGGCACTTCCTGTAACTGTATAAACTTAAACGACTTGCAGCTTATACCCCCATTCTCAACTGTCCAAACCAACCTGTTAAAAATTCTTCATCCCGCTTACCTTAATTTTATGAGGTATGCATCATGCACATAAAAGAATAGTATAATATTTAAAGATGTATTTGAGGTACAAACTTACGATTGCAAATCTAATTTTAAAGTATTAGTGAATATTAAATAATAATAAATCATTGCTGACAGTTCAGCATTAACCAGAATGTGGAGTTCCTCTTGCTGTTATGCAATGGAAGAATGCAGAGTGTGTCATTAGGAAAGTCAGTCCACCAACAAACTCAATAATTTAAAAGCTTTGTCTGTACTTGGAGCACGTCAATTAATTAGTGTACTGGATACAGAAATAGTCCCAGGGGAAAAAAATTCTCAAATAAGCAAGCTTCACAGAGTGGCAGCTTAAAGTAATAAACTCTGTCTCACAGGGTTCGTGACCAGTTTCCAGGAACTGAAATGGAGAAATACGCACTTTTTACTTATGAATCTCTGAAGAAAACCAAATGCAGAGAGTTTGTGCCGTCGCGGGATGAAATAGAAGCACTGATTGGCAGGCAGGAGATGACATCCACAGTTTATTGCCATGGTGGGGGCTCCTGCAAGATTACAATCAACTCACACACTACAGCTGGAGAGGTGAGAAGTGGTGACAAAATGTCTTTGGAACAAAATCAGTGTGCCCCTGTACGTGCCAGTCTCAGCCAGCAGTAGCATTACACTTTGGGAGTGCTGGGGCTTTCTCTGCCAGTCTCTCCTTTCTGGGAAGGAAAGGCTTACAGTGCTGTCCTTCCTGGAGAAGTCCCTGCTATAAAAAATGTCTTTGTGCTGCAGAGGATTACCCAGCTATAGTTCCTTCTTACAGGAAAGACCAAGCAATTAGGCAGAGGGCATTATTGGAGAAAACTTTAGCAGATACTGGTGGGTGTGAGAGCCAAGCTGCTTCCTAAAACTGGAAGACTCTTGCTGAGTTGGTAAAATACAGGTGTTATATCTGGTCAGGAGAGAGCACATACATATTCTGAAAGAATAAAAATGACAGTGGAATTTGACAACAATTAATAAGGCTGATGATGACAAGTTAATAACATTTTTAGCCTAATGTAAAACCTAGCTCTGATTTTTTTCTAAGTATCTGTCTTACTCTGTGGTACTGCTTTTCCATGCTATGGTTTTTTCATGTGCTTTTTTTCATTAGGTGGTTGAAAAGTTAATTCGTGGCTTGGCCATGGAGGATAGCAGAAATATGTTTGCTTTGTTTGAATACAACGGAACTACTGATAAAGCAATTGAAAGCAGAACTATTGTAGCTGATGTCTTGGCAAAGTTTGAAAAGTGAGTGTCCTCTCCTTCTCTCTTCACTCTAATAAGTAGCAATTAAATAAATTTCCAGTGTCAATAATGCTGAATTTTCTCTTTTACTTGCTTGTTTGTGATGATGCAGCTGAATTACACATGTGGCATTTCTGGAACAAAAGGATTTTTTTTTTTTTTTTCTTAAAACACTTAGTAGCCACCTATCCACTTGTGTTGGTTTTCCTCTGTCCTGACACAAGTAGAGTAATATTTCTCATCACTATTTCCACATTTTCTTTTCCACTACTACAAATTTTTCCACCATTACAGGCATTGTGGCTGTGAGAACTGACCTCCAGGCAGTCACTGCCATTCTGACTGTTATCTAAGTTTACATGGAAGTCACCACAATACAGCTCGCAACATTTCTCTTACCAGTGAAATTGAAACCACCCATAGCACTGTAGTAAGAAAATGTACTAAAAGCCCAAATACCTGTTTATCATCCTTATATTGTAAGCATGGCAATCAGCCCCTTTTATCCACATAAAAACGGGGAAAAAATGAATGTTTTAAGTGTTGTGCAGTTATGTTTTATAACAGGACTTAATAAAGTTGCTTTATTAACACCTGACTTATCTAAAAATCAAATTTTTTTAAGAGAATATGAGTTAAAAACCGTTGACTTGAGAACTGAGTCAACATTTGTATGTCCTTGATTTTGCTGTAGGCTCCAAATACACAGACACACATAAAGCAAAATTCAGCTGATGCCTTGCTTAGATTCTGCAGGTGGCAATTTAGAAAATAGTTTGATTTCACAGATCTGATCTCTCTCCCTCTTTACACAACCATGTAGGCTTGCTGCCACTGCCGAAGTTGGGGAGATGCACTGGAAGTTCTACTTCAAGCTCTACTGCTTCCTGGACACTGAAAACGTCCCAAAAGATAGCGTGGAATTTGCCTTTATGTTTGAGCAGGTAAAGGACAAAGGTTCCGTTTTGAGGCACTTTTAAGAGGAGGAAAAAAAGCAAGACATCTAGGCAGCACAGAGAGAGTTTTGATTTTGCTTCTGTTCAGCTAAATGCACTACTACTCAAGCATCAAGAGCAAAGGAAGCAGTTCAGTGGTCAAAATAGGCCTATCCTGACATAAGTGAAGCATATATGATTTCTCTAGTGTTATGTGTCTTACTTCTGCATTACTTGTCAGTTGCTTTCTGTACAGTGGTAGAAAAATGGATAACTGGGTCTAACTGCATAAAAAAGAATAATACTTGCTTTTAATTTTCCTCTTCTTAAATCATTTTCTGAAGAAATTGTAAGAAATAAAGTGAAAAAACCTGTAACTGGCAACAAATTAATTAGTAAGAGACTCATGCTGACAACTGTACAGAACTAATTGAGCAATAGCCTTTTATCTTTTCAAAAACTGGTCGTTTCATAGGTACCATAGTATAATCAGTCCAGTCTCAGCAGTAACTCTAACACACCTGTGATGAACAGAAATCCACTTATTCTACATGCTGAGCTCAGAATGAGGCTACATTGCAAAACATAAAATAAGTTAATTTGATCTATAATGAAAATTAAATGCCTCAGCAGCTGGGTTTCTATTATATCAATCCCTGTTACTCAGAAACTCACTGATGGCATTTATTACTGTTGATTGACCTTCTCCTGTTCTACTATATTGAAAATGATTAAAAATTCTTCCAGCAGTTAGCTTCTTTCAGGTGGGCACAGATAAAGATTTCTGTATAAGGCTAAGATTTCTGTTTGCTGGCTCTTTGCAATGCCAAGACACTGACATTCTGTTGGTGAGCAAGACTGATGCGATCAAGAACTTGACGTACCTCAATTTTCATACATATGAAGGGTTTTCCCCTTCTACATCTTCCCTGTAGTGGGGTATTTCTTCCTTGTTCAGTTTAGGTTTTAAGGCACCCTATTACATCACGAGTCTACCAAAAGTCTCCTTCCAGAGCCTACTACTGCAGCTCGGTCCAGAACTGCTTATTGTTGGCTGAAGGATCTGGGCAATAGGCTGCCTTAGAAACACGGCCATTCTGTCTGTCTGTTGGTACCTCTAGAGGAGTCATCCGGTGCCTCTCTTTGGGATGAAGTTCAAACAGCAAGAAGAAAATCCGTGAGAACTCTGCATCCAATCTGCTACGTTACGTTATTGGCTTAAGAGGCAGATTCAGGCAGTTTTCTGTATGAGCAGCTACAACAAGCACATTTGCTGAAGCAGATTGTTTTCACGCAGCATTCTGTGCTGACTAGTGTTTAGCCAAATACTTCATGTCTTGCCAAAAACCAGTAGTATTTGTTATAAAGCATGATATTCAATCCCTACCAGCAATATTACAGCAATACCTTGAAAAGGTAACATTACATTCTAACATCAATTCTATTCTTTTTTTTCTAATTATCTGCTTTTGATGTCAGTCATCAACTTTTTTCAGACAATTATGAAAATTCCCTTTTGTCATCAATTTTAATTCTGCAGTCTCCATTATTTTGAAGTCTCAATCCTTTAATAATCATAAGGCGCTGAAGAAAATCTTTTCATTCTTCTTCCTCATTAAAATATTGTCCTTCCATTTCTAAAAGACAGCTCTTTCTTCTGCATGTGTACAATCTCAAGTAAACCATTTTGCATGTTTAAAGGCATATTTTGTACACCTAAGTGAACTAGTTCTTACTTAGCTGTGAATTATCTCTGTGTTTACTAAACTTGCAATTCCTGGATCTCCAGAGATGATTTTTTTTCCTCTACCTCTGTGTTTGTTTCCTCTACCACTGTCATATGAAAGAAAACACCTAGCTGCTGCACGTTTCCACAGCTTCAAATGAGTGTGCAGAGAGCTGGGATTTTGAAGGGTCTTTTTGGTTCAGAATCTCATCCCTGATGCTACAGAGCACTGTAATATGTAGACGCTGTGCTAACTTGCTTTGGGATCCATTGAAGATTTATTGTTTCCTCTCAGTAAAATTGCAAAGATGTCCTAGAGCTTGGCTTGTTTGGCTGGAAACACCAGTTTTCACAGCTAGATTATTGATAGCAGTAAGCAAAACTAGAGACCCATCTCTTCCTAATGCCCTTGAACATAGAGCTTCTCCTCAATCAGGTGTTTAGATCCTGTTTTCTCCCCTTTACATTTTATTTTCCTTTTTCATAGTTCAGTTACTCTTAGATATGGGAGTTCACTAAAAGCTGCCCTAGTAGAAGTAATTCCCATTTAGCAGGTTCCTCAGTTGCCTGGCAGTTCTTCTGGTAAACTCAGTCTTATCCATCTTAATTTGCCAAGAGATTTACCCCATCTGATTTATTTAATGGATCATTTATTTCAGGTCCTGCGTTTGCCTGAGAGTAAATCTACTCCCCTTGTTTCTCATATTTCTTTCAAAGGCTGCTTTATAAAAAGCTACCTCTTTTCCCCTTGGCAGGCTCACGAAGCAGTAATTAAAGGACATTATCCTGCTCCTGAGGAAACCCTCCAGGTCCTTGCAGCTTTGCGTCTTCAGTACCTTCAGGGAGATTACACTGTGCACACCACCATTCCAGAACTGGAGGAAGTCTATCCCTTGCAAAAGCTGAAGTCTAGGATTACACAGTCTACCAAAACATTTACTGCATCAGAGAAGGCCGAGAAGAAACGAGCCAGCTTTCTTGAAGGAACACTGCGGAGAAGTTTCCGCAGTGGCTCTGTCAGCAAACAGAAGGTTGAGGAGGATCAGATGTTAGACATGTGGGTCAAAGAGGAAATCTCAGCTTCCAGGACTAGTATTATTGACAAATGGAAAAAACTCCAGAGGATGAATCAGGAGCAGGCCATGGCAAAGTACATGGCTTTGATTAAGGAATGGCCTGGCTATGGTTCAACGCTCTTTGACGTAGAGGTAAGACCATATGAACATTCAAACTACAGCTTACACTATATAGGTGATGATATCATTCCAGAGCAGTGAAACCATAAATACAGTATCACAATGCTCAGACAGCTGATGTAATAAACTTTGAGCTATTAAAAGCCTACTCCCATTAGCAAGCACTGTAGCTATTTAAATCCACCAGTTAACCATAAAATAGAGGGACAGAATGCTGTCCTGACAGGTTGCATTCAAGTACACGAAGTGTAAAAGGGTACATTCAAAGAGGGACAAGCAATATGCACTTTTTAACGAATGGTTACAGACAAGAACATCAACAGTGAGTGTTGAGTGGCTCCCACTGTTCCCCTTGCTGTTAATTTACTTTTTTTTCTCTAGTGTAAAGAAGGGGGATTCCCACAGGAGTTGTGGCTTGGAGTCAGCGCTGATGCAGTTTCTGTCTACAAGCGTGGGGAAGGAAGGCCTCTGGAGGTGTTTCAGTATGAACATATCTTGTCATTTGGTGCTCCACTTGCCAACACCTACAAGATTGTGGTGGATGAAAGAGAACTGCTTTTTGAAACTAGTGAGGTAAGAGCAAGGTAGTTTTGTTATCGTGGTCTTACTGTTCTGATATCCAGGCCACTTAGTAATTCAAGTAATGGTTGCAAATGTTAGAGATTTGTTCAAGATCCCTGTAAATCTAAGGGGAAGACAGAATGACATGGATAGAAGTGCTGAGTATTTTTATTTCTTTAACTGCAAAAGGGTTTTGTTAAAAGCTTGACAGTTTTATATTGTTAGTGTCCAAAGAAATTCATTCACGTACTGTTAGGTTACTAAGAACTGTGCTCTTCGTGCTCTTGGCAGGTGGTTGACATTGCAAAGCTGATGAAAGCTTACATCAGTATGATCGTGAAAAAACGCTACAGCACCTCTCGATCCGTGAGTAGTCATGGAAGTCAGGGCAGCTCCAGGTGAAAACAAAACCAGTTCTACTGCACCCTAAATAGAATATATCTCTCCTTGGCCTCAGGACAACCTGGGGACATTGATCACCTTTGTTGACAAGCTAACCAAGAACCAGCGCTTCAACGGAAAATATCTTCAGACAATGTTTTAGAGAGACCACAGGGCGGGCAGGGGAAAATCAGCTGAAATAGTCACATACTAGAACTGCTGGCTCATTCAAAACTTTCCAAAGCATTATTACCTTCAGTTGATGTAACAAATGCCTTAAGACTCGATCCACTGCAATACAAGCAGTAATAAGTGCCTTACAATATTAAGCCTAACTTGTATTGTCCTAAAATTGCTGATAAAAGTCAAGAGGATTTCCTTTGTCCTTTCAGAACACTGAAAACAAAGTTATATTCACCCATTCTGCACTAATATACTGGCCTGTATACAGGTGGGAAGGGGGAGGGAAGAAGAGCAAGGTATATTTTTTGGAGTGCTGCTGGCAGCCTTCCTGATGGACGCCAACACTTTGTTTCCCCTTGCTTCCATGGATGTGCACTCGTGCATGCGTATTTGAGCTGTCAGTACAGTTTGACAAATTTTATTCTGTGTTTCACAAGTCTTTTGAAGCAAAGGGAATAAGTATGTGCAATGGTGTAAACAGTCTTTCTGTACATTTTAATAGTTCAGAGTTATAGTTGTTACAGTTGTATGGTTACTTTATAAGCAGTTTTATTAACAAGTAAATTCCAAAATTTTCATACATTGATTTTACTATTGCAAATATGTATTACCATATAAGTAGCAGAAGTCTGCATTCTGTATCTGCTGTATGATAAAGAGAGATGTAGCTGAGAATATTTATAGACTACCCTAATATGGAAATACAGTTATCAGTTCAATTCTCCATAATGTCAGCTTAAGTTTTTAATATTAATTTTTTCTTTGAAAGACATCACTGTTTTATACTTCTGGCTGGACTCTTCAACCCAGACTGACTGCCACAGGCCAGAGCCCTTCAGAGATGACTAGAGAACGCAACATTATACAATGCAACTGCTTTAATACAGAGTTCTCTATTTTACCTGGTTGCCTGATGAAGGTTCTTGACAGTACCCTGTAAATAAATTGGGGAATATCAGCTAATAATAATTTGATTTTGGACTTTTATTTTTGTACAGAAATACTGTAATATAAGGCAGAACTTTGTTCAAAGGTATCTTTTTGTCCACAGCAAAAAAAAAAAAAAAGAAAAAAAGAAACCTGAAAAACCTTACTGTTGTTAAAAACCTCAGCCTTTAAGGAATCATGCCTACTTACTGGGAAAAAAAAGTCCAGCAATAAAGAAAATATATGTAATGTGCTCTGTTTCTATTTCATACTAAGTCAGACTTGGAACAAAACCCTAATTTCATGTGTCTTCTCAGGAGTCAAACCTACAGCAGAGGCTACGTATGCGTGTGTGTGTGTGTGTGTGTTTTTGCTTGGAAAGGTGCATGTGCTGCGTGTTGTTCTGGGGCAGATGCCCTTGTCCATGCAATGTGTCTTTATATGACATAGAGGGAAGGTCTGCTGAGCAATTCCATGCCACAGGGAATGTGCAAGTAAAGCTTTTGCTATTTATGTAGCCCTGATGAAAGATGGCTTGTTTTTATTAGCCAGCCACATCATGGCGGTGCAGCATGCACTGCCCTCATAGTGTCCGTAGCCTTCGTAGACTACAAGGCTTGCTCTGAGAAATCCTGCACCCTCCTCCCACTGCCAGATACTTTCAGTCACTCCATCTGTGACACCACCCTTCAGTCCCTAAAGGCTTGCTAAATCACACTACTAATTTCATATCCCCACCCTCCCAGAAAAGGTGAACTTAATTTAAGGAAAGCAAGAAGAATGAAAGAAACTATAACTTCAGTATGTATAGTTACACACACACAGAGTATCTGAGACTGAATTTTTTTTAATTTTTCCCATATGCAAGTTGTTTAGAAAGAATTTAGCTGCTCCTAGCAAAGCATCCTTGGAATGACACAATTTATACATTCCAGCCAGCACAACAAAAAAGTTCAATTTTACCCATGTGTAAACATGCTCAGAGAAGTCCCTGCACATCATCATAATCAGTAATTGGTAAAAAACCCCTGGTGACAGTCTTGTACAGGGTCACAGTCTTGAGAAGCAGACACCACTACCTGATTCATTTGCCTCCTGACTGACTTCTGGATGCTCTCAACCATTAGGAGGGATGTTTGCTCTTGGTCAGTACACAGAAGTGCCTGTCACTACATTACTGTAATTAAGAGCTTCTCTTTGTTCATGCCGAGTCTATCACCCTGCCATGCAAATTTTAGTCCAATTACTGTTACTGAGGCAAAGGGAAAAAAAAGATAATTGTCGATACTCAACAGAAAGAACGCACAGATTTTTGCAATAAACACAACATAATAGACATACCGGGGTTTGGAAATGAGAATGCTTGTCCACACACTTGGAGCTGTCCCCAGTTGTGGTACTGCCACTCATTTTCCCCTGGAAGATCCACCACCCCCAGGTGGTTACCCCAACTCTGTCAAAAACCCTCCGGGAGCACACACTGGTGGTTCCCGCACCCTTGGACTGCACCTGGTGGAATACAGCCACACCGAGGAGAGCCCAGGAGCCAGCCAGGCACCCTGCAAGAGCACAAGGCTGGGCAGAAACCATGCAGTCAGGCCTGGGAACAGTGTCAGCTGCAATGGAAATAAAATTGTATAGCTTCATCTTAGTATGCCCTTAAATCATAAAATTACAGAATGGTTTGGGTTGGAAGGGACCTGAAAGATCACTTAGTTCCAACCCGCTTGCTGTGGGCAAGGAACACCTTCCACTAGACCAGGTTGCTCAGGGCCCCATCCAGTCTGGCATTGAACACTTTCAGGTATGAGGCATCCACAGCTTCTCTGGGCAGCCTGTACCACTGTCACAGTAAATAATTTCTAATATCTAATCTAAACCTGCCCTCTCTCCGTTTGAAGCGATTCCCCCTTGTTCTACCATTACATGGCCTTATAAAAACTCCTGCTCCAGCTCTCTTGTAGTCCCCTTTAGGTACTGGAAGGCTGCTCTAAAGCCTCCCTGGAGCCTTTACCAGGTGGAACAACCCCAACTCTCCCAGCCTGTCTTCATAAAAGAGGTGCTCCATCCCTCTAATCATCTTTGTGGCCCTCCTCTGGACTTAGCTGGCCATGCCTCAATTCCTCCTACATCATCAGGCTTCTGCCTAGCACTTTTCCCTGTGCCTCACAATACAATACATCCATTTGTCAGGGTGCCAGAATTCTTAATAAACTTAATTACAGAAGCTATGTGGAGGAAATTGCTTCACCCCAGGAGTGTTGCATCAGAAAGCTGGGTTTCAAGCCCTGCGTTTCTGAGGCGTTACACGTACTCACAGATCTGCACCAGCACAAATGCCCAACACAGGCACGCTACAGCACTGCCAGTCCTGCTGGCCCACGTCCATTTTACAGAAACATGGCCAGAACAGTGTCAGCTTTTTCAGTGCTGACAGACTACTTCTCACTGCACATGCACTGCACATCATTTACGACTCTGTGAAGTAATTACAAAAGGGTAGCAACCACATATGACAGCACTGTCCTGAATAAAACTAATTCTTTGTGGAGCCCAGCCCTGGAAAGTCACTGCATTTCACTCCGCAGGCTCCCGTAACATCACAGCAGACACGAGGCCTTGGGTGCAATACAAAAACTCCCCGTGCCACAGCAGCCCTGAGAAGCCAGCAGAAGAGGGCAGCAGCGATCCAAGGAAGTGAACTATACAGCGAGTGGTTCCACCTGTAGTACGAATTTACCTGGTCTTTGTCAGGAGGTTGGGGTAGGAGAAGGAACAGGGAGGGAGTCTTCTCGTTATTCTTGCTCTCCACCTGTCACAAAAAACTGTCTCAGGCCGCTCAAAGAATCACCAGCTAAAAGGTACCAGCCAAAGCAGGTTTAATATTAAAGTGAAAGTGTGACAAGACTCGTTTAAAGGTTTGCCCTACTACTTACTATATGGCTAAAGCACACAGAGAAAAACTGGATTAAAATATGAAATCAATCAATATAAACCTAAAATCAACCAAAAGTAATCTACATGGAGGCTGAGAATGGCAAAAGAGAAAGGGTAAGGATAAAAGGGAATGAGGGAGACCTACCCATTGAGTCACAAGGTTCAGAGTGGACCCCTTTGCCAAGTTTAGTCTCAGACATTACCAGCGGTTTAGGCCTAAAGGTTTAACGAGCGCATAACAGCACTTAATTGATAGCCTAATTTCAACAATTTAACAAAAGATTCTATAGAATCTACTACAGGCATGGCAGTAACTCACTTATAGGCCTAACTTACTTACTAATCTAAATTTAAGAATCTAAGAGACCAATATTCATGGTACATTTGCAGTATTTCCCCATCCATGCTACCACAATCAGATGTCTAGGTACAGTGCCAGCATCCAGTTTTCTCTAGCTAGGCATTACTTAGCCCTTCCTCATTAGGAACTTCTCAGTTTACTTAACCTAACACTGCACCCGTGTGTCCCTTCCACAGATTGCCAGAATTACCCTCAAATGAAATTACCACTTTGGTACTGGCCCTTGCCAAATCACAGATACATAACCTGCCCTCGTATAGCCTCTGCTGTGGAGACCACTGTTTGTAGCACTCTCCCTGGAAGCAGCTGGGGGTGCACTTCTGGCTAATTAGACAGTAAACATTCTCCATGCTCAACTGCTGTCAGTTTTCCGTGTCCCATGCTTCTTCCCACTTTGAGAAACTTGATCTCTTGGACTACAGCTTTTAAACCATGCAGAGTGCCAAACATCAACTCCTGAAAGATCACCCACATAGCTGCATCTAAAAAGTAGGTTCATAAAGTCAACAATCAAATGCATCTAATTCCTTTCCACAATAAAGGTATTGTACAGTTTTACAACAATACTAATTTTTTACTTAGATCACTCTTTCTACAAATAAAGCCAAAATGTCCAAACTTGCTGATTCACAGATTCTTCCTTGCCGATGACAACTCCTGTATGAGCTTAGCTGCTTCATAAATTCTACACAATTGCTAGATTCAAAAAGGTTGCTGGCCTGCTTGGCCTGCTCTCAGGCAAAGCTGACCGAAGAGTGGAGCTAAACCTATAAAGTCATTACCAACTCTCCACCACATATAATCAAACAGGTAATGCCATCTAAGAGATTACAGTAATTAGGTCCAAAATTAGATCCATGAAAATCAATTATTCTTACTAATCTTCTACATGGCACGATTATACAGACAAGAAGATCAACATAGTTTGGTGTTCAACATAGTTTGGTGTTAAACACCTATAAACTGTTGCATAAATATTCTATGAGATTGCTGTACAATGCTATTTCTGGGCTAAAAACATTTGTTTTAAGTGGCTTAACTGGCTCTGACCATAGCTGTTGAGCCATACATTTTCTTCTGTAAATTCCCTTGTCCCAAGTCCTAAGCAGTTACATCAGAAATACTATTCTTTCTAATAACTCAAGACAGATAAATTTTTATAATTGCTAAAATAAGTGTATGTAATTGCTATATTAGCTCAATTCTATTAAAACCTGGATTCAGAAAACAACAACACTGCATTGGAGCATGGAATATTTACTACTGTCCTTGCACACTTTTACCAAACGAAAAGGAATATCTGATGTGGGAGATATCAGAGCTTCATGATCTCTATTACAGAAAATACAAAATCAAAGCATTATTCTTCCACACATTACTTCGTTGTTGAGTTCTGCTCTTAAAGCTTTGAGATCATGGGCATTAAGAAGCATAACCTCTAGCAGCGAGGAAAAAAATCGCAAATACTAACATTTCTAAACAAGAAGCAGCATCAACACTCATACATTTTTGTCACTGTGATGGTTCAGGCTAAATTC
>VXAZ01001051.1:0-10029 GCA_013399875.1 Gymnorhina tibicen | reverse complement strand
AGATTCAGAGTCCTTTGTAGGTGCAGCTCTGCTGTCTCCCGAGCTGGANGCCCTCTCCGGAGCTGGGGTGCGGCATGGGCTCCTCCGGGTCACAATGTGGGGCCTCCCGGTGATGGTGTTCCGGACCAGAGCTGAAACAGTTCCAGGAGAAGAAGAAGAAGCCACAGTTCCAGGAAAAGTTCTTGCCTCAGATAGCAGGCTATCTAAAAAGCAAAGAATTTTAACTCTCCATCTCTCTCCTGAGAAAAGGAGCCGAGAGCTTGGGAAAAACAGGAAGGTGCTTTCCTTGGCTCTGCAGCAGCAGCAAGAATGCAGGGGAGTGTATGTGTCCTTGAGCACAAACCGCTCTGAAGAATTCACCTGGCTTCTCTCCCCCCTCTCCTGGGCCCAGCTTAAAGACACAGGAAGACATAGGATTCATGTCTGGGCATAGAGCAGGCGATAGGGGATACAGTATCCTAAAGTCACCCCAAGACATACATCTTTATTATTATTAATTATCAGATTATTAGTTCCAGGTTTCACTATAATACATCTTTGACTTACACAATATAGCCATGTAGTTCAGATAAAGTTCAGCTTGCAGCCTAACAATTCTAGCTACTTATGCCAAGTGCTCACTTAGCTACTTTCAAATAATATGACATTTCAAACAGTACAAAATTTTAACAAATGTCTGAAGGGAACTTTGCTGAGCAGCACACCTGGATTTCAATTGTCTGCAGTGGAATTGAGGATTGCTCTGCTCCTATTTTATGTCCCCTGCTTACATGTGTTTGGCTTGCTAGCTGAACAGACAGGCTATGTGCTAATTACATGGCTGGTGCCTGGTGGTCTGCAGCCATGGTGGCATGGTGCTGCTGTTGTCCTGAAACAGGTTCTTTCACCATTTGTGCAAGAGGCCAATCCACACACAGAGTCAAGGTATTTGATTTACTTACAGTTCTGCACAGAAAAGGGTGCTGGGTGGCAAATCCACAAAGCCAGCATGACTATCAAAACTTTTCACCATAGATTTTAGCAAACAAAGGCATTAATGTTAATTGGCTACAAGTTACAAAGTTCTCTCATTAGTATTCTATCTTCTATTGGTTAAATGATTGTCTTGCTTCTTAGGCTAATTAGTCCACATGCTCAGTCTTCTTCTTTGAGTTGGTGGGTTTCTTGGGTCAGTGGGCTGTGAGTTGGGGGTCATGATCTCTCCCTGCCAGAATAACCTTTACCTAGTTTGGTTAGTTGGCCTTTTTTTTGTTCCTTGTAATCTGGCCTTATCTTGGTTGTTTCACCAAGTGTCTTGGTTTGAAAGACAGGTGTCTGCTAAGGAAGGCAGGAGCCCCCCCTTGAAATGGAAAAATACAACCCCCTTCCCTCCAAATTATTATAAATTTGAAATTAAGGGGCTTTCAGGCAAAGATATGAGGAAATGGGAATAACAGTTTTTACTAATATATATATACATATATAACAAAACAATAATACAGAGAAACTGGTTTAAAGCCTGACAGTCAGGGATACAACCTGGCACCCTGCCGGGCAGGGTGTTGGTGGCAGTCCAATGTAGTGGTAGCTGCAGTTCTCTTTGAAATGGTCCTGTTGAAGCGGTGATCTTGTAGAAAGAGGTCTGAGCAGTCCGATTCGGTGGTAGCTGCAGTTCTCCTTGAAATGGTCCTGTTGAAGTGGTGATCTTGTAGAAGGAGAAGTCTGGTCCTCCTCCAAAAATCCAGTGGTGGTGTAGTCCTTGTCCTCTGGGATCCCAGCAGGTAAGGCTGCTCATGCTGTTCCAAACTCCAGATTTTATCCCGGTGGGAATGCTTGGCTCCTTCCCCCTGGGCAGAGCATCTCACAATGGGATGGTGAGTCATGGGGCAAGGCACTGATGGGCCCATTAACAGGAGATAGTCCAGGTGCAGGTTATCTATGAGTCATGGGGCAAGGCATTGTTGGGCCTATTAACAGAAGCTAGTCCCGAGGGAGGAGGCAAGGAACATCGGCACATCTGGTTTTCAACAGCTCATGGTAATAGAATACATTGTAACCCAGGACACCAAGTGTCACTGGTTCATTGGTTAAGCATTCTGTTATGTGTGGTTTCAGTTGATGTATTATCTCGAGTTTCTTTTTTCTATTCTTTTTCTATAGCTCCAGTTACTGAAGCTTATTAAGGCTGCAATTGCTGAGACATGTTAAACAAAACTTATCTATTTGGAAGCCGTACATCAGTGCCTCTGATCTGCTAAGGGGCAAGTGTCACTGGGCTCTATTTGGTGCAGACCAGGGCTGTATGTTGTTTATACTATCGTTCCCTTGTCAAATGTATTTGACATTGTCCAACAGACTCAAAAAGGGTAAGATGTGCAGACAGTGTTATTATATAAGCTTCTCCACTTTAGGAATCTCTCATGGTTTAGGAATGGCACTCCAAATCACAAGCTGTTCCTACACCCTGTCCCTCTCTGGTGGAAGACAAAAGGCAGACATTACGGGTTCAGATAAGAACAATTTACTGGAAACAGCAATGAGATAAGAAAACAAACATTAACACCAACAATATTAATAACAAAAGTATACAAAAGAGGATTATTTACATGTAAACATGCTTACCAAGCCTGGGACAATGAAAAACAATTTTGGATGGACCATCCACACCCACATTTTTCCCCAGCCGCAAGCCACGCCCACCTTCTTCCCAAAAGCGAGAGTCCCTTTCTTCCACCCCCTGGCAGTGACATGAGGTGGTATAGAATAACAACATAGACATGCCCACACAGCTCCAGGCTCTGCCCCCTCATGGCTACTGCAAAAAAAAATTAACTCTATCTGAGCCAAAAACCAGGACAGAATCTTAAAACTTCCAGTGGCATAGTCATTTATTTTGTATGCCTGATTTTATATTGCATTGGAACCTTCTGTGCTGTTCAAAGAAACAATCTAAAAGATCACACAAACAGATGGGCATACAGCTTTATAGGAACCTGCTAAGTCTTAGACTCTGTGTGTGAGTCAGCACAGGCAGGCAGCCAGGACAACCACAAACCCACAGCTAAAACGCAAAGAGTAAATTTATTTCCATTACCTTGATAACTGGGGGATCCCCGAAGCAAAACCCAGACAGAGGTATACAAATGGAGATGCAGGCACTGTTAAACTCATTCCATGCTAGAGGATCACTGGCCTGCACACTGGTTTATCAAGGGTTATTCCCAGCTGCAAGGTCACCTGAGCATATTTACAGTCCTCCTCAGCAATCTTCCACTTTCAGCTAATTCCTCCCAACACTGCTACAATGTTATATTGTAGAAATTCTCAGTATGTGTAAAATGTACATGTTCAGTGGCCCAAAATGTAATAATGTCTTTAAAACCCTCTATGCATAATATAAAATAAAATAACAAAGAAGGAGGCCTCTTTCTTATTTGTCTGAAATGTAGAAAAATATAATCCTAGAATCTATCCTGAGTTGGAAGGGGCTATCATGGGAAACCCAAAATGTTATTGTATTCCATATCTATCTGTGCATAAAATTGTTACTGTCTCTTTAAGACTCTGCAGCCAGAAAATGGAACCTGGGGAAGGGGAGTCCCCTAGGCTCTTTAGAAGTCAAGGCAATCAGGCAGAGTCTCTCTGGCTGCTTGGCTTGGCTCTTGGTTTTCTTGCCACAGAGCTGAGGAATCACGGGCAGAGGCTTCCCTTTTGGGTTCTCTTTTGTTTCTTTTCTGAGGGGGTTGCTCCAAACAGGTTTTTTTTTCTCCTCGGCTTGTGTTCCCAGTCCTGGACTGCTTCGGGGTGAGTTTCACAAGTGCCTGACTGTGGCCACGGCATTGCTTAAGGGAAGAAATGGAGCGGCTCTGCTCCAGTCTGGGCTGCCCCTGCGTCTGTGCAGAGAGAGAGTTTCTCCCCCTCCAGCCCACCAGTGGCTTGAAAGACAGAACCACCAACGTCAGCAGAGTCCAGAAGGTGGCAGAAGGAAGTGGCGGGTGGTGGCGCTGACCCCACACGTACCAGCACTTCTCTTCTGCTGCTAGAACTGCTTCGTAAGCTCCTACCCTCCCGCGAGGGTTTCTTTTGTCTGCCATCTTTTTCCTTTTGTCTCTCAGACCGCATGGTGGATTGGAGGGGGCCATCTTGGGGGAGAAAGCTGACACCATTTTCCCTTTGTCTCCCTACACATGGTCATCTGTGGGGGCGGCCATTTTGGAAGGGAGGGGTAGTCTGCCATTTTCGGTGTCTCTGTTCTCAAGGAGTTTGTGAGATTTAGCAAATTTGTATCTAGTGATTATTCACTGTTTTGGTTTTTTTTTCCCCTGTTGCTGTTTCACTTGTTAGTAAGCTGTTATTTTTTTACTTATATCTACTCACATTTGTTCCTTATTGGTGGAAAGAGATTGGTTAAAACTAAGGGGAGGTAACTCATTTTAGAGTGTCCACCTCTTTAAATTGTCTTAAACCAAGACAGTACCTACAAGGATCATCAAGTCCAACTCCTGACTCTACACAGGGCAACCTAAATGTTAAATCATATATCTAAAAGCATTGTCCAAACACTTCTCGAGCACTGACAGGCTCGGAGCAATGACCACTTCCCTGGGGAGCTTGTTCCAGTGCTTGACCATCCTCTCAGTGAAGAGCTATTTCCTAACATTCAGTGTGAACTTCCTCTGACCCAGCTTTAAGCCATTCCCTCATGTCCTATCACCGGACACCAGAGAGAAGAGATCAGGACGTCCCTTTCCGCTCCCCCCCATGAGGAAGTTGCAGATAGCAATGAGGGCACCCCTCAGCCTTATTTTTCCTAAGCTGAACAAACTTAGTATCCTCAGCCACTCCTCATAAGTCTATTCCTTTCACTATCTTTGTGGCCCTCCTTTGGACACATTCCAATATTTCTACTGATGCCTGAAAGACAGGCTGGAAATAAATCTCCATAGACCGATGTCTATAGAGCAGGTATTTGTTTATTGCAGCGCTGGTGGCAAGGGGGATTTCTCCTCNGCTTGCCAACTTCTCATTAGTATGACACTTACTTATCTCTGAAGCTATACACCTGGTAAGTTTTTATTTCTTTTCTTTTTCTCTATTCAGCATATAAGCAACTAGTTAACTATATACTAGCTATTACATTGCATATAAAGTTATTCACATTAGATTATATGGGTATCAAAAGTTATGATTCAGGTTATAAGCATCAAGTTATAGGTATAGAAGTTATGCTTCAGGCTACATAAGTAAAAGTTATGATTCAGGCTATATAAGTATAGAAGGCTATGCTTCAGGTTATATTGATATTCTTCAAGTTATATTGATAAAAAGTCATGATTTGGGTTATAGTGATATTAAGGTTACATAGATATCTTATAACCCAAGCTATATAAGCACTTTGTTGTTGTGACCTGAGTTATATAGACATCACTACATCCTTCTTATGTTGTGAAGCCCAAAACTGCACACAGTACTTAAGGTGATGCCACACCAGTTAGCTATACTGTGCCTAATGCACCCCAGGATGCAGTCGGCCTTTTTGGCCTCCAGGACATACTGTTGACTCATACTGATCCTACCATCAACCAAACCCCCTAGATCCCTTTCTGCAGGGCTGCACTCCAGCCTCTTGACCCCCCAGTCTATAAGTACATCCAAGATTACACCATCCCAGGTGCAGAATCCAGCATTTGTCCTTGTTAAACTTCATAGGATTTGTGATTGCCCAGCACTCTAATCTATCAAGATCTCTCTACAAGGCCTCTCAAGGGAATCAACAGCTCCTCCTAATTTAGTAGCATTGTCAAACTTAGTGTGCAATCATCTCCTGTATTCATGTCATTGATCAAAACACTGAAGAGAACCGGCCCTGAAATTGAGCCCTGGGGAACACCACTAGTGACTGGCCTCCAGTCAGATGTTACCCTATTTACTATAACTTTGAACCTGACCCTTCAGCCAATTGTTCACCCATCATATTGTGTACATGGCTAGCTGTGTGCTGGGCATTTTGTCCAGAAAGACAGTGTGAGAGACTGTATCAAAAGCATTGCCAAAATGAAAGAAAACCCCCATATCCACTGCCTTCCCTTCACCCACTAGGTGGGTGAGCTTGTCATAAAAGGATATTAAGTTAGTAAGTTATGACTTTCTCTTCATGAACCCATCTTGGCTTTGACTGATGACTGCATTGTCTTGCAGGTGTTTTTCAATAACTCCCATAATAATCTCCATAATTTTAATAGACAACAAGGTGACACTGACAGGCCTATAGCTACCAGGGTCTTCTTTCTTGCCCTTGAAAACTGGAATGACATTTGCTAGCTTTCAGTCAACTGGGACCTCACGAGATTCCCAAAACTGTTGATAAATAACTGACAGAGGCCTTGCAAATAACATCAGGCAACTCTTTCAGTACCCTGGGATGAATCCCATTGTGCCTCATAGACTTATGTACATTCAGTTGCAGCAGCAAATCCCATGCAAGTTCAAAGTCAACTGGAAGCTTATCCATAACCCCAGTCATGGTTTTCCAACCCAGGTCTCCAGGGATCCCAGGGCCCATCATTGCTGTTAAAGACAGAAGCAAAGAAGGCATTAAATGTCTCTATTTTCACCCTTAATGTCAGTGAAAGCTAACACTATCAACTGAATGGAAGGAGATTTATCATATTCTCTGCTAGATCTACCAGTATTATATGAACATACATGCAAATCCAAGAGGGGAGAAGAGAAAATTTGTCCCATTTTTTGCAAGGGAAATTATCTGGGAAAGTCCTGCTGTTCCCACTATCAAGCTCATTTGACTATGGCTCAGTACCTGAATGTATCAAGTTTCCTACAAGTCCCACTTCTCAAACTGGGATTCTGAGATGCTTTTCAGACTATGCCTGTGTTATGAATGGATGTGAGAGTTTAGATAAGTCCTTGCCTTTTGCTCAGGCCTCTGGCAGCAGGCAGTAGCCTTATGGGGTGGTCAGCACCCCAAGACCCACTCTTGTTTGCAAGTTCTTTAATAATGGCTGATTCGGTCTGTTATAGAATGAATTATTTATTTAATAGACACAAAACTAACAGACATAAGACTTAAAACAGACTATTACTACACAGGAATAAGACAAAAAGAGACAACTAGTATTACATGTGGGGTTAAAGGTACCATTAACTTTATAGCTAGCGATGAAATAATATAACTTAGGATCCAATGTTTCTTACCATCCAATTCCTGACGGAGCACACATGGAAATCCTTTCTCTCAATTCCCAGGAAAGTAACCACGGAATCTGCATCCAAACTCTGGGAAGAAGTCCTGCACGTTCTCAGGGTGTGTGTAGGAGACTGCCTCTGTGGTAATCAGTATTACTTTTATAGTGTAAAGCAGGCCTTTTGGTCACCTATGTTTGTTTTCTTTTATCTCTTCCCACATCCGCTCTCCATACCAAGGTGTTGATTCTTGGTTAGGCTTGCAGACCTTTTGGCTCCAGGAGATGGTCCCTGCTGGGCCTTGCCTGCCTGGGTTCTCTCTCCTATCTGCACCGGCCACCTGTGGTGGGGAGAGGGGGGATATGCCCTGCCACAGCCTGTTTCTGAAAACAGGCAGAAAAGAGTTAATACTTGGTAGCCAGTATGTTTATTAGCCCTTCTCCCCTCTCAAGCATCTATCCTAGGAGATACATGGCACAGTATTTTCCCATCCTTTGCTGAGTGCTTCTGTTTCTGCAGCACAGAAGATCCCAAAAGATTAGTATTGTGCTGAGGGAAAGAATTTCCTTTTCTGAACTAGGTGCTGAAAGGTGCTGGTGAGATCATTGTCTCCAGTTGTCTTAAACATGGAAGAGGGCCCACAATAAAATAACATCAGCAGGCATTTTCTATAGCAAGTCACATCCAATAGCCCTGAAGTTCTACAAGCACTAATCTTTTCAAAGAAGCACATTGAGATTCACATTTACAAAGCAATTGCAAAGGCAAAGGATAGTCAAAACCTGAGCACAGTTTTCTGCTTAGAGTTGATTTACCGCACTATGTTGGAAAGCNAGTCAGCTGGCCAGGATCCTCCTCACCTGGTCTTGTGACCTGTGTGAGGAGGGTCCCCCTGGTTGGTCAGCAGCCAGACAGTCACTCTAACTTTGGGTCACACCACATTGGCCTTCAGCTGTTGTCCCTCCCCTGTCTGTGCCCCTTGATAAAGAACCTGGCGGGCGGGGCCCGCCCTCTTGCTACCTGGCCAGCCTGCGTGCTGGTCAGAATAAACACCGGATCCCTCGCAAGAGCCATCTCTGGACTCTTTACTTCTGATACCGCTCGAGCTAGCAAGCTCTGTGTGGGCTTGGCCGCGTGCCTCCATCGCACGGGAGAGAGAGAAGCTGTATGCGAGGTGCCCGGACACCGCCAGGAGTTCCTGAGCCAGGAATTCTTAGGGAAAAGCGACAGTTTCCTCCATCAGCCAGGCTCCACAGCGGCACATATCTGCCATTTATTTTGAACATGGTGAGCCAAATTTAGCTTTCCATTTTTCTGATATATCCCAGTTATTTTAGCACATAATAGATCAAACCTATATTTAATACATATTTATCACTGAAATCAAAAAGCAATTTCAAGTTACTCAGGCTCGAGGGCTTTGGGTACCTTAATTTTCTTATGCAAGGTCAAATTCATTCCTGAAAAAAAATGTCAAATTCAGTATTCTTGTTTTCCTGAAAGATGAATTTAGCTCAAAATGCTCATGCATCTAAAGCAATTATAGCATTATTTTTCTAATTTAATATTAAGTAGTTACTCTTTGATTTTAAGGATTTAACAGAGCATGGCAATATGCCTATCTGTAGTCATATTGAAAGGATCTTGGCCAAAAAAAATAAATAAATTACTGTACCAAAATCATGAGATAATACCCCTCACCAGAAATCAGATATAAAATCTAAAAGACAGCAAACACTGAATTTCAGCCAGAGAGGTGTCAATCTAGCTATAGCTGTTGCAGTATTGTAAAGACCAGGAAATGAATCCAAACGCAGTCAGCAGGAAAATGTGATATTTAATTAATTGTCCACTTATATGTCTTAATCCCATAAGGATATTGGTCAGTACTCCATCCACCCCTCAGGGTGATTGGGTGAGGTGTTAAAACATCCATTCCACCAGTGTACCATAACAAGATTCAGACAAACACCAAGTGTACAGATAGTTACAGAAAAAACATCTTATTGTTTTGATAGTTCGCGTGAAAAAGAGAAGATTCACACAGAACAGTGCAAGAAGCTGGAAAATCCTTCTAACAGGCTTTTCTGTATCCACATATAGCAAAATTAATTTACACTGGGCAAGAGTTGTGGTGGCCCCACTATTGTGGGGGAAAAGGACTGTCATTTGGGCACCCTCCCAAGAGTTGCAGCACTATATCACAGAGGGATGTCTAATTCTCAGCCAAGGCAATGAAAACTTTGCGGTATAAAATATAGATCCTGTGAGGATTTCAGTTGTAAACAAAGCATCTGAAAGGTTTAGCTATAACAACACAAATTCATCAGATTTATCATCAGATGTAGTTCTTAACAACTAGGAAATTCGTACAGGTTTTCTTCTCATAGGTGTCTCCAGTTCTTCTTAGAGGAAGACCACTGTGTTACCAAAAATTGGATAAAATATAAAACTCCTTAACACCAGTGTAGCATTAAGAAGCAGGCATTCTTTATTTGGCCACATGCATGGGGGAATAGCTCCTCCCAAAGCCGTGCATGCTGAGTACAGGAAAGTTCCTGTTTATATACTGCATTTTACATACATAATCATTGATTGTCCCAGAATAAACATACATAAGATAATCTTTTCCCCGAAATCATTAACATATTTTCCCTCCCATTTACGCATGCGTTCTTCTGTCCTGGGGGTCTCTCTGGTGGTCCCTGGTGGTCGTAGACCCCAATGTTCCAGTCGACCTGGCTGAGTTGGCAGGGCACTGGGGCTGGTGAACTTGCAGTTCTTCTTCTTACACGATGGGCATTGTGCAGTTCTATAGTGTAAAAATCACTTGAGGATTTTTACCTGTTA
>VXAZ01001050.1:313246-468300 GCA_013399875.1 Gymnorhina tibicen | reverse complement strand
TATATATATATATATACACTTATCAATGTAAGTAATTGTACATATGCATAAAACTGCCAAGTCTTTACCTTTAAACAAGCAAAACAGTGGCCCAGAAAACATCAGTAGTGCTATGGAGCTTTTAAGAGTGATCAGTTGTTCACTGTTCCTTGCCAATCTCAAACTAGCATCAGGTAAAGGTAGCAGATAGCAAGTTCAGATGGAAGAAAAGCAAGTATTTCTTGACGGTCTGTAGTTAAGCTGTTAAGCTCCTTGGCTCAAGATGTGGGAGTGCTACAAGTCTGTAGGAACTCGTGCGTTAACTGGAGAAACTAAAAAAGGTTGAAAGGACTGTATAATTCAAAAATATGACCATTGTTTCAGCATATTACTGAGATTTCAGTTCTAAGAGGTGGGGAGGATATCGTGAAGAACTATCACTATTTACTTGGGGGGGTTAAATATGTTTATATACACACACCTAAGTTGTTTCTGGCCTCTGTGTCTCACCACTGCTGGCAGAATACTCAGATAAATGTTTCTTTTATCTTTTGCATTATAGACAGTTATATGTTTTTATAACTTTTAGTTTATTCTTTACAAGAAATAGTTTATTTTGGGCAAAGTCAATGGATGGCATTCTGCACATTGTCACATATGTGTTTGTGGCCAATAGTGTATCTCCAGGGTTTAAATCGTTATCTCAATTGTTTAAATCCATGATTTTCATGTTCAAAACTATTTTCCCTTTTAGGAAAACCAGAATTAATTGGCCTAATTTATTGTCAGTGTGACAGTGCTCAGAGCTTCAACTTTTTTTCAGTGAAGTGCAATAATGCCTTCATTGTGAGCTGGAACAATTCCCAGATTTGCATATTCTTAAACAGCAAAACTATGTAAATAGAATATCATATAATGAAAGTCTAGAAGCGAAAAAAAAAAGAACACAAAACCTCCCACCTTTTGGGTACACTTTTCCTTATTTAATTTCTTCATTAAAAAAAAATAGTTTGAACAGAAATTTTAATGATTTGTTCGAGTAAGATCATCTAAGATACTTGGGGGGAAAAAAAACCTGGAAAAATTGAAATCACAGCAGATGACAGTAAAAAAAAAATCCTTTTCTTCTTTCTTTGAAACAAACTGATCAACTATTTTCTAATGAACTGCAATGTGATGACTCCTGATAAGTCCTGATCATATTTCACAACTGCTTTTTCTGTGGTCCACCTTGATTAGAATATGAATATTAGTGGTCTGGGGTTTTTAATAAGTTCCACAGATGTCTGCATGACAGGGAGACAGATGAAAATTTTTGATAGCAAGATTTTTGCTTTATTTGTTTGGAGTCAAATCTTGCTTCCCAAGCTGAAACAACTTTGCCCGTGCAAGAGTTTTGTCCGTATCAAACTTTAACACATTCTAGCACAATTCCTCTGCTTAGCAATATCTACTCTAGAAAGATACAGCCCTCCAGTAACTGTGATGTTCCTAAGCCATCAACAGTAGCATGAATCATAAGATACATGGCTGTCAACAGTAATTAACTCAACATTTATGAAGTTACACGATTAAGGATAATTATAGTCTCCTACCTCCTTATCCCAGCCATCAGCAACTTTAAAAACCTAGTGCAAGAACATCTATCTCATGAACTTGAGTTTATGGACAGTTCTATTCAGTGTGTTAGTGAATTCTTTAGCATGCTTCTTCATATATTGGTTTATACCTCACACTTGTAAGGGACTTACAGATCACAATTGCCTTAAACACTGTCAAGGCCACAGAAGGAACTTGCCATAAGATCATACCCACAGTGCAAACATGAGATAAGCACAGAAGAGAGGAATTTGCAGCAGGAAGGTGCTAATTCCAGGCCTAAAGAAGGTGAGTTGTGGTTAACACATCCTGGCTAATGCATCCAGACAAAATTTCCCACTGTGACAGACAGTTGGAAAGCAAACAAATTCTTATACACATATCATTTCAAGTTATGGGAACATCTGCAACCACCTCATGGATACCCAGGATTTGAACTATAAAACTGCTACCGGCAGAAGAATGACTCCAGGGCCCCCATCACTGAGAAGACCTGGGTGAAGAAAGTTCTCCTGTCTGGATCCATGGATAGAGGTATCTTTCTACTTCTTCTGTCTCTTCTCACACTCTTGCTTCCTCTCTCCCCACCCTTTCCAATTTTTTTCTCTCTTACATTTATTATTAAATAAAATCCATACTATTGCCTTTGGCATATGATTTCATTTACACCTTAATTCAGGCATAAGCATCTCTCAATAATCGTATCTTAACAATACTGCCTTGCAAAAGTATCAACACAATATTAGAAAAAGTTTGAGACACCTACTAATGCATTAAATTTGTTAATTACTTTCTGATGCTAAAATGACCAAATCTAACAGGTAGGAACTTCAGATCACACAAAACTGCAAAAGCACTGGATTCAGAAGCTCTGTGGGATGTCTTCAGGTAGTGTAAAAGGTTTACAATGTTCATGGTCAATTATGCTTGAGATTAGATACAAAACTGATTCTCTGACTCTTGATATACCAGTAGGTATTCAGGCATGAAAATACATGCATTCTTGCATGCAGTACATGGTTTTTAAAATAATCAGGTATTTTAACCATGGAAACTTCTAGTATCACAGGTTTTTGATTGAGCTTTATGAAACTTTGGGGGTCTTTTTTTAGCAAGAACTGCCCAAACTTTCTTTGGAGTTAGAATCTGAAACATCCTGAGTAAGAAAGAGATGAAATCAAACCACAGTAAAATGTTTAAAATGTGCTGCTCCTTTTTGGAAACGTGAATCTTCACACCTAAAAGAAGGTGAAAAAAACCAGGTGTGGATCAAATTATGTAATCCATAGGTGTAATGTGTGTCAGTAAATTACCTGCAGGTATATGCCTGGTTCTGCCATTCCTCTGCCAGATGTGGTATGCATCAAAGCTGATGCAAAGATTAACATTAATGGGTAGATTAACACTAATGGATAGAGATGTAGGCTGCAAGAAAGAGAAATTATTCAGCATTTTGTTGCCTGAGGACAAGTTCCTTGCTGCATACACTTGCTATCTAGAGTTTCTTTTTCCCTTATTATGTTTTGCTTTATCCAGCTTAAAAGCTTCATTTTTAGCTTTCTGTTAGAAGTAGTTTTCTTAGTTTCCTCAAAATTAAAGTAGTTCACATTAAACCACTGATGATTCTTTCCCACAAGTGTATTTTGTACGAATGATACGAATGGGTTATGTGAACCCACCTTCCAGAAGTATTCACCATGGCTCTCACATAGGTAAGCATAACTATATACAGATTCAGCATTTTGATTTTTGGTGTTCACTTTGGGATTAAAGAAATAGTTTATGAGAGTAATCTTATTACCTTAAAAAATACATCTTTTGGGAAGAGTTGATAACAGTCCCTAAGGTCTGCTCTAACCAATTGTTCTCCAGGCTTGATTTCTGCCTGTTTCATTTCTTAGATTCTTTTTATTTTCTAAACTTCCCTCTTACCTTCTGTGTTACACACATGAAAATTTTGAGTTCCTTTCTTATATATAATGTATTCTATATTTATTATTTTAGCTACTTTCAATCTACTATATAGCCCTAGCTCTGAATATAAATGCTGCCAATAATTAGATAATTTGAGTGTAATTATATCTGATTATAATAATACAGACAGAAATATAAAATATTTTTTCAGAATAAATTATTTAATGTATCTAACCTTTCTGCCAGTTGTCACGGGTATCTTATTGCAACACTGTAAGTCAAAATCAAGCTTTAAGAGTATGATTTCTTTCTTGCTAAGAAATCCATCAGGTTTTTTTAAAATATTATCTCTTCTTTAAAAGTAGCAAATTGTCTTTCTATTGTACTTTGTGTGTGCTGTAACACAAATGGTAAATGATCATATGGGATTGAAATGCATTCTGAGGGCAAATTCAGACTCGTTCCTGGGAAATAACTTCAGCTACTAAATTTTTGTTTGTCTTGGTGATAAAGATATTGGCAAATGAAGAAGTGGACTTAAACCACAAAATTGTTTCTATGGGTCATTGAATAGCTAAAAGTTCAAAATTTTTTCTACACATTCAAGCAAGCCCCAGTGGAAATTACGTTTTAAAACTGTAGAGGTTTAGGGAAACTGGAGTACAGTCTTTTAGGAAACAGTGTCACTGGCAATGAAAACCCTGTTGAAAAGGACAAACAAATGTTTGGTTTCTCTGCTATTTTTCTTATTGTCTTTTCCTTTGACACACAAAATTCTTTAGTCTAAGAAACATTTGGAATCAGAAAGAATGGGAAGAGACTGCAACATAAACACCAAGTTTCTGATTATTGTGACAGTTCAAGAATGAATACTGTAGTCACTTCAATGACATGTAAAGAAAATTAAATGTCTGCAGCAAATAGCATTGTACACAGCTGAAGATTAGAACTATATTTAAAAGAGAAAAAAAGAAAGAAAACACTACCACGGGTCTTTTCTCATTTTTAAGATACCCATCTCAGTATCCTATTGAAAATCCAAAGTTTCATTTTCCATTCCAGACATAGTTCTGTATAAATATATAGTCTCAAATTCATCTGAAACTTTATTAAATTTGAGGTTAAAAAAAACAGATTAAAAAATTCCAAAAAATTCTTTATCCTCTAAAGAATGGCAAACTGTGGAGAAAACTGCAGCAAACTTTATGATACATAGGGTTCAGATTTGTTTCAACTGCAGTCTTCAGACTTGCTGTTAGTATAAGTAATTGGGGTGCTTGTCAAACAATGTATTTCATGACACCCACGTCCCATGAATCAGGTTAATTGTGGTGTTCATAGCAGACAGGGCAGGATATTACTTATGCTCTTTAAATTGTCCGTTTATCAAACTCTGGTGTTCCACAAAAGAAAGGAGATATATAGGGTCACATCTAAAATATCCGAGACAAGACAGACTGTCTAGTCTATTCCAGAACATCTTCAATAAATCTATTCACTTTGCTCAGTTTGAATTAAGATCTGACCTTCTTTGTTAGCCAGTCATAGCAACCATGAATAGCTAAAAAACTTAAATGTATTGGGCGCATCTTACATCAACTTGTTTTTTCTGTGGTGAAAAAAGACATCACAGTTGCAGGTTTTTCAGTAGAATACAGCAAATAAAATTTTTTGTAAGGAAAAAAAATTGTCCTAAGGGAAACAATGGAATTTGGGAATGAATGAACATTGAACTTACCCTTATCCAAACACAGTGAGGCATGAAAGACCTTTGAGGAAATATGTTTAATGTCTCTGTGTAGACGGTAGAGAGCCAAAAAGGGGCTTGATTCATAAAAATAATAAAAGTACCCTCCCAGGCTCCAAATGAAATACAAATTTTTGTCAAATGTCTTGGTTATATTCATAAACAGTATTTGATATGATCTGTCTTTTAGTCTTGGATGTGTTAATGATCAAGAAGCTTATACACGGCATCCTTTCCTTTCACAGTGTTAAGACCAATACCAGTGCTTACCGTGGGAACTCCTGTATCACAAGGATTTACACAAGCAGACTCTAAATCAAAGAATAAATAGACTTTTCAGAAATATAACACAATTCAGTTAGAGGGGAAATTTGCAATTCACCTAGGCCAATCTCCTGCCCAAAGTAGTGATAATTTCTAAGTCAGATCAGGTTGTTCAGACTTGTGCCTAAACAAGTTTTAAATATCTCCAAAAGTGAAGATTTTGTGACCCTACTATAGGGCTTAGCTGTTGCTGAAATTTTGAGTTGTGTCCTATTGCTATGACTGAATAGCAGCCTTTCTTCTGCACAATCTTTCCTTTATATAGTAGGTGAATTCAGTGTTATTCTCCTATTTTCTTTTCTAGACTAAACAAAAAACCTTCCCTCCACGTCTCCACACATCCTTGTGCAATAGACTTTCATTTATCTTGGTGGCCCTCCACTGGACTTCCTCCAATTTTTCCATTACGTCTTTTGCTTTCAGAGATTCCAAATTGGATGCAGCATTACAGATGTGCCCCCAAAAATGTGAAATAAACAGGTTAAATCACTTTTCTTGTCCTGATAGGTAGGAATTTGCTACCTCAGATCACAAAAACATAGAATCATAGAATGGTTTGGGTTGTAAGAGAACCCTGAAGATCTACTTTCAACTGCCCTGCTTTCAACTAGACCACGTTGCTCAAAGCCTGGCCTTGAACACTTCCAGGGATGATGCATCCACAACTTCTCTGGTCAACCTGTCCCTGTAACTCACTGCCCTCACAGTAAAAAATTTCTTCCTAGTATCTAGTCTAAAGCTACTCTTAGTTTAAACCCTTTCCCTCTTGTCCTGCCATTACATGCCCTTGCAAATAGTCTCACCCCATCTTTCCTCTAAATTCCCTTCAAGCACTGGATGGCCACAGTTAGGTCACCCCAAAGCCTTCTCTTTTCCAGGCTGAACAACCTCAATTCCCTCAGCCTTTCCTCATAAGAGGGGTAATCCCTCCCTCCAATCAACTTGTGCCAACTCTTCTGGACTTGCCCCAACAGATCAATGTCCTTCCTGTATTGGGGACCCCAGAGCTGGATGCAACACTCCAGGTGGGGTCTCACCAAAGTAGAATAAATAGAGGGGCAGAATCCTCTCCCTCACCCTACTGGCCATGCTGCTTTTGATTCAGTCCAGGATACAATCGGTTTTCTGGGTTACAAACACACATTGCTGGGTCATGTCCAGTGTCTCATCCACCAATCTACCCAAGTCCTTATCAGCAAGGCTTCTCTCAATCTGTTCATCCAACTGAGAATACCCAACACCCTGCCAGGGATTGCCCCTACCCAATTACAGTACCTTGCGCTTGGTCTTGTTAAACTGCGTGAGATTCCCATGGGCCCACTTCTAAAGCCTGTGTTGTGCCTCTGGATGGCATCCCATCCTTCAGGTGTGGCAACAGTACCACTGAGCTTGGTATCGTATGCAAGTTTTCTGATGGTGTTCTCAATCCCCTTGTCATTAATTAGGATATTAAATAACACTGCTCCCAGTTTGGACCCTTGAGGGACACCACTCATCACTGATGCCCATTGGGACTCTGAGCCATTGACCACTACCCTCTGGATGCAACCATTCAACTAATTTCTAATCCACCTAACAGTCCACCTGTCAAATCCATCACTCTCCAATTTGGAGAGAAAGATATTGGGGGGACGATGTCAAAGATTTTACAGAAATCCACATAAAAGACATCCATAGTCCTTCTCTTATCCACTGATGTAGTCACTCCAGCATTGAAGACCACCAGGTTTTCAGGCAGGATTTGCCCTTGGTGAAGCCATGCTGGCTGTCTCAAATCACCTGCCAGTTCTCCATGTGCCTTGGCACAGCTTCTGGGAGGATCTGTTCCACGATCTTCCCAGGCACAGAGGTGAGGCTGACAGCTCAGTACTTCCCAGAGTCATCCTTTCTTCCCTTTTTAAAGACAGGTATTATGTTTCCCTTTTTCCAGTCACCCAGGACTTTTCCTGACTGCCGTGACTTCAAATATCATGGAGAGTGGTTTGGCAACTACATCAGGCAATTCTTTCAGGACTCTGGGATGTATTTCATTGGGTTCCATAGACTTGTGCACATTCAGGTTCCTTGAGTGGTCATGAACCTGATCTTCGCTTACAGTGGTGGGGACTTTAGGACTTTACTCTTCCAGTCCCCATCTCTTCCGCATCCACTCAAGAGGTGTGGGAAGGGAGGTTGTCATTAAAGACTGAGACAAAAATTTGTTAAGTACTTCAGCCTTCTCCTTGCCTGTTGATATCCATTCACCACTGTTGTTTACCAGAGTAGGTAAACCTTTGACCTTCTTTTTCAGATTAAACATACCTGTAGAAGCCCTTCCTGTTATTCTTTGTGTCCCTTGCCAGGTTCAGTTCAAGCTTTGCTTTGAACTTCCTCACCCCCTCCCTCTCACATTTGTATTTCTCTATACTCTTCCCGGGTTATCTGTCCTTGTTTCCACTGCGTTTGATTTTTGCCCTGACCAGCAGTTCTCTATTCAGCCACACCAGTCTCTGGCCTTCCCTGCCCAAATTCTTGCTCCTGGGAATCACTAGCTCTTGTGCCCTATGGAAAACTTCTTTAAAAATCTTCCACCTCTGTTCCTCTCCCTTGTCCCCGAGGGCAGTCTCCCAGGGGATCCCACTGACAATCTCCCTGAAGAGCTGGAAATCTGTCTTCCTAAAGTTCAGAGGCATGACTTTACTCCTTACTTGATGTACATTCAGATCAAGATGAGATTAGCTGCTTGTATCACTAAGCATCAATACATGCAGCATTCCTTCACAGAAAAATGAATATTTATTTAATATTGGCTTTAAAAGCAGTGGGAAGAATACCATGTCATGTGACACACTGAAAACCTTGTGTTTTATCTACTATGATCCATAATATTTATTTGATATAATTTGATATTCAAGTGGTTTGGTTTTGTTTTACTGTGGCCTTTTTGCTTTGTTTTGCTTTGTTTTCACGTTTAAAATAACAAATAGTGAAAATATTTTGAAATAAAGTAACAGCATTTACACTAATCAAACTGACCTGGAACATTCCATACAGACTTAATGTTAGTTTCAAGAAAATGAAATTTCTTGCTGCATATGACCAATTTTTATGAAAGATAGTTATTGAAGAACATCAATAACTGAAAATATCTGCTTTTATCAGAGCAGTTGTACCTTGGAAGGAACAAGTATGAGCATGAAACACACTAATGAGGCAGTTGCAGCACAATGAGGTCTAGCTACAATGAAGGAGTAAAAAACAATAAGAGTTAGCAGTTTAAAAAGAATGTAGGTGTAGAAGGCAGAATTCAACCATGTGGCATAACTAATTTTATTAACAAATACAAAATAACAGATCAGAGATAAGTAATTTTAATAGTTATGAATACATTTGAGGAAAAGAGATTCATTTATTGAAATACCTGTGCATTTTTTACTTTGTCTTATTTTGTCAGATTTCCATGTAGCGGCTGAAGACACGAGTGTATTGAGCATTTACAAATTTTGAACCCAGACATTGCAACAAAAGTCTCTCTATGAATTGTGAAGAGTTGGACTTTCTTTGGCAACTAGATATACTAAATTACATCTCTGGGCTCTTTAAGACACTTTTGTTTAGCTCTTGTAAATTTTTTTCTTTTTTTTTAAATTTTTTAATTTCTGTAGATGATGTGGATCACAGTAAAGAAAGATTTGTCTTTCCCAATATGTGTTCACATTATTCTGTGGCTGTGAACAGAGAGTAGAGCTGTCTGAAAAGAAACCATGGTGTGAAGCACAAGAGGACCCTTTTGCTTTTATATTATGTTTAACTTGACCCAAGACAGTCATGCTATTTTCTTAACCTTCTGTAGCAGAAAGTCTACGGAGCAGTAAAAAACACCACAAAGATGCACAAACTGACTTTACCCAGGGGCCCACTTATTAGTTCAGTACATGCAAGCTAAAGAATTCTGCTAACAGATTTAACCTACTTTGTTGTTACATGTAACCAAACAAGAAAAAATTACTCACATCCCATTCCCACCTTCCCTAGAGTCATTCAACACCAGTTAACTGGCTGGAAACAGTGGCATTAGTACCAATCTACTTGGTCTGACTCAGTGCTGCTTTGATCAGACAAACTTACAGTGATGGAAAAAGAAAATTTGCCTTATTCCTTGAAGTCATAGCTACATTGCTAGTTTCAGAAATAACAACCCTGGCATTCATCAGCCCAAGTCTGGGTTTAGAAACAGGCAGTTTACAAAACCAATGGACATTTATTCAAGTAAAAGTAACTCTTCCAATGACTTATGTTTAGTAATATGCAAACATATTAGACAGATGATTACAAATGTTCTAAGCAGCCTATAAACTTACAGGCTTTATGGTAAACCAGTGTCTGAGTGGCATATCTCATGCTATCGGATGCACAAAAAAATTTACTGGAGAAACATTTTACCTTTAATTAACTCTTTAATCACATTGCTAATTAGTTTTAAAATAGAGCATGGATTAATGCTATAATATTCATTCATTATCTTCGAGCCATTTTCTCTCCTTGATATTTTCTGAAGAAATAATTTTGTCATCTGTTCTTTTTAGTGTCACATAAACACTATAAACACCTAACTCTTTTGCTGCAGATGATCACCATTATGCCCATGGAGTCATATTACAGGGAGAAGCAGTTATGACCTCTTTCATAATCCAAATTTGGCTACTCCAAAGCCACCAATGCTCTGTTGTACAAGGACCTACTTGATGTAATACACCACCTACAGAATGACCTGTTCTCAGTGCTTTAACTGACTGCCTGTTGACTGCCTGATACCTAAATCATGAAGGTATTAATATTGTCAGCTGCTACTTGTGCACTTGATACCTAAGCAGCTACATTTTAACTGCTCAGTAAGGCCTTATTTGAACCCAGTGAGTGAGGCAAAGGCCCAGGTGAACTCTAATCCTGGTGGAATAGGCAGCAGACTAGCACAAAAAGCTGTGGGCAACCTCAGCTGCAGGGCAGTCTAAAAATAATGTTTTCCAGTGATTGAGCCCACTCTTCAGTTCTTGCTTGAACTCTTTCAGAAAATGAGGGATCATTTTGTACATGATCATACCATACATAAATTCTGTGGTATTCACCTTTTTCTATGTTTTTATGAGAAGCATAGCTGCATCAATTGCACTATATATTGCTCATCTTATTTCTTCCAGTGTAACTTAAATAATGTTTGAATTTTATATCAGATACTCTACTATAACCTCTTTCAAGACTGTTAAAATTATGTCACTATTACATGTTTTCTGGAAAAACATGGAATATATGATGTGTCAATTTTAATTTTCTAGATGGTTCATCCTTAAGTGGTCATTCATTTCTTCTGCCTTAATGAAAGTAATTACACAAAGATTCAAAAACATATTTAATTTGATTGCTTGCAGTAGATTTATATGAAACACATTATAATAATATTGTCCTTACAGTGATAATCTGTATTACATGTAAGGTCTGTCCAGCTTTCTTTAATGATAATATTACCTGTAGTCAATAGGGTTTTTTTAATCATTCTGTCAGGACTAGATCTGTAGAGATAAGCAGTATTAGAAAAGTTTTGCAATTTTTTTCAGTAATTGTAAGAGAGCTGAATATCATGAATCCCATTTCTGTGGTAAGATTTTCTGTGCCTATACATTTGGAAAAGGATGCAAATTTAAAAGACAAAATAAGTCTTAGATAAGGTTGAGAAAGTAAACAAACACACAATCGAAAAGCTCCCAAAACATTTCCTACTGCAATACTGTTTCTGGAAAATTCTAGATATTTCCTGCCCAAATAAGATATAAATTTTGAAAAGGAGAGTGTAAATATTTGAGCCTTGGCACGTAGTTTTGGAGACTCTAGAGATCATTTTCATTTCTTCTTTAAATGTGTTCCATGTACAAACAGAAAATTCTGAATTCAGTTTTAACTCTGCCTAGGCTCATCCTTGCACCCTTAAAACCACATATTTCCTAAACCACTGTCTGGAAAGTCATGTTGTTCTGTGGCAGGCAATCACTGAACTAGCCTAAAGCCATACAGGCAGAGCTTTGAAGATTAAAAGTGTAACATTGTACTGGATGTAAATGGAAGAGGGAAGAAGGTTTTGCATACAGAGTACTGTCACACTGAACCTTTGAAAAAATTGTCCAGTGTAGGTTAGAAGTATGGCTAATGCACTAAGAAAAGCCTATGTGTTTCTGTTGCAGGAGCACAGCAAGACTTGCCCAATATGGGCTTTCAGATATCTACATCTCAGTCAGCACAGGAAAGCTCCTCTGCCTCCTTCCTCATGTGTGAAACACAATTATATATCTTTGATGAGGTGTATCACACTAAACTGGTACAACTGGGCCACTTCACTTAAGAGTTGGACTCGATGACCTCTTGTGGGGCCCTTCCAACTCACAATATTGTCATTTATAATAAGGTTATTTATGAGATGCCCCTGTGACAATTTTATCCAATAGTCATTTTCATTTAGAAGACACCTCATGCTGTGATCCAGAAACGCATCTGTGAAATACAAATTTGTAGAATTTAGTAAAGATAATTAAACAAGAAAAAAAAACCAAAACATGACAGATCAGTAGTAGTTGATAACTTGTTTTAGATATATTTTGAAGGTCTTTTGCAGTCTTGCTCAAAATATTTTATATACTGAAAGTCACAGGATCCCTTTGCCTGGCCACACTAAGCAGTGATTTGCAACAGCAGACTATCACATTCTATACTGACAGGGAGAGAAAGAGGTATTACCTATGGATCTAGAGACCTGCAGACATGTTTTGCCAAGAATAGCATGTATACATCCAAGTTTGATCTGGCTATTCAGATATTTTTGAGACCTTCAAAATTAATTTTCTGTAAATGATCCATAATCTGTGAAGGAATCTTTGGTATCAACAGTCAAATAAATTTTCTGAGAACTGTCCAGAGAATACATTCTGGAAAACAGTGCTGGGACAGAAAGAAATTTTTGATCATACTCTGGAAAAATTCTAAAGCACCTGAAGAGGGCTCCAGGATGTGAAACTTGGCTCTAAGTGGATGAACTCATGCAGAGCTTGATATTAAATTATTTGCATTATAAAATTCCTTGTGACACTCAACACAGTTCTTATAAAAAATTTATGATGCTGCCACCATAAAGAAAATTTGCCATTTAAAATTTTTAATAGTCCAATATCACAACTTTGTGATCAAGCCAAAATAAAATCAGCAGATATGGTGGTAAACAATAATAAAATCTAATTTCTTCTTACAGAGCAAACTCTTTTCTTTTCTGTTCTTTCTGCACCTTAAACAGTTTATTTACAAAATAGCTGTGTTCCTTTACCTTCCATTTTGAGTTCTCTGGGCAAACTATACTTTGATGGACTTGCTTTTAGGGTTTCTTTTCCCTTTCTGGTAAACAAGCTGCTCTAGGAGATAATTTTGTCGCTTTCTTTCTAAATTGCAGTAAAAGCTGTAAAAAGTCATTGGCCCGCCTCTAAGGTACATCAGCAGCTGCAGAGGGTTATGCTGACCTAAACACAGCTTATAACATACTATTTCAGTGCAAATAGATGCAATAGATAATGACACAAAGGTCATTAATATTATTATCATTTCAAATGCTAAAAATCTTGTCCAGAATTTCTTTTATGGAGCAATATTATAGCTTTAGGACAACATGCCTTCATTCTGCTGAAAAGCTGCAACTTTAAGGGCAAAGAACTTGATTCTGACAGATGCTGAATGTCATTCAGCCCATGGGGTTTGTGGATGCTGAGCACCTTGCCAAGGGATGCCTAGTACTTCACAGGATCCATCCATAGCAGCACTGCTGCTGTAAGCTCTTGGAGTTTCTGTCATATGGGCAATAGAAAAATGTGATAAAGTGTGTTTAGATGAAATATAGCAACCTACTCAGCTGTTAATACTGGCAGTGGTGAGTCAATCTGAAGACAGAGTTGAAAGGATTCTAGCTCTAAACTTGAAAAAGTTTTGGACCAATATAGGTAAATAAGAACACAGTAGGCTTCCAGAGGAACAGAAGTCCCAGTTTTAAGTCTATGAAAAGTGATGGAATTGTTTTGTCAAGATTACTGTTTAGTAGGCCCTTCAAAGTCCTCCAGTGTTCAGAAAACTGTTTGTCTTCTTTAGGGGAGATGTGCAAAATAGCAGTGGCTAACATTTTCATTTTCATTATGTTTGTTTCCCTTATGCTTGACTGCTCTATACAAAGCCATTCCCTATAATACTGGGCAATCTAGCTTGCAATTTTAAAAGCATCATTCACGATAAATAAATGTATCTATCTGTCAGATCTCAGAGTGAAACACAAATGTTCTGTGTTTTCCATGAGAGAAAAATACAATTCAAAAACTCCCCAAAGTAATTTTCTCCCAGGTCCATCATATACTCATATTTAATAGGCTTTTTAGTCCGGATGGACAATATTAGGAATTCTGCATAGTATATACAGAAATAAATTTACTAGAGCAATGATATGAACATTGTATCAAAAGCATAGCATATCTGGTGTTCACATGCCATTTCTTTTCTTTCTAACTTAACTTCCAAATCTCCTTGACCCAAATGTGCAGAGCACCCACCCATAAGTAACCGGATTCCAGGTGCCTGATGCATACATGCATGGGATTTATATGAATTGCGATACACCTGATCCCTTCCTTCTGCTAGTACACTTGAAAACAGAAAAACAAACAAGCAAAACTCCTAATTTTTGGGTCCATAGTATATTAGACCCAGAATAAAGCAGAATTCAAGATGATAGCAATACTCGTCTCTAAATGTGAATTCCAAGCAAGCACTTAAATAAAATCCAATGCATCTGCTGAAACAGAAAGGAACAGCAAAAAACCAACAAAACTGATGAACACTTTAGTGCCCTCCCCCTCCATACTACGAATATAGATGGAATAATTCACAGCTTTCATTGAGAAAGATGTGTTACTGGTGTCAGAACTGATTTTGATTACATAGCTTTTGTACCTATGCCTTTTAAGAATTTCTATCACTCTACTGACCTAAGCAAGAATTTGGATTCATGAAATAATGTCCCAGTTTGAGTAAAGGGATCCCAGATCTTTTAGTCACATTAGGAAATGCAAAATATCTATGAATCTATCACTATGACCTATATCCTCATCAAGAATTTGACAAGACTCAACAAAAGGAGCCAGGTTTTGTCCACTTTGTGTCCTTTCTTATTATCTAAATGATCTGTCATTCAACTAACTGAATAAGTATTGACAGACTTATTCTCACAGGTATGATAAGTATCGCTACTTCTCTTTTGCAGCTCAGGATCTGAACCACAGGCCAGGAAACAGGGAAACACATAAGCACATGGTCACCTGAGACATATCTGAGAAGCTTGGTTTATAAAATGAGAGCAAAGAACACATTTGAGAATTTGCCCAGACCTACATGACTGCCAAAGGTTCATTCAGATGGTTGTAACAATGTTAAGTGTTAAAAACCTAGAGCTTCTGAATGCTGCTGAATGGTTTTAACCACAGGTTCCTCTGCAGCAAGTATGTAGAAAGATCTTTATAGGACAAAATCTTTACAATAAAACTGTTAAAATACATTGCACTGTTTGTTTGACAATTGTTTTTTAACCTTAGACATAAAATTTTATTGGCAGCTGAAACCAAATCTAAAGTTATCTGGGAAAGAAAAATGAGAAAAATTCCATTGTATAAAATAATCCCCCTCAGTTGGCCATATTTTTGATACAAGCATTATTTTTTCATGTTTCAGTGATGGGAGAAGCAGATTTAAGGGCTTCCTCCAGATAATTTTATTTCTTTTTTTATGAAAGAATTAAATTCTACAGAAGAAAATAAATATTTACCTTTTATTTTGAATAAATATCATGGTAAAAGTAAAATGCACAAGGATTCAAACAGACTTGAAAATTTACTTTTAACAATATTTGCTTTGATCTGAGAAGTCTAAAGGGTTTTGGATAATTAATTAAGAGCAGATTTTAGTTTGGGTGTGATGACTATATTTTCTCCTGACTACATTATATGCCAACAAAAAATAAGTGTTTTAAGGGTCATAATTATTTGTGAAATCTTTGTTCAAAGCTGCTTAGCTTAAGATCATTGCTTTTAGCAATTAATATCTCAATCCTTTTAAAATATGCTGAAAAATACTGATTTTTTTAATAGATGTCAGAAGTTCACGTCACATGGCCATCAAAGATTTAATTGTCAAACAACGTCTGAGTATATTTGTAAAAAAATGTATTTTATGTACATCAAAAATGGAACCTGAACTATAACTGCAGAGCAATGTTTTTATATCAGAAATCTTATCCCAAACAAAAATCCTCACATCCAGGGAAAATCTTAGGTTTACTTAAAAATATTAAGAAAGATAATACTTTCTGAGGCTTTTCATCAGAAGCATTAGAGACTCAGCTGAAGTTGACCATTTCCTTCCAAGATTAGAAATGTATTACGCTAAGAAAAAAAAAATCAATAATCTGAATATATCAATATAATCTTGTTACTTCTAGTATTGCATCTCCAATCTTTCATGTGTTCTTCCCCTTAATTTACTTATTCTCATTTGTGTTAGAGCAGCCTTCTCTGTGCCTTCAGAGGACCAACTTTCCTTAAATTCCCAGGTATGCTAGAGGAAATTTGAGGTAGGTTGCCAGATTGCAAACACTTTTCCAGGTATGATCTGGCAAGGCAGTGTAAAAAAAAAAAGGGCAGATCTTGCAATAAATATATTTTGTTGTTTTCTGTTTAAATTTAATCAAATGTACCAAGCTAACAGTAACTACAAAACATAATGCTCACTTACTAAAAAAAGAAGTTCAAGTGAATTTCATATGTCACTGTTACAAAATTTACAGGGCTTTATTCTTTTTTTACTTTGGGAAATTAATATATAAAGCAGTCTAATCTATAGTGTGTTTGGTTTGATGGACAATATTAAAAGCTGAATTATGAAATATAATAATAATCTGTGTTAAAAGACAGCCTGTAAAATGTAATAATTTTATGACAAAAATGACACCTCTAGAAAGAAATTTTACTATTTAATTTTTAAATTATTTTCTTTTTCTCCCCACATCCATTTACTCTGTGATATCAGGAATTTAATAACATTACCTTTCTTCCTTTTAAACACTATTTTTAAAATTTGTCCTGGGCACATCATGAAAAAAGACATTACAAACAAATAATGACAGGGAGTCTGTTCATTTTTACTGTGAAAGGAGGACGAAAATACAGGTACAGGTAGAATTGAAAGGCATAAAAATGTGTGAAATGTAAAGTTTATTAGAATATCGCTGGTGCGGAAAAAAAGAAACAGAAACTGCACTCTCATGTCCCCACTCCTCACTGACCTGCTCAATAAACCAATCCAATCACCAAACCACTGCCAAACAGTGCTTGAGGAGAGACGATTTTTTTTTTGTGCCAGGAGCAGTCAGAGACCATTTTGTTTGTGCCAGGAGCAGTCTAATGTGCATGTAGTATAGACAATGGACTAATAAGATCTGTGAGCAGTTGATTCAAACTGCCCATGTAGAAGAACAAACATTTGTTTGTGTATTTTTAGCCTTTTCCCTTCTTTTTTTTATTTGAATCCTGCTCCTTGACAGTTTCATTGAATGTCTCTAGTTCTTGTACTCCATAATCCCATAAAATTCTCTTTGTGATGCAGCAAATGGGCAGGATTTCATGTCCCAGAATCACCACTAGTCACCAGTGGGTTTTCCTCTAGGCATCTGTGTAAACTCTATTCGTTCAGCTGCTGTTTGGTTAGTGGACTCTGGAGGCTTATGTAGATATAAGATATACTGAGCTGACATTTCTGGCAGACCCTAATGCTACTTCCTTTTCTTTTGTTCTCTGTTGCTCCTTTCTGTGGCATGAAGCAGATGCTTATGATGTCTGTGTTGTGAGTAGGAGCTGTGGAAACACAACTGTTCAATTCTTGTCAATGTGTAAGTCTCTGTAGGCATCATTATTTATACTTCCAAAGGAATTCATGACATTCTGGAATTCTACAGCATGAAAGCGGTCAAGTACAAAATTTCTGAAAGTACGAAGACCTCCTTTTGGGTAGTGGTGAATTACAATAGTCAAGTGAGAGATATATCTTTTCCAGACCTATTTTCCCCCTACAAACACTGAGAGGTTTCCACCATGTAATAAAAGCAAGGAGAAGAGAGGAAGTTTCAGTTTGCTACAGTAAATGAAAAGCATAAAATAAAAAGTAAATTCATTGTAATCTGAAGCTTTTTAGAAGATACTGTAAACAATAATGAACACTGAAAACATGTACACTGATACATAAATGTCTGACAGAGCAATCTTAAGAAGTTATTTGGACTTGAAACTGACTTGCAGTAAAATGAAGACCTCAATTCAAAGAATATTGAAGAAGTGTTGATATGAATAAATGAAGGGGACTAAATCCAGGGTAACAAACTGGTCAGCAAAAAGATGCGTCCTATTTGGTAGAAAAAAATATTAAACTTTATTTCGACTAGACCTAAGTTTTACTCTGACTTCTAAGTATTTCTAAAGCATATATTGTACTGAATTCTTCCTACATGGTGTTTCATCAGTTTATGCTACCTTTACACCCTGTATGATTCTCATTTACAGTGAGCCCTGTTGTCAAGTGTAAAGAGGCGTTACTATTTACTAATTGCAATAGCAAGGTTATTTTAAATTTCCAAAATAGAATGCAAAGTGTATAAACAAGAGCACATTAAAATTGCTTCATTTGTAAGTGGGAACAACCCCTTTATCAAGAAATTATACAAAAGATAGACCTAATAATCTTCTATCAGCATAAATTATATGAGGCATCTATGAGGACTGGGAAGCAGGGTAACAGATATACGCTTTTCCTTACAATATCCCAAGTATGCAGTTGATATCTTGAGTAACTGATAAAAAAGCATAAACAAATATTTCTTTAGAATAAAAAAAGGGTCTTATTTTTAACACTGTTCTTGTGATTGGATCAAGAAACGCAAGGTTGTCTTTAAGCCACTTCAGGGCTTCCTAGGGCTTTCCAAGAATGTGTTGCCTACTCAGACATCAGTAGGTTTGTAATATCTCTATACTCTGTTTTCTACAGTTTTATAAAGAAAATAATGGCAATCCAGATTCTATGTCCCTGACAAAGACTAGTTTGTTACCTGCCTTGAAATTCAACTCCAGAAATTTTGTGGTAGCTAATGCTCACTGGAGATACTTTGAGTGATCTGGGTAACTAAAACAGATTTCAATATAGGTATTAAAAATGCAATGCAGAGATTTTTTCATGTGTTAGACTTCTGGTTTGAAAATTTAACATTCTTTAATTTCTGCCTATAATATGCATATTTATGTGTCAAGATTATCTGCTGACTCTTAATGTTCCTTTCTGGAAATTTTCTGTTTGCTGATGAATTTTCTCATCATGCTTTTCCTCTATGAACAGATGTAAATTTGGCAAAGACATATATTTACATTCCTGAAGAGCTTATTTGGCAGGTGGCTTTTGTTTTTTACAACCCCCTCTCTCTCTTAGATGGTAAATATTTTTCTGTCTTCTTTCCCTCTGTGATTCTGTGTGTGACAGAAACATCTATTTTGTAAATTCAGATTAATATTGTATCCTGTCTGTAGTTATGTAGTTCTCTGTAACTGCTCTAACTGAAATTACTGATTATTAATAGTTTTAACCTTGAAAGCCAGCTGGATATTTTTTTTTAAAAACAAAGGCATTGTGCCTCACTCTACATGTTAAGACTATAATTTTTGGACTATCTGATTCAGAAGATTTTGGCAGTCTGAGATCTGTAAGCCAAGCCATTTTTTACACAAATTCCTTTCCACCGCCTTCCTTCACTGCTGTCTTGTAGCAGGAATAGTTGTGAGGTAGAAGGTCCAAATGCACCCCAGAGCATCTTGGTGAGACAGTGGAGGTGTCCTCACGACAGGGACACCCATCCAAATTTCTTTATCACATCCTTCTTCACTAAATTGTATTTCCTGTTGATGTCAAGAAGCGAACCTGACATCCAGTTCATAGCTTTATAGCAGAAACAGACAAATCTTATTAAAGAATATTTGTTTTCCACTCTATGACCACATCTGTATGGGTTTATTTGGTGATAGATACAATTACACACAATGTGATAGTTGTCATCATATTGCCAGTTCTTTGGCTATATTTTTTCCACCTCTTCCAAAGACTACACAAGGAGATAATATGAATTAAATTATGTATTTTTGATTCAACAGAGATTATAAAGAAAGAAGAAAAAAGATACTGTTGTTGCTGTTGAGGCGGAAAGCAACACGAATACCCCAGGACTCACTTTCAGGCAAAAGAGTCTTTATTCAAACTCCAGAGAGATTTTATAGACTTTGCTATGTTTATCATTCATGTTACATTACTATTGGCTACTTAACCACTACAGTAGATTCATTGGCTATCATTTAGCTACAATGCTATTCTTAGCTATCAGTAACAAAGCCATCCTAAACATTCTAATCATTTAGAAAACACCAGCTGCAGCTCTGCTGTTTTGGTTTCTTGCTTCTGTTAACACTAAGTTTCTCACAGGTACAAACAAATTGTGCTAAGATCAATGTAGTAGCCAGACAGGCTTAGTAATCTGCTGTTAATTCCCACATACTATTAAACACCATTTTGAATACTACTTCAAAATAAACATAAGCCTTTGATTTTGTACAGTGGAAACCATATTCTACACTATAAAAATTTGTTTTGAATAACTGGATAGTCATTATAATGACATATTCTGGAGAGTGCATTTTCTAAGTTTCATGTCTAGTGATCCCCTTGAAAGACTGATGCTATTTGTGTGTGACAATGATAACTACCGTGTACTGTGGCATGCAAAACCAGTTATTTTAATCTATTCATACTGATTTCAGAAAGATAGTGTTGCATTTTTATATCTCGAGGCAAAAATGTATGTCTCTTGAATTGGTTTTGTAAAAATTTTCACTAAGACTAAAATGACATTTTAAGCATTAGTGACTTTTCATGTCATAATTTGTATACACTTACAGTAAAATACAGAAATATGTAGATTCATATATTTCAGTGAAGCAGGTTTATATAAAAAACCAATTTTGTTCAAGAAATATCTAGCCTTTGTTAGTCTTTTGGGACAATTTCAGTGTCAGAACTTTATTTTCTATAGGCTTTTATTAAATCAGCTAAAGAAAAGACAAAGTGACTCATATCACAAACACAACTATAAAGCTCCAGATAGGAAAAGACCTGCTCCCTAGAATCCTAGTCATATGTGATGACAGAAATATCCTAAGGGACAGGAAAGCCCCTAATACATTTATGTAACTGGAATTCAAATTAATCTATTTCAGTTCCTCTTCATAATTTGCATTGGTTAGATTTTAAATAAATCAAATTTTCACCTATTTCTAAATATTTTTGAATTGTGTTGTATCTAATGATAGGTTAAACCCAGTGCATAGTAAGACTGAGAAATATTCTCCAGTACAATAGTACTACAATAGTATGTCCCTGATAGAGTTTAACATCCATCACTTTCACTGCCTTATACACAATCATGATTGAATTTCACTCTTGACTCAGTTAACTATGAGTTCCCTATGCAGTTGATGTAGAATCTGTTGAAACATATCCCTAATAAATCAAAATATAAATCCTTAACAGCTATGTAAATATGAGAGAGCCCATTCATGGTCTCACAGGAACTGACATAAAGAAAAGTCATTGTAAGGTATGAAATGAATTTGTATCAGTCTAGCCATTACTGCAGAGAAACCACTTTTCTCATTCGTTTTCTCACATTAAATGTGAGGTAGAGCAATTTACTTCCTTTGTGTGATGGGTGTCCTACTGCACTTTTGCCACAGAGTACAAGGTTGTATATATTATAATGTGTGTATATATATATGTGTGTGCATAAATAAAATAGTATATAACAGATCAACTAGCATAATGTAAATCCACACTTACCACACTATAATCTGTGAGACGGACCTTGAAGTTAAAATAAGTATCCCCGCTTTGCTCTCTATAATGTTGTTATAAAGGTGTTCTGGGTTACAGTGTATTCTATTACCATGAGCTGTTGAGACCAGGTGTAGCAATGCTCCTTGCCTCCTCCCTCCGGACTATCTCCTGTTAATGGGCCCATCAGTGCCTTGCCCCATGACTCACCAGCCCATTGTGAGATGCTCCGCCCAGGGGGAAGGAGCCAAGCATTCCCACCAGGATAAAATCTGGGGTCTGGAACAGCACAAGCAGCCTTATGTACTGGGATCCTAGTGGACAAGAGCTATGCAACCACCACTGGACCTTCTGAGAAGGATCAGACCTTTTCTACAAGATCACTGCTTCAACAGAACCACTTCAAAGAGAACTGCAGCCACCACCGAATCGGACTGCTACCAACACCCTGCCCGGCAGGGTGCCAGGTTGTACCCTGACTCTGCCAGGTTAAACCAGTGTCTCTGTATTATTGCTTTGTTATATAGAGAGATAGATAGATATAAGTAAAAAACTATTATTCCTATTCCTCGTATCTTCGCCTGAAAGCCCCTTAATTTCAAATTTGTAACAATTCGGAGGGAAGGGGGTTGCATTTTCCATTCCAAGGGGTGCTCCTGCCTTCCTTAGCAGACATTTGTCTTTCAAACCAAGGCAAAAGGCTAATATTGTCTTTCAGTCAGTTAGATCCTGGTAGTAGCTTTGTGAACTTCTGCCATAATATATAACCTTAGCAAAGTAGAATTGGTCCAAAATCTTAGGTTATTCCTAAAATATTTTTACTTGTCTCTTCCCACCTGCCTGCCTCCCTACCAAGGAGGTTCTCTGATATGATCATTGACACAGACATGGCAATTAGAAGAGGATCATGGCTGCTCCAGGAGCCAGCTCTTGACTATTCTGATGAAGATAGTTGCAGGAATTCAAACTGGTTGAGCATCAACCTCATTTTTGATACCATGTCCTTTGAATTGTCCAGGCTTGCCAGTTTTATAGAACATTTTTTCTTATATATTTCTTACACAAAATTGTATTAAATTATTTGGAATTGTGTTGATTTCTGGCACAAATTACTTAACTATACCTAAGGTAAAAGCTAAGCAGACTTAGTTGAGCTTTCCATTTCAGTGGAAGATATAATTCAAACTGAGTTCACAATTTCCTTTAAATCAGGACTGAGAAGTACAATCTTAATCAAGTCAGTTATAACGGATGTCTTGCCTTCCAGGTGAAGACTGGATTTCACACAGGGTAGAGGTTTTGAACTTTCTGTGTATCTTAAAATTATTTATATTTTGGGGGGGTTTTTTGTTACTTTTTCTCCTGGCTTTGTGTTTTGTGTCATTAGGGTACAACTTGGGGAACCATTTTTCTCCTGTGTTTAGGGAAAGCTTTACAAGGTTTGTGCACATACCATAGCACTATCAGTTAATGTATCGTCCTTCAGCCATAGGAAGAAGCACAGAACTGGCTCTGCACTGGAATTCAGTCGAGTCTTTTCTAGCTTACAAGTTTCCTAGTTTCACATACTCCCCTGTCTCCTGGCAGAGATGACAAAATTGCTGGAATCCAAACACACAGAAAAATGTCAGCAAAAGTAGAGGGATCTAAGAGGAAAAAGGAATCCTAACATGTTTAGTCTAGAATTGATATCTTATTATATTTGAAAAGAGATCAGAAAATAAAATAATGAAAATACAAAAATAAAGGACTATACACACGTAAAAAATAAAAAAGATTAGTAGAATGGAGACAATAGAACGTTTTCCTTATATAGTCTCTACTTTGACTCAAGTATGATATGAAGTTAACCTCAGTGTAACACACAATAGATGCCTGAGATAATAAAATACCATTTTTTTAGTGTGATACCTTTTTGACTAACAAAAATTTTGAATTTATTTTCTTTTTTTCTTCTAAAATATTTGTAAATTGTATCTCTCATAAAGCCTGCATCTTGCAAAGAGACTTTTGCAAGCTTGAGTCTTGCTACTTCATTTAATTGGTTGGTTGGTTGGTTTTTTTTTAATTCAGTGTATTTCTAAAGTAGAGATTTCCTTGTGTATTTTCATTTCCAGGATATTTAAACTTATTTCCCCTTTTGTACAAGAATCTAGTATATACCTGGATAATAAATTGACAAAACTTACTGCCTCCAAGAAGGGCAAAATATTTTAAATATACCTGTAAAAAGCTACTACTATTCTTTTTTTTTGTTTTCAATAAATATTGAGAGAACTGGAATAGACTAAACCAGACAAAATTAATGGCAGGAAATTTTTTTCCTTTACAGTTGGTTCCTTCCCTTTATTATGCATCGAGGATTTTCTATGGTAATTGCTAGTACAGCATCTTTCCGTGTGATTGCACATTGTCTGCATCTGGTCAAGTACACGTAGCACATTCCAAGTGCAGTGAGAGACGCCTGTTCTCGGGGCTCATCCGAGAACTGCAGGCTGAATTCCCATGAAGTTGTTCACTGATCACTGCTTAGCCCATGCAAATCAAAATAAGACAAAACAAAACTGATGTTGCTGCATCTTCATGCCAGAATGCTCTGCTGAGCCTTGGCTTGTTTACTGCTGAATTCCCTTCAAAGGAGAGGCTTGACTATATAAACAATTGAAGTCCTTAATATATAATTAATGTGTTTTCTAATTAAATAGTAACCAAGTATGTTGTAATGTTTCAATTAAGAGTATAGAAAGTAATTAATTATAATCTTAAATACTTAATGTGAGCATGCCAATTAACAAAATGCTACTTCTCTAATTTAAAAACTGTGCTTGGCTCAATTTCAGAATAACTATACATTTTTAGGGGGATTTTTTTTTTCATAGCAGGACTTTTTTTCCAAGACAACACCTTTTAAGTTTATCAATGTAGATAAAGTCTCTTGGTCTAACTTTACACACATATAAACCTATATAAAAATTTTTCTTAAAAAATAACATGTAACTTTTTTTTTAGTCATCAAATTTTTTTTAAGTCAATGGTGTGAAATCCCCATTTTAATTATTATTTCAAGGATATTTACTCCACATATTAAGTCATATGATTTAGGCATAAGGTCAATGCATTTCATTTCCTCTGGCTAACAAGAGGTAAAATAGTATTAAAGTCCCTGGAATTAAACTATCAATTCAAGTTGGATTTTAGCCATTGAAGGAGTGTTTTGAGTCTCAGCTCTAAACATTGTATGTCACTGGAGACAATGCAGAGTCACAACAATTTAACAGGAGCAGGGTGGAAAACATATTACAATATTTGGATTTCTTTCAGGGCCGCTACTTGAAATTCATTGCTGGTTTTCTTTTCTTCTTCTTTAGTGTTGCCAGTGAGGTATCCCGATGCCCAAGGATGAGTTCAAGTCACACTCTGCATAAAGTCATACACAGAAAGGTAGGATGGATGGCACTGTTTACAGTCACCATCTGTCTCTATGAAAATAAACCTGGCATTTTCCACTCATTGCACTCAAAGCTAACAAACCTTTCCTGCAACGCAATATAAAACTGGTAAAGTCTAGAAATAGGTTCTTTGGATCACTGTAGTGATAATATTGACTCAAAAATAGAGGATAAAAGCACATTTTAACAACACTGAGGAAGGAGGAAAAAAAAATCTACATTGGTTCCTGAAATAAGGACTGTATACCATATTTAGGCAGTCCAGTGGAAGTCAGATTACTATTACACATCGTGTTTTCTTTATGTTTAAAGAAAGTCAACAGAAGTCCAAATGTTGTGAGCTTTGCAGTGTCTTAACCCCACAAATCCGAAACTTCTGTGCAAGATTCCTCCAGAAGAATCTAGCCTGATGCTTTTCATCCTGAAAGGAAAGAATGCAACAGAAAAGAATAAAAAATTGTTCAGTACTCAGTTTGTGAACTTCTGAAAATTCAAAGTTTGAAGACTTTTGTGACCATCTATTTCTTAAATAGATCTCTAAAATGTAATGCAAAGGACTTCTTGAAAGCCAAACATAGACTAGCCCTTCATTTATTCTGTAAAGGAGCTTATGATTTGTTTATTTCTGTAAATACAGTATAGGCAGATTGTTTATCTGAGGAGTGTCATGCATTATTTCAAGGCGTGAAGTCTAACAGTATTAATTATGAATGTCATTTTAAATTAATAATAGGCCAAATAATAATGATAAACAAGTCAAGTATTTAATATGCTTTTTTATTTCAATGGAGCATAATGTATTGGTACAGAGGTTACTGCCTTTCATCAGTATTTAACATTGACCAAGGTTATATACATTATAATTGTTATGAAACTATTGCAATTATATGATAGTTTTACTACAACCCCAGTACCTGTTTAGAGGATAATTTAAGTGGCACTTTCTTTGCACATTATGCCCTCCTTTTATGTCATTCTAATTTATTATAGAAAAGCCTTTATGCATAAGAAGCATTCAAATGCACATGGGATTTCTCTTCATATCATATACATCTTATTTTCCAGTGGTTAATACTGGACGGTGTTTCACAAAACATAACCCAATATGCTTGATTTCCTTTACAAGGTACCCTTTAACTTTTCATTGCATGACTGGTGGGAATGTGCAAATTATAACTTGGAGCAGAGTATTCTGAGAGAATAATATTTGCCTGAGGGGCAGTGTGGTCACATTGTATTTCCAAGGCAGAAGGCAACATTGAACTACCTGCCCTGACAGAGTTCATTTGTCACCAGGAGTTATGCTATGGTAGATCTCGGAGCAGCAGAAGTTCCCTGTTTTATAAATAGGTGGCATAATTCTTTAACTACACTTAAACGAAGTGCTGAAATTCTTTTCTTGGGGTTCTATGTTCTTTATCTTCAAGGATAATTAATACGTTTAACATCTAAAAGTAGGAATTAATATTCATCTAGTTGCTTGAAAACATAAACCAAGATCTGATTAATCAACTTGAAAAGTACCATACGGAAAACTGGTTTCTTAGCTGTCCATGGCTTGATTTTTGTGTCTTCTGTCAAGTACCTCTTGTAAGCTCCTGTCAAAGACCCGTTATTGAATCAAGCAGATGGATGAGTGGCCCTTCATACTGTAATGTTTGTAATAATTTAAGGGTATGATCCTTTCATATAAAGTCAATGACTGGAGTTATGTGTCAAACCTAAGGTAATCATCTAGGGTCCTTGTGCAGGGCCTAAAGCTAAGACCCTCTGAAGGCAAATTGCAATCTCCCAAAAAGCAACTCATCATCACTGCCTTTGCTGTCTGTTCTGGGATGGGCAGAAACACCCTTTGCAAGAACGTGTCTCTTCACTGTCCACACAGAAAACTAAGAAAAGACATTTCATTTTTGATGGCTAAATTTGCATAAAAGCAATCTCAGACTTAATCAATTACTAAATATAAATCTATCACTTGAAGAAGGAAGTACTTCACAGTAATGAATACAACAAGTTTTCACAAGGACATTGGGTACAAACAAAACCCAGCAGGTCTGAGATCCTTCTCAGTTCTCACATATATGAAATTTGTATTGCACACAAGTCAGTAATATCTCTTTTCCAGATTTTTAAATTACTTTGGGTGTCTGCAATGCAGACCAGTACAGGGTGGGATTTTTTAAAAAAAGTAGATTTAGTAATATCAAAAACTTAATGAAAACATACTTGAGTATTGAGTCTCATAAATAGCCTTTTATAGTGATCCTTAAATCAACAAAAATATTTAAAAAGAAAAAAAAAAGAACAGATAACAGATAAGTAGCTTTTTTAAAATGGTCTGAAAGAATACTCATATCTTCTCATATGTGTCCATGTGTCTTTGGATTCCCAGCAACAGTGAACATCTGGAAGCCATTTACTAGGAGAATTTGGTGAATTTATCATTATCAATTCATTCAGTATTCCCTGTAAATTCACTTAGGAATCTCTTTAGAGTTCTTAGGGGTCTCACTTAACATTCAGTTGTTCTTATGGACCTAGCTTGCAGTACATTTGTTTAAATGGCACCGTTTTGTTCTCAGGTTGTCTCTGGACAACAAATCCGTTTGCCACCTTTTGGTTGCTCTATTACTTTGGTTTTTGTTTCTTTTATTTGGAGACGTTACTGGATTTTAGAGGTACTGCTGCTTTTTTTTTAAAGAGCAGTTCCCACAATCTCTAGTTTTTACACCTAAAACATTGTCAATGGAGATTTAACATAATATTTTAAAGGAGGCCAGTATAACCCCCTAGTTTCAGCCACTTTTTCATAAATTTGGGAAAGAATATGAAGACAAGAGGCTAATTGCCAAATTAATAGGAGCGCACCAAGCTTTTTTTTCCTTTGAAACCATTAACAGAAGTAATTATGCTTATGTTTAATTTTTAGTAGTTTAGCACTTTCAACTGTTAGTCTCTCTGCAAAGTTTAAACTCAAAAAAGAGAAAAATCAATGAGTAACATTTTACAGGTTCCCTGAAACCTGGCACATGTGACACATTTTATGCTGTCAGGAAGGCCCTCTTTTTACCGAGATTTTTTCTTCGTAGAAGATAAAACACTCTTGAAGAAGAAAAAGAAATAACCTTTTTTTTCACTTTCTGTATGCTCAGAACACAGAAGACTTAAGGACCTTTTTCAAAATTGTTACAGTTCATCCTTTTTTTGTTTGTGTCCTACATTTTGTATGTATAGTTCACACTGCAAATTCTTTTGTGTGTGAACAATCTACTTCTCTGATCTTACCATTCCTGCTGCATGGTACATAATATGATCACAGTTGTGTTTTATTTCCATATGGAAAGGAACTGTGTAAAAGACAGTGTAGGCAGAGAGGACAGGTGAGGTTCTTTTGTCTCCTTCAACCTCTGCACCCAGTTTCTAGTCTGCTCTCACTACAAAATTATTAAGTTCTCAGAATAATCTTGTTTTTGTCACATTTTTTTATGAGTTGGGTTCTACCTGGCACACTAACCACTAGGCAGATAATCTTGTGAGTCCCTCAGTTTTATGCTTACAAAACTGTAATTGCTTCTACCCTTATGACCCCACATACCCACTTCTTCTGCATTAGCATATGGTCACTCTCCTGCCCATTCCAGTGGATGTTCCAGATAACCTTACAGTTACATCTGAAACTTTTTTTAATAGACTGTGATTTTAAAGCATGATCTAGTGTCCAATTTATTTTTAATTTAAAGTTACTTAAAAATAAAACTTTATCCACTATGCTGAAGTAACCTGGGTGTCATAAATTGAAAAGCTTGACATTCTGCAGAATATTAAGTACTTCATTATTCAGCAGTGCATGCAGTACCTTTGCAAAATGCATCCAGTATTACAAAGTCTTATATCTTCCTACGGAGAATCTGCAGCAGACTGTCTCTGAAATGATAAGACAGTTTAGGAGCAGTAAGAAATCCTTTGAAAGTAACTTGGGTTTCTTAAATGTAGTCAGGAAATATTTTAAGAAAGATTTGTTGGGTGTTGTTTTTGGCCCACTTCAGACTGAGTCAGTGTGCTAAAATATTTGTGATGTGACTATTGCTGTATATATACTAACAATATGTGTACACTCTATGTGAACATACACTGATACACAATGGAATTGAAATAGTGTTTCATTTGTCTTTACAACAGTCAGACTAAATGCTTGTATAACCATTGTCTCAGGTAATAACAGTAGCAGCAACAGTTTAAAAAACAAAGATGTAAAGTGTGTAAACCACATCAATTGTTGTGACTTACTGCCACAAGAGGGAGTGAATCCCAAAGACAGAGATCTCATGGTCGTTCTTTGATAGCCCAGATTCCAGGATTCAACTGAAGAACCAAAGTATTCAAGCCAGTCATAACAGTACGTGTTAGAGAAATGACATGTGAGATGGTCTGATCAGTGTCACTGAGGGGTTTTATATGGTCATCAACACCCACAATTACATTAGAAATGAAATTAGATGATGGCTTCTTTGTTACCAGCTTCCTCTACTTAAAGGGCTCTAGGAAATTATTACAACATTTGAAAATTATTCTGTACAGTGAATTATTCAACCACTAAATCCAAAAAATAAGTGGACTGTCAGATTTGTAAAAGACCCTCTGCAGCAAAGAGCAGACTGCAGCTATCCAATTATCTGCTCCCTTGGTTGCCTAACTGATCTATGAAATCAAATTAAACACCAATCTGCAGATTTAATATTAATATTTCAGTGCTAAAAGATCTGGACCAAATCTACTGAAACAATGAGGAATACCTAAGTCCTCTCGTGGTTTTCAAATGGAAGATAGTAAATCTTGAGTGGTTAAAATCTATAACCAGCTATTCTGTTCTCTAGAACTGAGTGTTATTAAACTGAAATCTCACTTTTTATGCTAAATTCGCAGCCATATTCACTCTATCCCATCTGCATCAATGAACAAGCAATGGAGCATACCAAAAAGGATAGTTAACAGTCCCTCTTGGTTTTCTGCAAGCTGTTTTGAGTTTCCTTGTCTTGTTGGCTTTGCTTTTGGTTTTGCATTTTCCTTACCTGAAGTTAGTCAGTCATCTGAGGGGACAGATATTGCAACAATGAGGAAACTGAGAACCGTATCTCTCCTCTTATTACTCTCTCTTATTTTAACTCTGTTCCCTTCTTCCCACCATTCCCTTTCATGTGTTTTCCCAAGGAAAACTACTAACCATTTTCAGCAGCCACCAGAGTCATGGTGAAATTCTTAGGAGTTCTCTGTTCTGGCTTTCCAGAAACATGGCAGAACAATACTTTTTTTTGGAGGACATTTTTACTTGAAAGAGGAGGGGCAAGGGCAAGGGCATGGGCAAGGGAAATGGAGAGGACTGATTTAAGAGAACGTATGATTAATTATCTCTTTGTTTATGTATATACTAATTTAGTAACTTCCACTTTTTCCTTTGTCAATATTTCCCTATTAGTGAGTGAAATAGCAAAATGTCCCTTATCTCTGCCTTATTGCCATTTCTTGTCAGTACATGCCACTCACAAATTGGGATTATTAAGCTGAAAGAAATTAGGACTTTTTTCTTTCAGTCACCTTCGATTTCAGGACCCCTCTTCTTTAAGGAGAGATGCCTGGCAACAATTAAGTCTCTAACAATGCTTTTACTACCCAGTCTCCAGCTACTATTGCATCGCTGGATATTCCAAGACTAGGCCTAAGTCACCACCATTTCAGCTAACTAAATTTGTTTAAGCTCTGTGATTGACAGGGAACACATCCCATGGAAAGAATGATGTGTTCTAGATTTAAGTAGACAGAAGCATTTATTCTGCCACATTCTTAGCTTTTTAGGTACCTCTTAGAGGACTCTGGCAATGATACTTGCCCAGAACCTCTCCTATACCCATTTGAGCTAGATGTACATGGAGAACTGGTGTCATATTCAGGGTAAAAATCTGCTTCATCTTTAGATACCCCAATTTTTGTGGTTGTGCGTATGTTATGGACACAGATGACCATTTATGGGTTTTCTCTGGTATTAAAATGGCACAGGGTGTTTAAGACATTTACAAAAGACTGGTAGATACAACATAAATCTAGGAGAGCTGCATGCCTTTCTGCAGTAACATAGAGGTCAAGCGTTCTCTAGGCTTCACTGTTTGAACATGGTAAGATTCTAACACATCCTCCACTTCTGGCACCTATTTAAAGGCATCCAAATCCATGTATGTTAGTTTCAAACTGAACTTCAGACTTGACATCTGCCTGGAAATCGGGATCCTCTTAGACATGAACTATGCTGCACCTACTACAAGAGCAGAATGCTTGGCTTCTCATGGGATTTATTCTATTCTGAACATATGGAAAACACTCTGAAATTCAAATCATATAGAAAAAATTATAATATCTAGCAAATCCTCAACGTACTTATATTTAGGACTTTTCTTAAAATATCGGTTTCTAGTATTGTGCCATTTCTCTCCCATCTGTGAAGACAAACCTCGGTTTAGGTCTTAAAAGCTTTTCAAGTAGCAACAGAAAATTTAGCTAGTACTGGTTACTGGCAGCACAGTTCTGGGTCTTTGGACTTTTTTTTCCTTAAAACCAAAAGTAATATATGCCAAACATTGAAAGTACTTAGTCTGCTTCTGATTTAATTCAGTTCCATCATTAAATTCTGGAAAGTAACTACTTAAGGTTTTTGTATGGTAATGGAACCCTTGCTACTGGCATTTGGTCCTAATAAACAAGAATTAATGAACTTTTTTTAAACCCTTATACCATCTTGCCTCTATCTGAGGTCTGCTACCAAATACACACAACTGACGCTTAATCATCTGAACTCTTAATTTAGAAAATATTAGGTTCAATTCTACTGCTTATTAGTCACACAGATTAATGAAAGTACTTGTCAACATCATTTGTCACTAAAATAAAAATTTTAATGAAAGTAATCAAAACCTTTGCACAAGACCTAGTGTTTGCTGGCAGAAAATGCGCGTCTTCTGAAAGCAATATTGTTTACAAGACTAGTTTTGACAGATTTATTTGGCTTGATTTTTTGACTATAAAAGATAATTTTTTTTTCTGCTTGAATATGCTTTCCAATAGGCAAATTAATAAAGCTGATTTTGAAAAGTAAAATTATTAATTATGTAAAAATAATTTTAAACATGTTGAAAAAACAAGTGGCATTATTTTGTATGGATAGTTGTCGAACATCTATTTTCTTTAAGATTTGGACATTTGGACTCATTTAAGATTACCAAAAAAAAAATATCTTGAGTATTTTTTCCAAAATGGGAAAGACATTTTGCCCAAATCTAATAATGGCATTTATGAAAAAGTTTTCCAGGGACATAATAATGACATAAGGACTGTCTGAGAAAGAGGTAGGAAGGCGATAGAAATGGATGACAACTCCCCATGAATTCCACTTCTACATTGTCCCAGCTGTTGTGTGATCTAAAATAGACAGTTTGATTTACCAGGATGCTGATCTCCATCCAAGAAGTAAAACAAACTAATAAATATAACCTGAGCTACTTATAGAAGAAACCTTTCACAGCCTCTTTGTTGAAGGTAGATTCTGTTCTGCTCTGCACAGGTGTTGCCAGGAAGAAGATGCTTTCAATCGTGATATTAAAATCCAATAATTTTGATTTTAAACTTTGGGTTTAAAATGTGCAAAACATTTATACCTAAAGTTACACTGGGGTTTTTGTTTTGATTTGTTTTGTTTTTCGTATTTGAAAATGTCTATTTTGCTATGGTCTTTATTTAGAAATTAAAATATTAAGCACTGCATGAGCGAAATAGCCAATGGCATGAAGACACAGACATTATTCAGCTCACTTATCACTTTAAATGAGATGCCCATATTCTATGAAGAGGGCAGACATTTAATCACAGTTTCATATTGGTCTGTATCTACCAATAAAAAGATAGTTATCTAATGCTGCAAATTAGGATTTAAAAACAAAACCAAGACCCTTCCATACAATTGCTTTAATGATACATAGATTTAGTAACTTTTACTACAGTTGCTCCAGGTTTAGGCTAACAAAAATTCCCTTGCTTAATATTAATTGGACCACCAACACACCTGTTCCCCTTCTTAATGAAAGTAACCACAAATAAGATTTTAGTACAGAGTTGAGACTCCATGTGGAATGTTGCTGTTTTAGTTGTACAGCATAAACCAGGAGAATATTTTCTGACACTATTTTTCATTTGAAAAACAACAAAAATCGCAAATAATTTATGGTAAATTTATAGAATCTCAGATTCTATTACAAGAAACAAATATATCTATATGTATTTAAAGACAGACTGCAAAAGATTTAAATAAATTTGGAACATTCTTATTATTAATCACTTATGACAGGAGAACATTTTCATATTTTAACAGATGACTTGGATAAGTATATGTCAAATTTAAAGTTAAATTAAGGTTTTATGTAGTCTCTGTTAAAGTTAATGGAAAAACTTCCAATTGATCTCAGACTGGCTTAGGATGCATTCTTGATGACCATTTGGACATGAGAGATTTCTTATTTGGATTGTCATATTAAGATCCAGGAGAGATTTTTCAGAACTGAGCTTTGACATAATAACAATGTATCATATTTTTACATTTGCATAAAGTGACCTATATACTGTGTGTGTCTATATATATATATATTTATATATATACAGAGGTAAATGCTTATGTGTAATGAGATGATGCGGTAAAAATATTTTTTTATCATGTCTTTGGGATTAGCAAATTGCTGATGAATCTACATCACTCATGGATTCATAAGTATAAGCATTTTCAGAAAAGGAAAGATTTATGGTCACTTAGGATGACCTTCCACTTAAGTCAGGCTGTAGATTTCACATGTGTCAAACAAAAGTTATCAATCCTTTATTTAAGGTGGAAATGGAGAATTCCATACATCCTGGATAAGGTTTTAAATTCATGATGCGAAAATCTATATCTTTTACATTAAAAAAAAACCCCAAACCTAAAACCAATCCACAAACAAACTAACAAAACCAAGCAAACAAAAACAACCAAAGACAAACACTTTTATCAGTTTCCCACTACATGATTTTATTTTCCTTTACAGTAAAACTGGTAAACATAAAGAATAAATGTGAAAGGGAACCTGTTCTCCCCATAGACACATCGAACATTGTGAATTACCTCACATACTTATTTGTGATAAGTAAAGTAGGTAGTTTGTCTCACTGTAATGTGGTTTATTCACATTTTCAATTGTACTTGTATATGATTCTGTTGAGGTCTTTCCAACTTTTCAGGAACATATTTAAAATGCAGCTTATCTCAAGTGGTTATCAATAAAACCTTCCTGACATTTTCAGAGGCTTATTTTTTTCCTGTTGTTGTTTTATTTCTATTTCCCACTGCAGAAAAAGCCGTCTAATTCAGTATAATGAGTACAGTTTTCCAGCTTTTGAAAGGAGAGGAAAAATTTTAAAGAATATAAAAATATTTCTTCCTTTTAATAAGAATGTTGAATGTCAAAGGTAGAAAACTTTTAGAATAAACATACAGTGAAAAAATACCTCATTCCTCTGTAGAAGAAGCTTTCAAGTTGTAATCAAGCTTTTCTTATTTCAGTCAGCCACAATGTATCGCACCTTTTACCTGAAATTTAATGTTCAAGCCTTAGACACTAGGCAACTCCACTTTTCTTTGTTGAGACTTCTAACGTTCCACTCCACTGAGCAACTGCAATCATCCATCACAAAAATAATAAAAGGAAGACAGGATAGGGCTCTAAAACACAGGAGGTGATCAAAGGTACATCATATTCGAAATTTACCACAAGAGACTAAAGTGTGCCCCATGCATGTCAACACCGTACATATGTTCAGCATAATAGTTGTACTCAGATGCAAATGTTGTCTATGGAACTTAGAATCTCTTCTAAACACAAACTTGCATGTTTATGTCCTAATCATCCTATTAATATATAACTCAAAGTTTATAACGAAGGTAGGACTAATTTTTCTCGAGAAGAAGCAAAACCTAAAGGAGGAAAGAAGGTTTTTTGATACAGATGGAAGTGGGCACCCCTGACGGGAAGCATCCGAATCTGTCATTCAGATGTCTGTTGGGGAACCTGAGCAGACTGGATTTGGAAAACCAATAAGAAATGGAAAGTTCTGAATTATTTTTATTTATTTGTCATTTTTAGAATGAAAATTACAATACTAGCTTCTAGAAGCACAGATAGGGTTTCATGTCATAAAGCACTCCCTGAGTAAGTTTTTCAACTCAGCTCTAATGATTCCAGTGAATTGCATGTCCTAAGTAAATTAATGCCTACAATTCAGTCATTGGATTCTGATGTCCCATTAAATATCATTCCTCAAAAAGAGAAAAAAAAATGCTAATGTGAAACTCAGAAATGGCAGTGCTAACTTTTTAATCAGTTCCATTTCCTTCTCTCTTATAAACTCTCAAAATTTTTTATTTAAAATAAAATACTACTTATAGACAGAGATAAATGACATTTTTCAGGAATCCCATTTAATTCTGAGCCTTTTAAACTGTGTGTAGAGCTCTGTGGAAAAGAAGATATAATATGAGAATATTAAGGATTAATTCAGACCAAGCACAAAAAGGTTATAAGCCAGGCTGAAGAAATCAACATTGTTTATATCTGATTTCTCCATATTTTTCAAATTTTTTTAAAATTTTAACTATTTAAAGAATATAAGTTACAGGAAAATAGTAGCTCATGTGTTCAGTAAGACAGTAAAGACAGGAATTACTATCTAGCAAAACAGTAGATTGACCATGACCTAGGGCCAAAACCATGTCTTTCTTTTTGAAAAAACCTCTGAACTTGCTATAACATAGGTATCAGTTTGGCCACCACAGTAGTTTTCTCAGGCTTTAGAACCTATGTGATGCATGGAAATCCCAGGCTCATGATCTATGAAGATAAAAGTATGTTCTTCAGTGCCAGCAGCGCAATTCTGCATAAAACACAAATACGGTTATTCAGCGTTCTTCAAGAACTGTTCTTACCTTCAGAAATTGGAAAATTTGGGAATAGGGATAAATTTTTGTCCACATCCAGATGAAAGGAGCACTTCAGGGTTTTTATTAAGCATAGTAAAAAAAATTACCTTGTACATTCCTCAACTATTTTTCATCAACCTGTTTGCTGGTTGACACCTGGCTTGTGCCAATCTGTGGCATTTATGACCCCAGGTACCTGAGGACTGAAATTCTTGGTTTAGCTCAAGTCAAATGGCCCCAAAGAGAAGTATGTGAGTGAAAGATAACAACTTGTGACATGCCAGAAATTAATACAGAAGATTTACTGGGTTCCTACAGCCTTAAATACTCTGAAGTATAAAACATAAACTTGTGCCAGATGGCTTGTATAGTTGCCCATATGAGTAAATTGACTTATGAGTTAAGTTCTGACATAGCTGGGACCCCAGAGACCCAATAGATAAAAACCTTAGTCTACCTGAATCCACTGCCAAAGTCTCTACTGAACTGAGTAAACTCCGTTTATTATTTGAGAACCTCTCTGAGAGTTTTCTGGATGAGTACTGAGTACTGATAGTCCCAGCTACAGTCTCTTCCTTGAAGGAGCAGTCAGAACACTCCAGGACCAAGCCTTTAACATAATATTCAAAGAGCAACACCCTCATTAACAAGAGAAATTTGAGGTCTGTGTGAAAAAATTCCTTGTGTGGGTTGAGATCAGTGACATTTTGACTTACAAAGAGTTAAGGAAGTAAAAATGTAAAGAAATTCCTTCGTGTTTTTACCTGACATAACGTGTTTTTACATGACATACCTGTTATAAAAAGCAGTTTTTGACAGTAAACACTGTCTTTCATTCACAGTCTGGGTAGAGAGCAGAGGTAGATGGCAGTCACAGTTCAAACTGTTCACAATATAATTCTGTCTCAATGTTTCCTACATGATCATTAACAGTAACCCAGCTATGTATGATTAGCATAATTCTTTCCAAATGGGCCAATGCTTAACGTGTAGGAGGGTGTTTTAAGGTTAAAAGAAAGCTCAGAACCAAGCAGCTTCCCTATCACTTTTTTGTCTCCTTCCACAGAACATACAGAATATCTTTTGATCCCCTCAGAGTAGCAGCTGCTGAGACTTCAAGTCTCTCTTCTGAGTAATTTCTGCTTACTGTCAGTGAGGACAAGCATTCAACAAGCAGCAGCTTCTGGAAACACAGAAAGAACCAATTGGAGATGATAACAACCTTCAGGCCAGGTCTTCAGCCAAGGCATAGTTACACTGATTAACACACTGTTTAAGAATCTGGTAGGTAGTGTTTGCTTGTATGAAATCACTCAACACAACAGAGAGATTTGGTTGAGACCTCTCCAGTGCATAAGCCACAAGTGCAACATATGCTTTCTAGTAATTCCTAAATATTATTTATTTTTAGCAATATCCATTCAGAATTCTGTGTTGCCTCATCATTGACCACTTCCCATGGGTGGGCAGGTGCTCAGCCATGCCCAGGAAATCAGGGCTCCATCATGCAAAAAGGTTATTTGGAAGACAAAACACCATCACTGTAAATGCTCCCTCCTTCCTTCTTCTTGACCCAGCTTTATATGCTGAGCATGATGCCATATGGTATGAAATGTCTCTTTGGTCAGCTGGGGACAGCTGTCCCAGCTGTGTCCCCTCCCAACTCCTAGTGCACCCTCAGCTTCCTCTCTGATGGAGTGGCGTGAGGAGCAGAAAATGCCTTGACTCTGTGCAAGCGCTGCTCAGCAATAATGAAAACATTCCTGTGTTAGCAACACTGTTTCCAGCACAAACTTAAAACATAACCCATACTAGCTGCTGTGAGGAAAATTAGCTCTATCCCACCCAAAATCAGTACATCTTGACATAAGGTGAATGGAATCCAAGAAACTTATTTTAAATTAATAGGGCTACAGGAGGTCATTACCTTGAACTCCACAGAGAAGTGAACCAGAGTAAGGCTTGAAAAAAGCTGTGCTTCTGATCCTCACGTTCAGGTCTCTAGACTGGGGAAGTAAATCATCCAGGTAACAAAGTTTTAAATAGTGCATAGAGTGAATTGCACATGTTCTCATTCCATTTTATTAGCAATAGGATTTGGTGTAAGTTAAAATACTAGGAGATATGTGTATGGAAAAATATGGAGAATAACCATGGAAGTGACTGCCTCAAAGTTCTTTTGAGACAGAAATGAGCCAAAAATGGAGATATATTTTGATCTCAGAACAAACTGAAAGTCAGTGCACACACCTTGGACTGATCCACATTTGCACTGGAGAACACAAAGGCGATGAAAACTTGGAAACAAAGATCACTGCAGTAAGGCCTCACAGATGCAGACACGATCACTCCCCCAGTTACTGGGAGGGCAGCCTTGTAATCATGTGAAATCTATCAGCTTCTCTGTAAGAACCTCATCTGAGTTCTTTGGCCTCTCTCCTTACCTTCAGCGAGGAGCAGCTTCTACAGAGGAAAAGCCAAAAAAGAAGAAAAGCAGCAAAGCCACCTATTTAAAGAGCACAAATAGCCCATAACAGAACAATGCCACTTTTACATATCGCTCCTTCTTAATTTTAAAGAAGACATGGTTTAAATTTTATAAAAATTGAGGTATTTCTTTATTTCTTCTTGATTGAGGTCACGAATGCACATTATAAAAATACACAGCATTTTTGTCTTGTACATGCCTTTAATTGCATGATAATTTTATTTAGTAGGGTTACATGTGTGTTTGGCTAACAAAAATCCAGTTCTCAATGAAAAAACTGAGAAAAGGAGAAAGGAAAAGGAAGAAAGGAAAAAGAAAAAGGGAAAAAGGGAAAAAGGGAAAAAGGGAAAAAGGGAAAANAAGGAAAGGAAAGGAAAGGAAAGGAAAGGAAAGGAAAGGAAAGGAAAGGAAAGGAAAGGAAAGGAAAGGACTAATATTAGTTCCTGAGGAACTTTGCAGAATCTGAATGATTATATGCTGAGCCATATAATTATCCATTTATCCATTTTGTCTACTTTATCCATTTTAACTACTTGCCCAGAGTCTGGTAAAAACTTCTGGTCTATTTTTTTTATGATGATTTTCTTTTATAATCTTTGCCTTTAAGATTGGTATGGAGTGGAACAACATATTTCATTGACATTTCGTCTTAATGAAGGTGTGTTTCAGCTCTTCTGACTGCCCCCTCCTTCCAAAACACCTACACACATATTCACATACTCATTCTGAAAGAGGAAATCTACCTAAGTATACAAGTTGCTTTTCATCTCAACAAGGCAGTGAGTAGGCCTGAGAGTATTATTTCACAAGAGGAAGAAAAACTTGATTAACATTTTAAAGATATCATTATCCTTTTGTTTGTTTCAAGTTTAGGCTAAAATTGTGCACACCAATTGTGACACTTGGGACACTGAGAGTCAGAACAGACTTTCCATGGAAATTACAGACACAAAACCAGTGAAGGTTTGCCTGAGTTGTCTACATGTAAACACTTGATGTAATTTGAAGTAACTGCATGTGGACACATAAATTTAGATGTCTTGATTTTGAATTAAATTTTATCTTTGTAGATGTCTACAGGTATGACAGATGCTTATTGTAAACACTTAGGCCATGATTCAATTGTCTGTGGTGACCACACATAGGCATCTAGTGTCATTTGAGATTTCTCAGGGTATCTGAAACATCTACACAAAAGGGGCAGATATGACATAAAACTTGTCGGAGACTAGAGACCTGGAAGAGTAGCTGCAGGTATCCCAAATGTCACTGGATGGCTGTGTGTGGACAATTGGACCAATTCTGCTGCTCTCTCGAGTCTCTCTCTGAAGAAAAAGCTGATTGAACATCAGCTTTACCTCAAGTATGCAGCTTATTTAATACCTGAGTCAGTCTCTCAATCTGATTTAGCCAATTAGATACTCCCCACAAGATTTGAAAATATACTAGGCCTGTGAAATCAATTAATGGTGTCACCAGTCACAAAAATTATTAAGTCCTAGATGCAAATCCAAATGTGCATGGCACCTGCATGTGTCCAGCCCAAGATTTTGCTTTGGTTACGGATAAAGCAAACTGAGTCAGGCGGAAACACTAGATCTGAACTGAAACTTTCCAAATTCTAAAGGTAGGTGATCTTCAGGTTCTGATTCAGGTTTGCTGTCAGTTTGATATCTTTTGTTCTAAAAATCAGTGTGTGTGGGTGGAGGTGTTTGCACAGAGAGGCAAGAACCAAAGGAGAGCAGCACAGCAAACCCAGGGCATGCCTGCACTAAGCAAGGCACCGATGATGTCGCACCCACTGGCAGCCTCTCAGCTGCTGGGCAGATGCACCAACTTGCTCAAAGACAGCACGGAGATCATTGCACAATACTCCACTGTGTGAGGCAGACATGCCTCTTGGGGAATATTTTGAGCAGGTATAAATAGCTTTTGTGTGCTGATGAAGTCTGTATCCAAGGGATTTTGTGTTTTAATGCGTAACGTTTTAAAACAGAGAAAAGGTAGGATAAACATTCTTCCTTCACTTTTTACTCTTCTTTTTCTCCATTGTGAAGTGAAGATGAAAGGATATATACACACTGGGACAACTCAAGAAGAGTTTTTTAAGAAAAAATGTACATATTAACCCAGAAATCTTCCCCTGCAAGTCAATTTTAGAATTGGAAATCTGGAAGTTTTATGGGTCATTACCTTGCCATATATCCTGTAATTTCTTTGCTGTGGTGTGCATTATTTAAGGAAAACTCTTCCACTGGAGTTTATTAAATGTATTGAAGCATCAATCACTTTGTAAATATGTACACATTTTTGAAATTGGAGGCTGGACTTTTGCTTTTGAAAAATTCAAAGACAGACACAAGTGAGATGAGAAAAATCTTCATTGTTTACATTTTGTGGACCAAAAGCTGAGGCCCAAAGGGTTAAATTATTTGCTTAGAATTCACAATATTTTAAACAAAAGCTGAAAATGGAATAGTCAGAGCCACCTTTAAAAACTTGTGTACCTCTGTTGTTCCACTGTAAAATATCTTTTCCAGAAATAGCCAAAATTTTCTCTTTTCAGTAATTAAAACTTGGAAGCTTCTTCTTTTTATAAAGCACCAAAACTACCCATGATAAAATCCATATTAGATGTCTTATATGAACCAGAGGACATATTTTTATTACTATTGTTTCCTTCAATAGCCAATTGAAGAAAAATAAAAGCATAAAAAAACTGAGGCTACAGCCAGCTGAATAGGCAGTGCCTTAATCTCATGTAATCTCCCATTCAGTAGAGGATTTATATTGATTACACTGACAGAGATGCTGAATGGATATCATACAGTAGAGGAGGAAAAGGTACCAGAAGAACATAGTAAAAACCTGAAAGAGTGTTCATATGCCCTGATCTTGAGTTTATACTCCTTCACTGCTTTCATCATGGCTAGATCTTGATAGTAAATTAAAATATACTGGGAAATATTCCCTGCCTTAGGAATCATATTAGTATCTGGGCATTTGCCCCATTACTTTTCTGAGGTGATAACTAGTCTGCTTCTGTCCTGAGACAGCCTGCTTCCAGGCACTTTCCAGAAAGTAGCATGGAGTAGGAATAGTCAGTCCCAAAAAGGCAGTTCACACACACTGTCCAGCAAGCTTAGTAGTCAGGCTGTACCACTGGATTTTGGGGCTATCAAAAAAATTTATTAATAAAATTATTTCCTCTGTGGCTTTATTACGAAATTAAATCTGTTGAAGATCCCATTAAAGATTTCTTCTTTTAAAATGTAGCTCTAATTTGAGGATTTATCATTTTCTGTGAAGATAGCTTTGGTGGTCCTTGCTTCTTTCTGCCCACGAATCACAATTTTCCTTGCATGTAGCAGCAATTTCAAGAAATCAGGATTTTTTTGTTGCTGTTGTTATTTCTGCCTCTCTTGTAATGTTTATCTTCCTAATGTCTGTGTTGAGCTTTCTTAATATTACACTGTGTTTTAAAAATGTATTCTTTCACGTCCAATGGTAAGAATCCATTACTCAGTTATCAATCTGACAATGGCAGCTAAAAAGTGCCGCAAACACTTTTTTTATGTTTAAAGTATATCATTTCAGGGAAATGTAGTAAGAGAAGTAATCCAGTGGTTGAATGGTAGTGTGAAAATCCAATATTTGACAATTTGTCTCCATTTAAGTAAATAATTCTTATGTGATTGGGACTTTCAAGCATCTACATGCTAATAGACTTGAAATACATGGTGGAAATTCAGACTTCAAGTATTGAGTATTTTCGATAGATTTATTTAATTTTTTTATTGTACAATATGCTATAAATGCTTGCTTCGGGATAACAATTACATGTTCCAGGGAGAAAGAAAAAAGAGATTGTTGTGTCTGGTACGTTTTCTAGAAAATATTTTATTTTATTGGGCTTTACCCTCCACTGATTATGACTCTGTAATATATTTATGGCCGTTCTTGGCTTTGTCTCATCTCGGCTGAAAGGAAACCATGAGCTGTTAGAATGAGTGGTCAATGTGAGCTCACGATTGACCATTTTCAGTGAAATAACTATGAACATTGCAGCTGGTATGGTAAATATAGTGTCTGTATATACTTAATTGTCAAGTATTTTGGAGTACAGCTGAAAGACAAGGAAGGGAAAAACATTTAACCTTCTGAAAATCTTGGTAGATGAAGCAGCCTCTTTTGGGGCCTACAAACAATCAGCTGTCTTGGCTTTACTCTTACGATGATTGGACTGTAATTTTCAGCTGGCTTTTTGGCTTAAACCAAAGACTGGTTTGGCATTAAAGATGGACTCCTTAGTCTAGTCTTTCTCTGGCCTCTGCTAATGGCAATAAATAAACTGAACTACCAGTTTCATGTAATCTCATTAATACTTTCCTGTGGAAAAGGAATAGATAAAAATACAGTAGTTCTACATAAAGGGCTCAAGATAGTAGTTTAAAGACTTATTTCTTATATATAAAGGAATCCTGAGCTCCTTTTTATTTACATACAATAATACAAGTCTGCAACTGTTATCAAATTTTGTTTGTCCTACTTTTCTGCATGCTTAAGCTTCATCATTTCTTCATCTGAAAAGAAAATATCTTCTTGGTTACCTTTGCATTCACAAGCTTTTTAGTTTTTAATCTTGTCTGGAAACAGGACCTTAAACCAGTTCAGTAGTGACAAGGATCCTGAGGATTTAGCTAAAAGATTACAGAGAAAGGAAAGAAAGGAAGAAAGGAAGAAAGGAAGAAAGGAAGAAAGGAAGAAAGGAAGAAAGAAAGAAAGAAAGAAAGAAAGAGAGAAAGAGAGACAGAAAGAATCTTAATAATAAAAGCATTTCAGAAGTAAATACTGAATTCTGACAAGTTCTAGGAGAATATGTAGAGCCAAGATATCTATGAACCCTATCCATAAGGGTTATATTCTACACATTCTGAAAGCTTTAGCACTGGAAAAATTCCACTTTGATTTAAAATGAAAATATTAGTTGGCCTATAGTAGGGTGAGTGACCTAAATCAAATATAATTGTATGCACTTAGAAGAGCTTGAATCTAAATTATCGATGCTATAATGCACCAAAAGGCATTGAGAAAAAAAAAAGGCTTGAGTTCTATTTTGTAACATTTTAAATCTGCAATTTGCATATAAACCATTGCTGTGAATTATATCAGACAAATAATTAAGAAAGAGCAGGATGGAAAAGAATACTTGGTTTCTTGTGATCTCATTTGGATATTTTTAAATTAGGCTGAAACATTGTCACAGATGACCTTCTGAAACAGCTAGTTGGTGTTTTGCTATATTTTTATTTGTTGTTGTAGTTGTTGTTTTATTGCCTAATAGCTCACAAGCATGGTAGGAAATAGACAGAAGTTATTATCAACAGAAAACTGAGGTTTTAAAGTGTTGTCACTAATGAAATAACCTTTTTCTTTTTTTTTTTTTTTTTACTGTTTGAGACAGGGGGTCTGTGTGCCTGAAAACTGCTACCCCACATTAATATTTGAACAACCAAGGCACTAGAAGGAACTTTGTTGAGTAATTTAGGTATGAAATAGGCTATTTGTGTTGCAGATTTCTAGTGTCTTTCAAAAGTCGGAGGCCCTGGAACTAGGTAAGAATCTCTATAGTTGTACTTTCTGAATTCTTTCTACTGCCTAGCATTCCCTTGCTTTTGTGGTTTGGACTTTTTTTAAGTCTTTAGCACACATGTATTTATTTGTATATAACTTCTTCAATCTATGGTTAGATACCTTTTTTTTTAAGCAGGTGTGTAAAGTTTTCAAATGTGGTGTGCATATATAATGGCATATACATCTTTACTCATCTGTAGCAATGTTCCTTTCACACATACACAAACCATAACTAGAAGTAGAGGAACTGAGGTCTTTCTCATCACTGGGAAATATAAAGAATATGTTCATCATCTCAGAAATGACTTAAGGGCTTGCAGTCATCCTTAGTCAGAAATGTTCCCTCCTACTTGAAGAAAAATTTGGTAACTCAAAATTAAAAATACATTGTAATGAGTCAGATAACAAGACTAAGTGAAAACCAGGATTAATCTTATATTTAAGAGCTAGCAATTTTGCAATAACGCAATGAGTTGCATTTATTGCATTGATGAATTGAATAAAAATTGATGAATTGAATAAAAATGGCCCTTCAGTGGTTAAAATGGAAGTTTAGTTGCTTAAGAAAAAAATGCATCTCATTAACTTGTAAAGTTGAAGGAACTGACAAGTTACGTTCATTGTTTTAAAAAAAGTGTTTGTTCCTGCAGAGGGTATTGCAATGTACCCAGCAGCTTTCATAATAATAGCAATTGCACAACACGTTTGTTATTTAATTGAGGATATTTGATACAAGGTATTAAAAACACAAAGCATCATGCTAAAAAAAAAGTATTTTGAAATGTAATTAAAGCTTTAACCAACATTTGGAATTTTTAAAATGCGAAATCCAAGCCGATGCAGAACACCCACACACATCTTTTATTATGTATTTTAAGTGTTAAAAAGAGGGTTGTGTAGCGCTTTGTTGCAATGTTAGCTTCATCCTAATTTATTTACAATGTTCTTGTTCTAGTCTTCTTTCCATCCCTTCATAAATATATGTGGGCAAATCTGATTAATAGGTGAAAAATATTTTCATTATAATCTAGAAACATTAGCAGACATTTTGTGTGGCTTATGTGACTCTCCCATCTAAAACAGTCAGATTTTGTTGCAATAGCCCTAGGCAAAACTAACAGGAGTGAAGGAGGATGGGTGGGCCTATGAGGCAAACAACACGGCTGTGTCAGGTGAAACACTGTGATATGGAAGCCTGTGCCTGTGTGCAGGGTTGAACAGGAGGAAAGCCAATTCATGCACGCAGTAGGTGAGAAGGACTGAAACTCCCATACCTCTGCCTGCTCAGTCCACACCCTACAAGAGGAAATTTACGCCCTCCTTTTCTTTTCCATCCCTGGTTTATATAGTAACGTTGCAGGTAATTAACATAAATCAGTTTAAAATACATTGACTAGGTAATATCAATGAGGCAGATCTTATCATTTTAGTATAAATTTTATCAGAATAAATTCCCATTCAGGTTAATTTCAGAAGCTCATGAAAGCTACAGAAGTCTTACACTATACCAGCACAAACGCTTACCCTTGCTGGAAAAGATTATGTGTAGACATCACCTTGTTTCTTACTGAAAGTGGTTGAGACAAATTATGGGATCCAAAAATGGTAATCAATTGTCTGCACATGATTACTTTCTCATAGGAGCAATAGATCACAAGTGTCTAACTGTTTGCATGAGGCATTCAAATTATGTAGTGAGACTGAGGCCATACTGAACACCATGGCTACCATAATATCATTCATTAATAATCATTCACACTGTGGTTGGGAATGATAGGATTGCCAAGAAAAGTAGTTGAGTAAACAGCTTTATTTGTTGGCCTGTGAAGTAATCAGATAACTTCTCAGGATTTTAAAATAATCCATTAATGTAAGTCATTACTTAACTGTTATTTGACTCCATGTAACCACTGCTTAATTTCATCCCAGCATAAAGAGCTGGGAGTTTTGTGCTGCCTTGCTGCCAAATGCCAATAATTGTATATTTTAATCAGTCCTTTGTAAGCCCTAGCACCAGTCATAATAAACAGTCTCAGTCACCTCTCTGAACATCTGCCTTTAAGAAACCACAAATCATAATGCCATCTTCAAGAGCCTTCATATGGTAAAATACTCATATACATGTATCTGTACATACAGATATGTGTATATGTATGTGCAATTTTGAAAGCTCTATTTCCATATCTCTGCAATATGGAGAAATGGAGAAGGTATTAAGGAAACTTCCAAGTCGGGGAGGGGAGAAAGAGTGGGAAATGGAAAAAAGAAGTTAAAGCGTATGGTGGAAAGATAAATACCAAGTGATGAGAATAGGAAAGGATAAAGAGATAAGTCATAGTATGGATGATTTACTAGGTTATCACCAATCCTGAAGCCAGGCTTGCACTTCAATCAGCCTGCGTAACTGAGGGAATCACTTCAGAATGATAGCTTTTATTCAGACCAAGCCTGTTCAAAATCTTAGACTTAGTGAAATATCTGTCTGGCATTCACATTATTGTTCATAAGGAGCATTTTGTTGGGAAGCAACAATGGTTTACAAAAAGCTACGCTCTTTTTTCTTAGAATTTTCTGAAGATACTTTACATTCTTTCTTTCAACAGGCTTGAATATGGAGACCTAGTACAGAAGGATTATCATAGTTTAACAAAGTGAAAAACTAATTGAATCATTAACTGACCATTCAGATTCAAATGTCTTCCTCTCATTTGCACTCATGTTTATACTTCTGCTTTACTCCTGCACATCTCTCTTTAGTTTGCCTTGTTTGTAAAATTCCTTAGTTTATAGCTTAGTGCTGAAGAGGTCATGTGAAAATGCATACCAAAATGCAAGTGAAAGTCAAGGTTTTCTATTTATTGGTCATACATTTTTTTTCAGTGAGACTTTTGCTCTTAGTAATTAAAAACACACAAAAAAACGCTTGAGATTTTACAGCTCTATTAATTTATACAATTTTTTTTAATACAGTTCTCAACTTCCCATGAATAATAGACATCATTAAACAAAATATATGACTAAACAATATTCATAAGTATCAAATAATTATTTTTATTTTGCAAATTAAAAATGTTTCTTTTCACTGTAAATTAAGTTCTTGTGTATCAGCTACCTTAGTTGTAGTGATAAACTGAAGAACAGTTTTCTCCTTTTATTCCAAATCATTCCTTAACAACAGTAATAGAAATAAAAGGAATTATTTATATGATTAAGACATCTTACTGGTGGAGTTCTAGCATGTTTCTGCAAAGAGTTGACTGAGTTTAAGCATCTGAAAACAATTTTTGTTTCAAGCATCAGTTCTCCTGCCTGAATATCCTGTTAAATCTCATGCTTTAAATCTCTCCATGGTCAAGGGATATTTTAGATTTGAGAGTAAAAATAAACTGGTTCTTTAATGTAACTGTGGTTGAATGAATTAGCAGATGGTCAAACTTCATGGAAACTATTAACTTCAATTTTATGAATTGTAATAACATAGTTATGAACCATAGGACATTTACCAGCTTAGGGTTAGCAGCAAACATTAGTGTAAGGTGAATATGTGTTTGAACATACTCAAAAAGGCAGAAATTATGGTGCAATTCCTCTCAGAAATGCAGTGCGATTTTCTTCCAGGAGTAATCAACATTACCAGGAGAACCAAATGTTGATTGCATTTTTGTATTTGTCTGTGTACAGAATGCATTTATATATATTTAAAATTTTTATTTCTTAGTTGTTATTCCTATGTGAAAAAGACAGAAACTATAGACATAAGATCAATGCCAGGACAGCATACCCATTCACACACAGAGATGCATATTTTAATCCCATTGACTCATTTTTATTCTCTTTTGTAGCCTTTCTGGCAGATCAAAGGCAAACTGTAAGTATAAAGGTTAAAACGTACCATGCACTCAAACTTCACTTAGAAAAAAACCCAAGCAAACAAAATTCAGGCGTGTTTAAGTAAACTTTGAGTCTTTCTCTTTTTTTTTTTTTTTTGTATAGGAACAACTTTCTATAAAAATGCTCCTTAAAAAAAAAAACAACAAAGAAGCTCAAACCTCAAGAAATTGATTCGAGAGCTAAGAAGAGGGAAAAGCACAACTATGGTATGCACCTGAGGCTACAGCAGCCCCCTGAAAATTCATTCCCCCTCTGCCTAATCCACCAGTCTCTCTTCAACTCTCCTTGTAAACCTGCCTAAAACGTTACCAATTTCACATAGATTACACCTCCTCTGATTGTTTCCTGCTTCTCCCACCTACCCGTAGACTCCTCTGACACAGCTGACCACCCTCCGTTTTTTAGAGGTCCTACTGCTGTACTGTAATTTTTTATTACAAGAAGCAATACAGAAGCAAAAGGCTTTAACTTAGCCAGGATGAAGTTTCATTAAAGATGAAGGGAAATTTGGTCACTCTTTCAAGTGTGATAATCTTCCTTTAACATAGAACAGGCCAATAACAAGCGTCACAAAAAGTGTCACTCAGGCAGATGAGGACAGCTTGGCTGAGCTGTCCCTACTGGTACCCAGCACGATGGGGCAGGAGCTGTGTCATTCATGATCTGCAGATCACAGGCTTATTGTTGACATCAAGGCTATGCTGGAGCAGGTATTTTTGGTCAGTAAAATCATGAATTATTCCTGGTAGGACAGCAAAGAATGGCTCCCTTGCCCCATCACTTCCTTTCTTCCTCCCCCTCAGGAACTGTACCATCCGTGTGCAAGTTGTACACGCGCACGTGTACACATGTGGTCTGTGTCTCTTACACTCCCCATGTGGACTCCAGTTTCCCCAGCCACAGTTTGAACTTCCTGTTGTTGGTTCAGCAATACCTGCCGGGTCAATGTAACAGCTCTGTGAAAAGCTGATGCCAAAGCCTATTCTCTTGCAAGAATTTGGTCCTCAATATAGACACTGTATCCATGGACATTTTGCCACACTGCACACATTTTCCAGCTACTCCTCTTTTCTACAGTAAGGTAATAACAGATAAAATAACGGGATTTTTAGAGGTCAATATAGAACAGGTTCAAATCTATGTAACAGCGAAGTTGCATGGAAAATCTATATTTACCCATTCCATCTATCTATCCATCCACTTCTCCACCACAAATTTCTGTTTTTAAGAACAAAAGATCAGGTATGGTGTTTGAAATTTTTACTTACAGAGATTAGTTTCATACTTTTCATTTCATATTTTTTAAGCCAAACTCATGATGTCTTAAATAAATCATGAAAGATAAGAAGTAAAAAGTCAGATTTTATTTCATGAGCTAATGAATATGATGTGAATGGCAGTTAATAGGTTCTTATCAACTAATTATACAGGAGTTTCAAATTTCTTATAAAATTCATCAGTATCAGAAGTAGGCAGCTACTCTAACATGAGAAAAATGTCCTTTTGCCACTGAACAATTAATCCTAAAATAAAATGAAAAGTTTGTGAAGTGTGAAACAGCTTATTCATAATGCTGTTCAAAAGTTTAAAAGTCCTTGTCACTTGATAACCTACAAGGTTTAAGTTTGCTGTGTGATTTTAAAATGCAGTCCTTCTGGCATTTACATATTGTTGGTTTTTACTCCTCACGTACCACTTTGAGTGGGAAAATAAATTTTAAAGGGAAAATAATCTACTTGTTAGTTTGATACAGCAAAACAAGTGGGTATGATGACTGGGCCAATGCAAGAAGCTACATGAAAACTGTAAGATACCTCTCCTCCTCGTGCTTCAGGGGTGTTTTCAGGGCAATATTTAATTCTACCTGACTTGATTGTCATTCACTACATTTTGTGTTTGAGGAAAGGTAATGGCAGAGAATTTGGGAAGTGGATGGAAGTAACTGTCCAGTTCTTCTGAGTTTCACTTCCTTGCAGTGACTTCCACAATTGCAGTTAAAAACATACAAGTTTAAAGAAAATAAATGAAGTAAAAATTTCCCAGAAAATCAAAATTTTTTTTCTCCAAGATGTTCATAAGTCAAAACTCACTCTTTCATTACGGACCATCCAGAAAGAATAAAATCATCAATATATAAAAGGTCATCCTAACTGGCAAATTTGGTTTAACCAATGTAACATGTTTTTGAGTTTCTCTTTAACTCATAGATTCACAGAATATCTTAGGTTAGAAGCTGTCTTCCAATCTAACAGCCATGTTAGAGATTATCTAGCTCCAATCTCCTTGCCATGGGCAGGGACACATTCCACTACACCAGACTGCTCAAAACCACATCCAGCTTGGTCTTGAACACTCACAGGGACAGGGCCTCCACAACTTCTCTGGTCAACCTGTTCCAGAGCCTCACCACCCTCACAGTAAAGAATGTCTTCCTTATACCTAATCTAAACCTACTCTCTTTCAGTTTAAAGATATTGCCTCCATCTTATCACTAAATGCCCTTGTAAAAAGTCTCTCTCCATCTTTCTTATAGGTTCTCTTCAGGTACATTGGGAGGCTGCAATAAGGTCACCCTGAAGCCTTCTCTTCTCCAGGATGCACAATCCCAATTCTCCTAGCCTTTCCTCACAGGAGATGTAATCCCTCCCTCTAATCAACTTGGTGGCTTCCTCTGGACTCGGTCCAACTGATCAATGTCCTTCCTATATTGGGGACCCCAGAGCTGGATGCACCACTGCAGGTGGGCTCTCACCAGAGCAGAGCAGAGGGGCAGAATCCCCTCCCTGGCCCTGCTGCCCACGCTGCTTTGGATGCAGCCCAGGACATGTTTGGCTTTCTGGGCTGTGAGTTCTCATTGCTGGGTCATGTCCAGCCTCTCACCCACCAGCACCCCCAAGTCCTTCTCCTCAGGGCTGCTCTGGATCTGTTCATCCCCCAGCCTGTGTTGATACTGGGGGTTGCCTGGACCCAAGTGCAGCACATTGCACTTGGTCTTGTTAAATCATATAAGATTCCAATGGACCCACTTCTTGAGCTTGTCTAGATCTCTCTAGATGGCATCCTGTCCTTTGGGTGTGTCAATTGCACCACTAAGCTTGGTGCCATCTGAAAACTTGCTGAGGGTGCACTCAACCCCTCGTCTACATCATTAACAAAGATAGGAAGTAACACTGGTCCCAACACAGACCCCTGAAAGACACATCTAGAGGAAAAGAAAAAAAAATTAATTTCATTGCATCATCTGAGCAGACATCTGTTGCATGGACTCTGAAGTCGAAGAATTTTAAATGTTTTATTTGCATACTAAATTTTCCTTTTGTCTAGAAAGAACATGAACTTGAAAAGATGGGAAAAATCATTTTAAAAGAGATGTTTTTCAAATAAATCTTTCCTAAAATCAATTCATCCTTAGTCATGTTACCACACCAGTATTGAAATGACTGTCTGAACCTTTCCTACAAACTGTTCTGCGTGGGGGAAAAAAAAGTTATTTAGATCATTCTTATTACCATCATCTAAACCACAATAACACTTTGAATAGCATCAAACCGTTCTTCCTAACTGCATACAAACAAATAACAAGGAAATTCTCCCCACCACAAAGAACTTGCAATCTCATTATAAGACGATAGACACCAGATGGATGCAACAAACAGATGGAGGAAGAATAAGGTAGCAATGAGATGATTATAATCAGCACGATAAGCAGTGAAGCATACCAGCAAACCGGCTGCCTAGCTATTATCTATGTGTGTGTGCACGCATGTAAAATTTACATAAATACCGTTCATGTGATATTAACTAATTCAGAACGCCTGATACTGTCAGTTTATAACAACAAGAAATGCAGGCTCTGTCAGTGAGAGCTTGATGACACTCAGGTAACATTGGGAAGAATTATTATAGATTACATTAACTAACAAAAGGTTAGAGAGTACTTTCAGTCAGCAACTGGTTTGCTGAACTTTAGCAAAGTGATAATTTCCATGTTATTAGGAATTATAAGCTGAGGAAGGGATTTTGGTTCAGGAAGATTCATCCTTCAAGATTTTCTTTCCAAATCAAAGTGGAGAAAACGAGTACTAGGGAGAAATGTGTCTTGGATAGGAAATATGCTGCATGAGGAAGCACACAGGCTTTATTGCTAAACGTCTGAGGCCATTTTGTTACTGTTAGAACAGAATTTCAAGCAGAAAATTCTACTCATAATAGCAGAACTACTTTAGAAGCCACTGTAAGATCCCTGGGAAATATGTGGTTAATGTTTTCTCTCAGAAAAAAGAAAAATTTAAAAAATTCCCTCCAACATTTACGACCTGAATTTCCACCAATATTTAGATAGCAAATGCTAGTGGAAAAATATGGTTGTATCTAATTCACTTTGTTGCAAAGGAAGGTGTCTAAAGGTGAAAATATAAATTTAAATGTAAATGTTTATTTAAATGTAAATGTATATGAAGCAGATAATTCTGCATACTCATTTGTTTTCTGTGTGCTACACAAATAACTGTCGGGAACATTGAGCTGCAGCCACCCCTGGCCTCCTGACAGCTTTTTTATCACAGGATGGCTGAGCTTCAAGAAATGTTATGAAAATGACAAAGTTCTGCAAACTGCAGCATATATTTTTGTAATCAGTTAAACAGTGAAAAACTACATCTAAAGTGCACTGCAGAAATTGTTCGCAAAAGATGTCCCATGCTCAAGTAAACTTCATTCTTCCCAGTGTGGCATTCAAGGAATAACTTGAAGGGTGTTACTTCTACCTTTTTTAAATACCTACACAAACATGAAGAATATGCAGTAATGTGGATTTGAAACAGATCTTCAAATGATGACAGTATTGCATTTGCATTTCCAAGAGGGATTGCAATGAATAGAAGAAAGTCTACTTTTAATTTTTCATGCAATTTTAGTTCTGACTGCTTAAACAAGTATATATTTCTCATGGGTACTTTAGGACTCTGAGTGTTAATGCTGTTAAAATTCATTCAGTTTCTGAAATTAATTCAGAGTTTTTATTAAAAAATAATAACATGAGGAAATGGATTTCTAATCCATTGCAAACAAATTAAAAACAAACTTCTCAAACAGATTGCTATTAATATTCTGTTATTAATATAATTTATTGCTCAAAATATTGTACTTTTTCCTAAGATGCTTTATTCAAAAAATATCCTTTTTTTCCCCACAATCTTTTTCATTTTAGATGTAGATTTAGGTATATCTGTGGTCTTAATAGTCATGACTACAAAGAAATTATTACATTCAAACAAAGGGACTCTTTAAAGACGTGTTACTTTATATTAAAGTCTTCATGGATTAACATGACGAGGACGTGAACACCTACTAAGAGCGTACATGTATTAAGAAATTTTTCTTTTTAAAAAAGTGTATATAGTAGCTTTTTTTATGCATGCACTTGACAGTAACCCTGTCAATCTACCACTGTTATTTGATTTCACTGAGTTAAATAGATAATTTGCTTACCCTAGTAGCCAATAATCGGAAGGAGGGCAAGTTGGAAATTGTGAAAGGTAGCCCAGATCTACCTTAATACTTTGAATGGTTCTTTGCCTATGACAAAACTGTATCCATTAGAGTCTTTGAAAATGTCCGTAGCACTTCTACAGACAGGTAGGTTAATTAAGCAGTTTCTTTAGTGAAACTTTCAGTGTCTTGCCTGATACATTTGCTAGATTATTATGTTAGATGGCTTCAGATCCAGATGTTAGTCATAATTCAGGTAATGTTAAAAGATCATTAAAAAATATTAAAAGTTAAGATGTTAAAATGAAAATTTTATAATGTTCATGCAATTTCACTAAAATTAAAATTGCCTTATTTCTTTAATTTATTGTATTCAGAGTAATGGGTTATATTAGAAAACAGCAACTTGACTTTTATTTGAAAAATTAAAAACCTTCTGCTACTTCTTTGCTTTTAAATTTTGCTTTCTTTCCATATTTATGTCCTTTATAATGATAGATATTATTATGTAAATGTCTCTTCTGCCCTAAACTCAGAGAGAGTAAACTAAGAACTAATAAAATAATTTTAAAAAAAAGAGAGATAAAAAAGGAAGAACTATAAACAGGAAAAGAAAGTAGATAAATGAACAACAGTAAGGATAAAAAAAATACACTGAAAAGACAGGGACAGAAATATTCCTGAATATTCAATTCTGTGGACATCTTTTATAGCAGACTATTGTTATTTGCAGCTTTTTAATTCCAGCTGCTGCTAGGATTTGAATAGCACTGCTGAAACAGATGATTGCCTTCTCTATGAAGGGGATACAACGCCATAAAACATTCCACCATTGCCAGATTATGTTGAAGGAGGAAGAGTATTTCTAGTTGAAGCAACACACCTTTCTACCGTTCAGGGCTGTTGTAGGAAGTTGTGGGTTTTTCACCCTTCTCTGCCTATCTAGTTCATGCCACTAGGTGAAATAATTCCCAGATAGTTCCAGTACAAGGAACTGAAGTGGAAAGCAACAGTGTCTTTGTTCACAATGTCACGGGTATATCTTTATGGATGAAGATCTCAAGTTCATTTCTTTGTAACTCTGCTGAGAGACAGAGTAGAATCATCAGTGGCCTTTAGGATATACACATACTTTCTCAGGTTATTCAGTTATAAATCCTTCATAGCTTTGCCTATCAGATATTTCTTATGCTAAATTTCATAAATTAATAAAAATACTTCATTTATTCATAAAAGGCTGATATCAGTTGCAATTAATTCAAACTTTACTTTCAAATCTCTTGTAGAATTTCCATCTTTTGTGCATCTGAAAAAAAAGATAGAAGAACATGAGAAAATTGTCAAGATTTTCTCACATTTCTCATTCACATTTTTAAACTTATTTTACAAATTACTGGCTTTTTTAAAATTCACCAGCTTTAACCAGTACAAATTAACTCAACTGGAAATATTTGGTAGCTTACTGTTTCACTGTCTACCTTGCTTATATGTCGTGTCTCTGACTGATATAAATCTGATAAAACCAGATCACCTAAAGTGTCTATTAATTACCATGGCTACCATACTGCAGAGATGAAAAAGTACCAAATGAAAGGGAGCGATTGCAGATATTCACACATCAATGAAAAATGTCTTTCAATATTCAGCCAGGGCTACAGGGATTTGATTTCCAAAGATAGAACTGAAACTACTGTAAAATATTAGTCTAATGTTGAACATTTAGTTTAGTGCAAAAAGCCACATTTATTGTAGAGTTAGGACCCTAAGAGAGTAAACCATTTAATGCACACCTAGAATGGAATTGAGAACCCCAGTTTTGAGTCCCGTTTATTCAACTATATTTTCCCTTTCTGTTTTTGTATTGTTCCTAATGGCACACTCACAGTCTGTGCTATTCCATGGTGATTTTCCTTTCTATTTTTTAAATTTGAAAGGATTTTACTTATTCTAGAATATTTTGAAATATGAATCCAATTTGCCTATAAGCAAGTAGCAACATGAGTTTTCTTTTGTTATTGTCTGTCAACAGTAAACATATGACTACAATAAAAATGGAAGAACAGTTACACAAACAGCAAAATATAACCCATCTGTTGTCAAGTCTGAATATTGACAGTGCAAAAGTGCTTGGACATATAACAGTTTAAAGCCTCAAATTATAAGCACTGAGTTAGGGTTTCAAGCTGCCTGTATGTTGTAGGATTGTTGCTAGGTACCTAAGAGTGAAACAAGCAGCTGATAAAATACATTAAGCAGAGATATGACCAGGTGAGACAAAAAAGCCATGACTATAATTCTGTCTTTTCTGGACCCTTCTGTAGCTGTAGCCTTCAATAAGATACCCATGGGAAACTGAAAATCCCTTCTGAAAATGCAGATCTCTTCGCAGCTCAGACATTTAAATCATGCCCCTGAGCAGAATCGGCCAACACATACTTACAGAAAAGCAGTATGAGAAAAGAAGGGAGTGGCTGACTGACAACTACTGCCTGATAAGTAAATACAGAGAAAATTCTCGGTGAAAGAAGGGAGTTGCAATATTCCATGCAGCTAGGCCTGAGGATGTGAAACCAGCTGCAGAAGGATAATTTAGCATATTCTACCTAGTTTGCCATGCCCTGAACACTGCCAACTAAAACTCTTCAGTCAAGGAAGGAAGGGTCACAGGAGAGAGTAGGGAAGACATAGCTCTATATCCCATAATCAGGACTTTTACAATAGAGATGGAAAAACTCTCAGATTTGCCAGAAATATTCCATTACCAATAAAGCCTGAGGAGAAAAAGCCATTTCTTATCTGCGCATGCGCTGCTTTGCAGGTATGGCAAGGCAAAAGCACTAATGGGACTGTCCCTTCCCAGCCCGTCTCAAGGGCTGTCCCACCCTGCTCATGACTCAGGACCCCACTTCAGGCAGCCTGGACTGCCAGCCCCTGAACCTGAAATGCTGCAGCAGGACTGGTCTCCAGCTCCCCGTAGCCCTTCCCTGCCAAGCCATGGGCCCTGCTGAGCCAGTCCCATTTTCAGTTCCTCAGCCTGGGCCATTCTCGGCCCACCCTGACTCCAGGTAGATGCCTGGTGACCATGGCTGTGGCTGTTCTGGTTTCATCAGCTTCCTTCAGTTTCATCAGCCTTCCTGGTTGAAGTGGTGGGGCAGGTCCTGATTGGTATCCCCTGGGGACGCCCCAGGCTCTGTGGGCCCTGATGGGGAGCGCATCTGGACTACTTTATACTTTAAGTGAAACAGCTGTCAAACACAAGCTGGGCTTGGAATGTCTATAAAATTGGATATTGGTAACTCTTTTTAATGTCATTTTTGCACTGTTTTCAGAGTGAAAATTGAGAATTTGTAATCCCATGTGCCAAGGAAGGAACTGAGTTATTCCTGCATCCCAGAGGATCATGTCAGCTGCTAGACAGGTACAAAGAATTCCTACACTGACATTGGGCTTCCTCCTCTAGTCTTATCCTTTGCGTGAATTTTACCGTGGCTGCTGCATTTTGTATTGCTGGAGTGTGTTAGTCCTGCTAGCCCAGAGCCTATGCTGGGCACAAGGCTGAAGAACTTGTCCATCTTAGGCAGCTTAAGCAGCTGGTGAACACCAAGGTACTCACATCAGATAAGAGGCAAATGCTTCAGGGTCTGATTTGTAGCAGAATCTTAAGTGCCTGAGCAATTTGTGAGGCAAAAATACACTCCCTGAACAGGATAAGTGTTGGTTTTGCAGACTTAGAGACCTAAATCTTGTTTTGGATCTTGCCTTCCATTCATACCTTTAAAACATTAAATGGTCTGTATCCAGGATAGCTATTCTTCAAGAGAAACATCACTCCTGACAGCTGTAATCCTCACGTCCTGACAAAAATCTCCAAAGAGAAAACTCTCCTCTCCTAAGGAGACATGACTCTAACAAAGCTGGCCATGTTAATTACTGTAATTATTCTTCAAAAAGAGTTTACTAGAACAACTTCCCATGGGAAAGAAAAGCCCCTTCTTCAATCTTCTCTGTCTTAACATGAGTAGGCAGATGATAATATACTTACTAAACAGGAAGTGTATTCCTACATGGTTTCGGTTTTGAGAGGCAAATGGTGAAACAAAGTTAGTTTCTAACATTGCTGTTAGAGAAGTTTCTCAGATTTTGAACTAAGTCTGCTTAGCTGCCTAGGTAGGTTGCAACTGTAATTATTTGTCTGCACCGAGCAGTGATGTGAATCAAGCGTATCTGGCACATATATTTGTACATAGCCAAATACAAGGATGTATAAGAATAACTCTCTGGATGGGTCTGGCAGATTGGTGGAGTTAGGCTCACAGAGGACACTGGGAAACGTTTCAGCAAGTTCATTGTTTCAGCAGCTATTGCATCCTGAGGACACTTTTGGAAAATTTGTAGGTCCTAGATCCATTCAGCTTTCAGTAAGAGGACAGAATTTAGTCCAATCCATGTGGCAGTCAAAGAGAAGCCTGTCAAAGCTATGTATAAGGCATGGAAACAGAGGATGGAGTAGAGGAAGGAAATAAATCTCTACAGAATTTGTTTCTTGGAGTAAGACACAAACTGTTATACAAAATGAAACTTCAAGACTTTTAGTACTTTTCCATTGCTGTTGTTGGTGACAGGATAGGGACTGGAAGGAGAAGAGGAATCAGTAAAGGAAAACACTGCTAGCTGAAATATTTGATTTAAAGACATGAAGACATATCCATATAAGAATTCTCTTTCATATACACTCCACATGGTTTACATTTTTGCTAAAGAAGAAAGATTTTCTTCAAGTAAACTTTCCTTAGTCATAACCATGCCTCCTTTTCTTCCTTTTAGAGAGAATGTCAGCAAAAGAAAAGTTTTCTTCTGAAACTCCTAACATTTTCTTTATTCTTATTAAAACAAATAAGAAAAAAACAAAACCAAAAAACCCCAACCACAAACCAAAAAAACCATTAGAAGCTGAAATTCTTAAACATTATCGAAGGATTTTGTTATAGTAATAACCTCGTGTAAATGCAGACTTGTGCGCAAGAAAGCCCATTTAGAGACTGAGTGCTTAGAAGATTTGTGATCAGCTCCATTTACCCTTGAAGGATAGATGATTCTCCACAGAATAGATTGACCCCTTCCAGGCTCCAGAAGCTCAGTCAGCGGTCTTATGTCTGTTTGGAAGTTCCTTCCCACCAATATAGCTTAGGGCTGAGGAGGAAAAGGCAAGGCATCTTTTTCTAAGACTTCGATGCTCTTAGACTTACCACAATTATTTTCCTATTTAGTTTGTTCAGTTGTTGGATAGCTCAGTATGTAAAGCCAAGGATTAAAAAGCAAGAAAGAAAATAAGAGGTGGTCTGAGATAGGCTGAGCTGTAATCTAAACAAGGAGAGAGTGACTGTGCATTATCTTCATGTGAATGGAGATTCCTGGGATAATGCTTTTGGCTCTTAACTGCAAGAAAAAGACTTTACCAATAGCCACCCATTGTCCTGCTTTTGTCAAGACTGAAATAAGAGAAGACAGGCTTTTCAGGTCCAGTCTGTGAGGATAGCAGGGTGGAATGCAGTTGGATTCCAGCTGAGTGTTTGATGTCTTCATTTTTGAGGCCTCTTCTGAAAAAGAGCTGGCAGGAAAGTGTGGCCTTACATAGAAAGAGGGCAAGTCCTGGAGCAAGTCGCTTCCCTAGTAATGAGTAGACATCCAATTCTATTATAATAATGTTCTTTCATTGCCACAGTGGAGCTAATAGAGTTGTGGTGACTTCACACCTGCTGCAGCCTGGAAAAAAAAAATCACCATGAAATCTCCCAGAAGGCCACTGCTGTCTACAGGCAAGAGTGCAAGTGACAGATAAAGTGTCTGACAATGACATATTGCTTTAGGACTGCCATGAAATTACTAGAATGCTGTAGTATAATCTCCAAATTCCCTGCCTCTGAATAATATGAAAAAGGCAAAGAAATGATACATACAATTAAACGTTACTATTTCTTTTCCTGAGTATCTGTGGAAGCAGTAGTATTCCATCTGAGAAGTTTGAGATTTAAGCTCCCCAAGACCATGTATGCCTATTCGATTCCATACCGCTTTTATTACTGTTAGAAAAGAACGGTTACCATCTTACAGTTTACATTCACTTTCAAATGACAATTTGTTTTAAAAAATGTCAGGATCAATGGAAATATTTCCAATGGCACAGGACTGTGTTATTGCTTTTCTCCAGATTCCATTGATAAACACAAACTTGGTTTTCTTAAACAGCAAGATGCCATCTTTTTGACAGATACAGTATGTAGTTATGTCACAGCATTATGATAAACCTTATAGGGAAGACACAGCAGGGTCAGAGAGTTTCTACATTCCCAACACAGTTTCCATGGAAGGAATGTTTACATGACCTACAGTGCAAGGTTTAAATATATGCAGCAGTTTTGCTGTTAACTCCCTGAACTCGCTTGCTGAGCAGCCTGTGACCAGCAAAATTCTACTGGACTTGTTACAGTCTTAGTGTTAACATTTTCCTGTCTTGTCAGCTGTTTTGGACATCTGTTGTGCTCTATAAAATGAGTGCACAAGGGTCGTTGGGAGGTTTTGTTTGGTCTGTTTGATCGTCTGAGGAACGTAAATATTAGTCTGTCCTTTTGTTTATATTGGTTGAGGGTAGATGAGAGAAGAGTAGGAAATCTTGGATATCAAGCCAACGAAAATGAGTAAGAGTCTTGCTTGACAAGTGCTGTATTTGCTGTACTTGCTTTTTGTGACTCATTTTTAAAACTGCAACATATATGTAGAGAAAGCACAGGTTACATATGACCTAATGTTTTGTTAACATGGTTTTACAGGACTGATTCAGAACTCATTGTAGTCATATAGGGTTTTCATAATCTTTGTTAATATCTTTTGGCTGAGATGGGATTTGTTTTATGCATCAGACATGTTCTATATACTGGAGAAATTAAACTGTAAGAAATGCCTCAAATACTTACGCTTTATGCTTACGCTTTATGCTATTCTCAACAAGGCTTATTAAAGCAAGAAGGCAGAGCAGATATGTTGCTAACCAGTGACTGGTTGAAATTTTTGCGCAGAACACAAGCCATACCCAGTTGTGTTTGTTCCTTGTGCTACAAAATCTTATTTTCCCCTCAGTTGTTCTGAGAATATTCTATCATAGTTTATATCCGTAACATTTAAAGCAATTTTACAGGGGCTTCGTTCTAGACTAGAGAGGCATGGAGATTCATGGAGAAAATCAGTTATTTATCAAGTCTCGTGACTGACACTGAAGTGTTAGCCACAGTAGGATCAAGTCCATACTCAGTTATAGTTTAAAACTGGTTAAAGCATTAGAAGCCCCATAAACACAAAGATGAGTGTGGGCTTCAAAGCTGCCCATAAATCATGACTGTAAGCTCACGATGGCTTCTTTAATGCCATGGTTAAACTGTTAGAGATGCCTGCCCTACCCTGTTTAAAGTTAACTTGATTATGCTTATAACATAATACCCTTGCTTTTTGTGACTGACATTCCAATTACTATCCACAAAAGAATGCTGCTTCCTTAGGAACTCTAATTAGTTTGCAAGTTTTGAAGGACTTTCTGAACAAAACACAAAACTCAAAACTCTGGGGAACTGCTCATCACAGCCCTAATTTTGTGTCATTGTTCAAAACTTTCAAAGTTCTTTAAAAAGAAAGACTGATTAAGATTGCAAATAACTAACAGTGCATACTTGAAGATTAAAACATTATGGCTTTGATTTATTAGAAGTTACTCAGTAGAAGCATTTGACCTTGCTTAAAGGTTTTTTTTCTCTTTTTTTAAACTTATTGGCCTGCAGTTAAGTTCAAGTATGCTCCTTGCCTTTACAAAGAATGATAAGATTGGGGTTGAATTCATAATGTGATGTTTAGTGTCTTAGATGTGTTAAAAAAGGGTTACCTTTTAAAAAGATTTTGTTTTCAAATATGAAGTAAATTCTTCTGATTTATTTTTCCTTTGCGTGAGCATATGTGATACCTATCTCAAATAAGACAGGCTACATGCATTTATCCCCTTTTTGCAATGACTGTAATTGAAGTGCCTTCAGTAGTTGCAAAGGAATTTCAACTCAGCTATACAAACAAACTGTGTTGATCTTTCTCTCCAAACATAAATTTAACTAGCATTGTATCTTTAGTTATTAGGAACACTCTCTTTAGTATTATTACTTCTTTTCAGACTTGAGGTCTTCAAAAACTTTAAAAAAAATGTTCTATGACTCACTTTTTTAAGCTTTCTGCAGTAAATCAACCATATCTGAAGACAGGAAAATCAAAAAAACATTTATCCATCTGAATGCAAATTCTTAATGAATGTCAATGTATACTTTCTTCCCCACAGTAAAAATTCTAAGGTAGAGACTCAGTCAAGCTGAGATATTGACAAGATGGGCTGAAAGCTCAGGAGTCAGATATGAGGGAAAGGAGGCAAAGTATAAGTCTTAGTCTTAACCGTCCTGCATTAATTAGCTTAGCAACAGTAGGGAGGGACTGAGTATGCTTTATGACAAAAGTGTCAGAGATGGTCAAAGGAATGCTGCCAAGGAGCATTCCTACGGACAGCACAGCACAACAGCAGTGACACCGAGACAACTGCCTGGCCAGCTGCTAAAGGTGAACAGAAAGCACAATGGGAAAATGAACAATTTTGACACTCACTTTTGAGAGAAAAGCGTAAATAGTACTCTTGCCCTGCAATATTTCCTACCATACACCTATCTCAGACCTGCCAAATTACCTGGATTCACCCTGTGCTCACTTAGATTTGTTCATTCAGATCTCTGGTGCTTCAGGGACTGTTAATCCTGAAAACTCACAGGGAATCTCAGGTTTTGATCTCTCCACCCTTTCAGCATGTCCCACAGATGGGTATGACAGCTGTTTGCATCTGACAGATTAAATCTGGTAAGTGAACTTGCTGTGTGTGCACTCAGCCAGTCCTTGAACCAGAACCCTGGGGGTATACAGAAAGCAGGTTTACCAAGTGAGTCAAAAGAGAGCCTGCCACTAATAGCTGTGCTAAGCTTCTCTCAGTTTGAAGTCAGTTATTTTCAAGTCTTACAGCAGTTCTTTAGCAGGGGAGGTTTTTTTCCTGTGATGAAACAAGAAACAGAGCTGATGTTAATAAGAAGAGAGATGCTATACTTTGCCACACTGGAATGATGTGTCTGGTTTATTGCAGCGGGCTCGTGGTGGTGAATTATGTCATTAGTGTCTTACCATAGACTTGTAACAGGACTTGAGAGGGAGAGAAGAGATTGAAGAGTTGCTTTTTTCCTTCCATTTAATTAAATGGACTCAGTCCTTATAGAATTTTAAAACATGACAAAGAGCTTCTGTCTTTGTCACCTCATAAAATCTCATCAAGGCTGGTTGAAGCCCAAACTATTGGTTACAGATATGTACCTTAATCATAGAAATACTAGGATTTAATAATTTTTTAAAATAGATCCTAATGTTAATTTCCTGAAATTGTCCTTTCAGGCAGGTTTCAGCATCTCTGTCAGAGTTTCAAAGGAAAATATTTCCTCTAACCCAGGAATAAATGTCAGTGTATTGATCTAAGACCCTCAGTGATGAAATTTGTTGGGTTATCCACCCTATTCTCAAATTTTACCTACACGGAAAATCATCTGAAATATGATTGTGTTGCTTAAATTATTCCAAGAAAAGTATATACTAAATTCCAGTCAAAGCCAAGTTTCCTTTTTTTTATCTTTGTCCTCACCTCTCTGACTAGGAAGCTACATTTTGAGAAAAGTAGGGAATTTTACCCAAATGATTTCTCTCTGTTTGTTCTTCTGGCAGCTAATGCAAACTCAGGGCAGGCATATCTGAACCAGGCAGCTGTGGCAGCTGTGGAGTTATGAGCCTAGCTTCTCCTTAAAGGACTTGCTCTGCCTCAAAAGATCTGCAGGAAGTAAACCATGCTTCTAAACAGATTTCTGACAAATAATAAGGTGGACTTTTGTGACTATTTTGATATTTTCTACTTATTTGCTTATGAAAATTTCTTAAGGGTTTGAGTTTTTTGTTGTATAATGTCAAAACACTAAACTGATGAATGGGCTAATATTTTTTAGAGGACTTTTTTTACTGATGTAAAAAAATTTAAATAGAAAATGCAGGGGCAATACCCACATACAACTTTGGTAAGGCTGATATTAGAAAACTGTGTGAGGTTTCACTATTCACAACCTTGAAAGGAGGCTAAGAGTTGAGGATGAGGTAACTAAATCCATAGAAATTGTTTTGCAGGCTAGAAAAAATATCTTACAGTGAGATGGGTAAAGGTTTTAATATGTAGACTTTTTTTTTTTTATGGCTTTTAAACTTACTGTTGCCATCATAGATGGAAGATAAAGGGTACTGAGGATTTTAAAATCTATTACAGAAAGCCATAACAAGATTTATGGCTGCAAGAAGCAGCCAGATTTCAGATTAGCAATAGAGCATTTTTTTAAAACAAGTGGCCCTGATTAATGAATGGAACAGCCCAGCAAAGAAATGAATTCTCTGTCTCTCAACATCTTCAAATCAAGATAGGATGCTTTTCTGAAAGCTCTGCTTTTCCTAAATGCAAGGCCAGTTTTAGTCAAACAAGGACTGTTGGCTTCAGTACTTGGTGAAATTTTATGTCCTATAAATGAGTACGGCTAGATAATCCAGCGTTCCCTCTGGGCTAGTTTTTATTAACCTCTTATTCACTTAAATATGCATTCAAGAAACGAAAATAAAAAAGATATTGAGATTTGCATACACAAATCATTCAATTTTTTCTTTGATTGTGAGTATGATTTTGAACTAGGTGAACATATTTTTCTTGGGTCTTTTTGAAAACATGTATGTGCACTTTATTTCAATAGATGTAATAGAATAAAACTGAGTTTTGATTTCCTCAAACCAAAACCAGAATCAGAAAATCCTGCAACTCTTTGCTGACACATAGGGTCTTTTATCTGCAATTTACAGACAATTATTGTCTGTAACAATAAATGCAAAAAAATACAAGCAAGGTTGGGGGGGATTTTTATATTTTGTGAAATGCTAGGTGCTGACTCTCCTTATTATTGCACTATTCTTCCAGTGCAGATGTGCATTCAACATCAGATTACAGTTTGAGCTACAGCTGACTTGCCTGTACTGGTTTGAAGGTAAACCAGCGGGGGGAAATTAACACCACACAAACACCTTGAGGGAGATTTCAAGTCAGAGTTACAATTTAATAGGAAGATTACAATAAAGGCGATAGTACGGAAATACTGGCTTAAACCAGCAACATCAGAGTACAACTCGGCCCCTGTTGGTCAGGGGTGGTGTTCGCAGTCCCGTTAAGCAGTAGATGAAGTGCTTGTTGAAGTGATGGTTGTGGTCTTGTCAAAAGCGGTGGTCCTGTGGAAATTTGTGTTCCCCACTGGATGTCCGGTGGTGGTGGTTGTCCAAATCCCCAAAGCCAGGTTATATACCACGCAGGAATGCTGCAAATTCCAGGAAGGAATGCTCAGTACCTCCCCCAGGGCAGGGAGTTTCACAATGGAATGATGTAATCCTGTGAATCATAGGACATTTTGGAGAGTCCTTGATGGCCCATTGGCAGAGATGAACCCCTCTTAGGCTGGGTGTAGTTATCACGTGAAGAGAACATTACACCCAGCTCACAGCTGTTACAAGTGACCCACCATTCCAACAGGAATAACGTAGATGGGTGTGAAATGCACAGTTTGGCTATCTCCATACTGGTACTCTTCCTCCTGTAACCGCGACACTTGCGACTTCATTAGGTTTGCAGAATCATGAAGAGGATTCAAGAAGATGAAGACAAGGCATGATGGCCTGGTTTTTCTGAAGTACATTTTCACATTGCCCTAACCGTGGTTTGTTGGAAATCAATTGAATTTGTTCTTTTCATTTCACAGGCAGAATCTTCAGGCTGATGTTAAATGCTTGTAATAATCTTAAGCTGCAACTCTGCAGTATCACTCTTATTTTTGAACTGTACAGTATTAAATGACAACAACGTATTAGAGAGAAACTATGACTTACTGTAAATGACAACATTTGTTGGAAGGAATTAGAGACTACTGATATATTGACAAGCACATATGTAAACCTATAATTTCACACTGCCTCTCTGAGCCTGAAACCTTACTTTAGAAGAGTGTAGAAGAGTGTTTCCTTTTCAGCTGAGTTTTAAGTGGAGAGAGACTGAGGAATTAGCACCATTAATTCAAAAACACCTTACTTTTTCCTTTCCTCTCTATTGTTCTAATATACGGGGAACAGGGGAGATAATAACATGGAAACTTGTCACCATGACAAGAAGTCCAAATGCTTTTAAAGACAGTTAATAACTGAAGATACAAGTCAAGAGATGAACATTGTCCCATTTCTCTCAACTGGGTTATAGATAACTCTTATTAGAAGCTTACTATATCACACAGTTCTGGCTTTCACCTGTTTCCTAGTTCAGACATCTTTTCCTCTGCTCCTCTATATAATTTCACTATGTCCCAGTAAAATTCAGTTGCCATCAGTCTTGCCAAATTTAATAAGAGGTAATTATCACCAATGAGTAAAATTTATACTGTGTTGGTGAACATGCTTTTTGCTGCCCTCATCTTGCTAAACGAGTGTTTGCCTTTTATGTCAGTTCTGATCCCAGGTAATACTGATAAGGACTGTGTTATAAAAGTGAGAAATTTAAGAAGAAAATCTATACAAAATCTGTATCAACAACAACAAAAATGCAACAACAAGAAGCAAAAAAAAAAAATTGAGCTACTCGTATCTATTTTTAAAGTGTAATGAAGGGTGAAATTTTAATGTTTTACTGTTCACTTACACAGGTGAAGATATTCTGATCAACTGTGGTTCAACAGGGCATAAAAGCATAAAAAGAAATTTCTCAGCAGAGAAATAGATAATGTGCAATCTATTTAGCAAGAGAAATTAGTTGGGTAAGGTCTTGATCACTGATTATGATTTAGCTAAAATCTAATTTAAGTATTTCATTTGAAGGCCAAAATTTTTCTCTCAAGATTTTTCTGTGAAATTAACTTTTTGAAAGTGTCCAAATCACCTATGAGCCTAAATCTTTTTGTTTATGTTACTAAATAACCCACAGGACCCTGAAAATATTATCCAGGGATATTAAGAGCCTTTTCTGTATTTGTTATGCATTTCAGTTCAGCTTTTTTTTTTTCTTTACTATATCTATACTGACAGCCAAGTACTGAATTCTATAAGTCTTTTGTGATTGTCAGGGCAAATATAAGAGACATTTAATAGTACTTGGAAATCAATTTTTATATATATGTGGTAGTATAAGAGAACATTTTTTTACAGAAAAGGCAACATGTTTAAAATAAAAATGAAAATGAAAATAGTAAGAATATATTAGAATACAGTGTCTGGAGGGAAGGAAGCTTCCTTCTGAGTGATGTTTAGATGAGGCTAAGCTCTGAATCACAAATAAAAATATCTGAATAGTCATTCTGTGTTCTTTTTTCACTGGAATCGTGGAAAGATTTAAATATTTCAATCTCTTGTCAGCACTTCAGCTCAACACTTCTCTGGTGTTTGCATCTGCAAACAAAAAGGATAATAATCATTTGCTTACATGCCCTATCAAGAGAAAAAATATCAAACATTTCCCTACATCTGGGGTAAGGGACTCAAGGGAGCCATGTATGCTACTTTCTGTTGATGATGTTGGGCTGGGATTAATGATAAGTGATTAATGTACAGATAGCTGAGCACCCATCGGGAATGGGGTAAATACATTTGGAGCAGAAAGATAGTGTATGTGGCACCTCAAAGTTCTTTCCAGATCTATCTTCTATTGTTTTGTGATAACACGTAAGTCCGTACTTTCTTGTTGTTTTAGGCTTTTCCCTAAGGGAATGTCTCTATTCAAGGTCACTTCTCTAGAATGATATGCCCTATAATTAATTGCCCTAAAATAGTGCTAAGCTGGCTAAAAGTGAAAGTATGCAGGCAAAAATTTCAGCTGCTAAGTGCTTCTGCTCACTCCCCCAGAGCTGCTACAGCTCACAGGAGCTGAGTAGATGTCTTCCTTTCTTCAACTTTCACCTCTAAAATGTAGTGAGCTCATTCTCAATATTTCAAGTGCCACTGTGGATGAATTCCAACACTGGAAGCACATTTGAACTGGCAAACAGTAAATGGCTGCCATCAGACATGAGCACTTGTTATAGCAAAGCTTTGGCACATTATTTATGGAAGACTTATTCTAATGAGTTCCGTCCACACCTACCAGATGTGCAATCTAGGATTATGCCAGCTGTTTACCAGAATGCTTGATGTCCAATAATATCATAAGTACAATATGACATTCAATTTTAATGTTGCTGAATAAGGAAATTTTTTCTTAATATCTTTGTTGAAAATGAATAAACAATGTTCTCACATATCCTGATTCAAAATGTTAGTGGTCCAGCCCCTATGCAAACATGGGCACTTCTGTGCAAGTAGACAACCCCATTTGAATCTGCAAAAGGCTCTCCAGTGTTGATAACAAATTAACCTCATACATAAAATCTGTGGAACAATAATATACCAAAGGAATGATGAAGAATCTGAATAGCTAAATATCATTCACCATTATCTGCTTTTTTAAAGGTATGTGCAGGAACAAAAGCACCATTTCCAATAATACCCTTCATCAGAGATCTCACTAAAATTAGTAGTATCTTTGACAAATTCAGGATTTACCACACACATATGACGACAGAAGAAACTGGTTCTGATTTTTTATTGTGTTAGACTTACAGAAATATGATTGAAATTGTATTCCATCATGGAACATTGAAATCATTTAATATTAATCATTCAGCTTCTTGGGTAGGAGAATTTAATCTTCAGATTTATAACTTGTAATACATTGGCTTCATGGTAATTGTATTTAAAAATACAATAATTTACTGATGAAAAGAATAACTCATACTTTTAAGCAAGGAAGGCAACAAAGACTTCTTAAGAGCATTAGGTTTTCTGGAATGATAAATATTTGTGATAACTTGTTTGGTTTTATAACCCGTACTTGCCACCTTAGGTTCACAACCTTCTCTCAGACATGTCATGAGTCATGACAAGTCATGAGTCTCTTCCACAGGCTGCAGGTGAATGTCTGCATTCCTGTGGTTCTCCATGGGCTGCAGGGGCACTGCTGCTTCACCATGGTCTTCACCATGGCCTTCACCATGGCCAGCAGGGGAATCTCAGCTCCAGACCTGGAGCATCTCCTCCTGCTCCTCCACTGACCTTGGTGTCTGCAGGGTTTTTCCTCTCACATGTTCTCACTCTGCTCTTCTCTGACTGCAGTTAGATCTGCACAATATATTTTTTTAACTTCTGAAATATGATATCACAGAACCATTACCACCATTTCTGGTTGGGTCAGCCTTGGCCAGCAGTGGGTTCATCCTGGAGCTGGCTGGCCTTGCCTCTGTAGGACTTGGGGAAGCTTCTGGCATCTTCTCACAGAAGCCACCCCTGTAGCTGCCCCCTGCTACCAAAATCTGGCCATGGAAACCCAATACACTACATAAGCACTGACATAACAAATCAGGAAGAAATACAATGTGCTAATAGCAACCCAAATATACACATATGTTAAAAATTCACAACTTTAAAAAAAATGTTTATAGATCTTTATTTATATAATGAAAATTACAAACAATTCACACAATAATTGTTCCCACAGGAAAAAAAATATGGCACTAGTTTACTGCTCTTCTTTTATAAAAGAGATTTTATTTTTAAACAGCTATGAGGTAGGCCTTTTAAAACTTCCTTTTCCTTCAAATTACTCACCAAATTAGGACTTTATAGGTCTTGATCTCAGAAAATCGTCACACAATTCTTTTTTTTTTTTGGTTCAAATGGTGCCATATGTGCAAACATTTCCTCCACAGGTCTTTAATTTGTTAAATTACCTACTCCTCTGTACACATATTGCTGATCAGAAAGAGTAACTCTACTGCTGATGTGACTGCATTGAAAATTCTAGTTTCTGACATCCCAGCTTGCTATTCTTACAAGTAAAGCATCACAAAATGATGTAGCAACATAGCCGCATGCTGGGGATAGGTGTACTGTGGTTGTTCAAAGATAGGGCACGAAGACAGTTATAAAATATTACTTTGTTTATATTTTCCTGTAGAATAGTAGTAACACTTGTAATCTATTTTTCAAGTCTTCTTTATTTCCTCTGTGGGGTTGGAAGGTATGTCTGGAGATCATCTAGTCCTACATCCATGCTCAAGCAGGTTCACCCTGAGCAGGTTGCACCGGTTGTGTCCAGGAGTATTTTAAATATCTCCTGAGAAGGGCAGCCTGTTCCAGTGTTCAATGACCCTTACACTAAAGAAGTTCTTCCTCATAATTAGCTGGAACTTGCTGTGTTCCAGTTTCTGCCTGCTGCCTCTCTTCCTGTTGTTTGGCACTAACAAAAAGAGCCTGGCTCCATCCTCTTGGCACCCTCCCTTCAGATATTTGTAGATAGCGATAAGGTCCCCACTCAATCATTTCTTCTTGAGGCTGAGCAAGCCCAGCTCCTTCAGCTTTTCCTCATAAGAAAGATGGTCCAGTCCCGTATTCATCTTTGCACCCCTTTGCTGGACTCACCCCTGGAGCTCCATGTCTCTCCTGTACTGGAGAGCCCAGAACTGGACACAGCACTCCAGACATGGCTTCACTAGGGCTAAGTAGAGGGACAGGATCACTTCCCTTGATCTGTTGGCAGTGCTCTTCCTGATGCATTTTAGGGCATCACTGGCCTTCTTGGCTGCAAGGACACACTGCTGGTTCATGGACAGCTTGTTGTCCACCAGGACCTCCAGGTCCTGCTCTGCAGAGCTGTTTTCCAGCAGGTCAGCCCCCAGCCTGTACTGGTACTTGGAATTATTCTTCCCCAGGTGTAGGACCCTAAATTTGCCTTTGCAGAACTACATAAAGTTCTCTGTTCAATTCTCCAGTCTGTTCAGGTCTCGATACATGGCAGCACAGCCTTCATGTGTATCACCCACTCCTCCCCATTTTTTATCCTCAGCAAACTTGCTGAGGATACGTTCTGCCTCTTCACCTGGGTCATTGATGAACAAATTGAGCAAGACTTGGCCCAGGTAGATGACATCCACTGCTCTTCTCTCATCTGCTCAGCCAGTTATTTCATCGCAGAAGGCTATCATACTGGACAAGCATGATTTCTCCTTGCTTAAACCAATGTTGACTACTCCTGATGACCTACTTTTCTTTTACGTGCTTGGTGATGACCTCCAGAATGATCTTACCAGGGATGAAGGTGGAGCTGACTGGCCTGTAGTTTCTTGAGCCCTTCTTCTTGCCCTTTTTGAAGACTGGAGTGACAGTCTTCACCCAGTCCTAGGCACCTCTCCTGTTCTACATGACCTTTTAAATATGACATCAAAACTTTTAGGCTATTGGAGAATACATTTTTATTGTTTGGTTTTTGGTTAACATAATTGGCCTTTTAAGAACAGGATAATTAAAATCTGAATAAAAAGGAGGGGGGCAGGTTTCACATCATCATCCTGGTAGATTTGGAGAATAGAAAATGAATAAATGAATGAGTGAATGAATGAATTCACAAAGATGATAGCAGTGTTGGAGCAACTCTCCTGTGAAGATGAGCTAAAAGATTTGGGATTGTTCAACCAGGAGAAAAGAAGACGCCAGGGAGACCTTATAGCAGCCTTTCAGTGCCTAAAGGGGGCCTAAAAGCAAGCTAGAAGGGGGCACATAGTGATAGGACATGGTGGAATGGCTTTAAACTGGAAGAGGGTAAGTGTAGATTAGATATTAGGAAGAAATTTTTTACTGGGAGGGCAGTGAGGCATTGGAACAGGTTGGCCAGAGAAGTTGTGGATGCCCCATCCTTGAAGTGTTCAAGACCTGGCTAGAAGAGGCTTTGAGCAACCTGATCCCTTGAAGGGGGATTGCAACTACATGATCTTTTAGGTCCCCTCCTGCCCAACTATCCTGTGGTTCTGGGATTCTAATGACAATTAGGGGGAATGGGAAGAGAGGAAGAGAATCTGGTTTGCAAGACATTTCCTGTTACTTTTACTAGTGTACTCATGTAATGAGTTCCTAGTTGTCTCTATCCATTTCAGCATTTTACCGGGAGAAAACTTAACTCATCCTAAAGACCTGTAATGATCTGTTTCCAAACACAAAAACCTCAAACTCACTTCAAACTCTCCAGGAATACTGGCAGACAGTCCTTTTTCACTAATCACGCCATATGTAGGTAAAAAGGTGCCAAGAGTCAGACCAGACCAGAAACATCTCCCACTCAATTATTTGCTTGCACATAATTTTTAGAAGCCAAATTTTAATAAACAAATTATTTTGCCATTAGTTCCCATCATCTTTTCTCAGTCTTAACAATGCAAAAACTATCCCTTTCCTAAAACCACATGTCCAAACTTATGATATTTAATGGCAACTCATTATTCATTTTTGTTTCATTGGCAAGTATACCAGCTGACAACAGCCAGGCAAAACTGGAGCTTCCTGTACTCACAAACTTTCCAAGAGTCTCCTAGAAAGACGGCATACTCTCCCTTGTTGAGATATTGCCAATCATATCCAAGACCATAATGAAAAAATATTTAGCATAACAACAACAAAAAAAGAAAATCTTGTCTCTTCCGTGACCATGGTTAAAAATTGTTTTGTTTTCTTTTTGAAGGGGTTGCAAAAGATAATGCAATTTCATAGACTTGGAAATATTTTTTTTCGTCACTTCATGGTGGAGACAAAGTTGACTTAATCGGGGAGGTGTATCATTGTGCATTCAACCCGACACAAAATTGTTGTGATCAATAGAAAAACATCTACCCTTTTGACAGTAAGATACATAGTGTGGACATAAATTTAATGCACTGGAAACCTGAAAGCAAGCTCACAGTTTTATGGCATATCTATACAGATACAAGCAGTTCTTCTAGGAATTGTCACCAGTAACCCGTTTATACATGCTTGTATCTTGCTTTTATCTTCTATTTATAACATCTTTATCCTTGTATATACATGTAGGTGTGTGGTATGTATATAGAGGGGAAGAGAGAGAGAAAGAACATGGTGTAAGCTTACACAGTTACAGTGAAATCTCACAATCTTTTATTAATATCACTTGCATCTTTCATAAATGTAGTTGTATGTAAGATGAAACAGCATCAGAAAAGCAAGCAAGCAGACACACTGTGACAATTTTAGAAGAACTTAGAGGAGGATTTGTCTTCCATAAAAATGAAACAATAATTTTAAAGAAAATGTGTGTCTGTTGACACTTAACAATCCCAGGGAAGTATTTATTGTACAGTCGCTGGGAAACAAACCTTTCATTTGTATATTCATTTGCTCTGTCATGAGAGTGAGCTGCAGTTTACCATAGAAAAGAAACATTGTCTGGCCATTTATATAGATAGCATTATGCCTCCTTTGTAGGAAATGTTGTCACATAAATATCATAATGCTGCAGTTAAAGTATTGCCAATAATTATGAATTGTGTCACCTCTAATGAAGAAGGTTAATCTCTTTTAGAAGAAGGAATGTACTCAGCCCTCCACAACATCAGTTTTAAACACAATAAGCGAAGTAATACACCTGAAAGTAACCTCCCAAACATGGGGATAGATCAGGGCTAAGTTGGTGCTCTTTCTAGACTTAACCAATAGCCACTCACAAGTGGGATACATGCGGTCACTCACAAATTAACATAGACCTTTCTTCACTACTTTTTTCTTCTTTTGCTCACATGGGGGGAAAGAGTTGTACACAATTTGTTCTGGTTTTTAAGCTCACTGGTGAGGAGGATTGCAGATTTTTTACTACCATCTAAACTCTCATTACCATTCTCACCTCTTTCATTAAATGTGCAGATAATTAGAGAAATATGCGACTGATTTAGGAATGCATCGGTAAGAAAGTATTTATTTATTTTTTATTTTTGCTGTTGCCAGATACAAAATTTTGAAAAGAGAATCCTGAAAGTGATTCAAAAGAAAAAGTATTTCTCTTGTGTGATGAAATTTTAAGCTTTAAAAAATGTCCTTTGTCATGCAGGTTGACACTCAGACTGCCTAATTCTCTCTAACCTGATACTAAGATAGAATTTAAATCATTTATGTCTCAGACTGATCCTTTTCACCTGAGATGGTGGCATGAAAATCTGGACACCTTTGGTTTGGAAGATAAAGTTTGTAATATGCTTAAACCTAAGCTCTAACATATGTTTGAAAGTAGCACCTGGCTCCCACCTAAACCACTTTATGATTCACAGATGGGCTGGGAAGCAAGAACTCATTTGGAATTCCCAATATGTAAAATATGATCTTAGCAAGACAATACACTCAGACAGTCTAGAATTTTAATTAAAATCTACAGCCAGATGAAGAATCTTACTGCAGTTAATTCTGATAATTCAAATGCTTACACTGAGGCATATGGATGCAGATACTAGAGCTTCATCACTGTGAGGGGTGTCAGAGCTATGCATCCTGCAAACAGGAGGGGAATTTAAGTACCAAATAACAAGCTACACAGGATTAGCTTGAGCTCCTCTGGGTTGAATTGGTAAATCAGAGAGCAAGAAAGAGTGTGGCTGAACTCTCTCTAAACCTTGAGGCATTTTCTCCAGGTTAGGGACACCTGGACTTCAATCCAGTTCTAAAGAACATTTATTTATTTTAAAGTATGAACCATAATGCAAGAAAATAATGATTCCTTAAATAAGTCTTAAGTCTTTACTTTCCATCCTTATCCCACTGAAGTGGTCTCTTGAATGCTTTCACAGTCATGTCCAGATTTATACCTTGGCTACAGTGCAAATAAAGTTCTTTTAAAAGGGTTTCTCCTTGATTTTCTCCTCTTGTGGCTGGGTTTTAAAAGGAAATGACAGCCACTTTTGCACTCTCTGTAGTGCTGGTTGCCTAATATAGGTGTACAGTGGACTAAATTGGAGTAAAAATTGCTTTCTGGATTTTGATTGGGAGATGTAAAGCTTTTCTGGCACATAAAAATAGATCCTATCCTGGGAATACAGAGGCACCTGAGGAATGTTAATTTCAACTGCTAACAAGCCTATACGCTTTGGCACTTCTACAATCAGTTGAATGTGTATTTCAGGATCATAAATTTGAACCTAGGCACACCATTTATAGCCCTTTGTATGTCTTACCTTGTGAAAACATTCCCCACAGCCATAAGGAAAAGATGTGTATCTTTCCCTGACATTTGTATCACTGGATTTGTATCATACAAGGAATGTTGATTAAGGTGAATTTTTAGTTTGTGTTTTAAACTCTTTCTTTTAATTAATTAAACACATTTACCTTTTTTATACCAAGTTACATAATTCTTTTATCCTCGATAAATAGCATGCTGTCTTACATATTTATTTACAAGAAGATACTGCTGACCATCTCTGGTTTTGTTATTGAACATTATTATGTAGTCAAATCTGCAAATAGTTGAATTACTTCAAACAAATAGTCCAATTTTGTGTTTAATATACTACTGTGAAAATATTTTTGATGGAAAGCATTTTGTTTTCTGAAAGAATAATCCCAAATCTTCAATCACTGAAAAATGCTACAATTCCATTTAATGCACTTAGTTTCAAAGCTGAAAAAAAATGAAAGAGATTAATTTTGACACATTCTATTCTAAGTTGAAAGACTTACTCCAATTTAGAAACCATGAGCATTCCTTCAGAAGGAAAGGAAGAGTTCAGAGAAAAAGCCCAACGTATGCTATGCACCATTGTCTTAATACCGTCAAAATAACACCAGAAGCCACTTGAGGATTCTCTGCTGAGCTGCAGAGGCTTGTTCACCAATCACTAGACATTCAAACAGAAGTAAGAAATCCCCTGTAAGACCAGCTAAAAGGCTGTGAATTATTCCTCCTTTCATCTGACAGGCTTGTCTTGGCCATAGAATGCAGAAATTGATCTGAAAAAAACCAAAAAGCTGCACCCTAACTATGGAAATTACATATTATGTGTCTATATATATGTGTATAGTGTATATAGTTATATATACTGGACTTGGGTCAGGTATCACACTGAGCTGCCTCTCTGCCTGCCTCACCTTAGCTGCTGAGCTACAATAGAGTTTGGTGAACTCCAGTAGTGCTATGGTCTTGCTTGAAGATCTTGTTTGTGCAAATACAGAGAGAAAAGGATTTATCAAACACATGATCTGCAAGCACACTGGTACTGAGCACAGACAAAACTTGGTCTCTGCTGCCAACCAAGTGAGAAGATTTGAAGCCAATATTTCAAGCAAATCAGTCAGCAGACAGTGCATCCCTCATCAGCCCACATGCCATCGTTCTGCCCTTGGCTTTGTTTACTAGAGGCTGGGGGTTAGGGAAGCTGAAGATGTACAGCTTCTGCTTTCCAGCCTGGAAGCAGTCAAATGTGGGCAAGTCTGTGGGGAAAAGTGTTATGGTTTCTTATTTCACTGCAAGACATGGTACAGCTATGCACTTTGGACTTCAGATGATAAGTGTGTCACACACATTTGTAAGGATGCCTTCACAACTCACTTGACAAGTTAAAAGCTGCTTGATGCCTGTATGTGTGATACCCTTTGTTCATTATTTGTGCCATTGGCCTTAATCCAGTTCCCTGCTGCTAACCTTCTTTTCCCTTCCTGACTGTTGGACAGATATTTTCAGATAATGTCTTCTGATAACATAACATACCAGGTCTTGCAGTTCATTGTAAAGGCTGAGCTTATGAATCCCTGACCATACAAGCAGTAAAAACTGTGATAAGGGCAGAGAGTGGATACAGAACATGGAAATTTTTACACTTGCAACGCTACCTGATTGTTTTTGTGTTATGAATTTGCTTTTACATTATTTTTTTTTCCCAATAATTCTCTGGTGAACTTATAATGGAATAATATTCTTAAGTCCCTTCAGACTTGCAAATATTTATCAGCTGTGAGTTTTTTAAATTAAATTTAACCAGTCTAAAGGTCTATGTTTTTTGTTGGTTTTTTTTCCCACAATCACATTTTTATGAGAGTTAAGACTTGGGAGCAGTGATAGAGAAAGCTTTTATTTTTTATGAGAAGGGGAAGAAATGAATAAATTGAATGAATTAGCTTCGCAAACAGATCTCTGATTACAGCTGCTGCTCTGGGACTGTCACTAGTAAAGACCAATAAACAATTTTCTAATACTAAGCCAAATTTTAATTCTCCAGCTGCTAATTTTAGGTAGAAAAATTGTTTTCATTCTTAATAGGCTTTTCTTTCACTTATGTGTTTTTTCATATCCTTTACTGAATGAAAAGTTAAAATTGTGCTCCATTTAACTCTAAATAGGTAGTTTTCTTGTATTTTTTTCATACTTTACTAAGTATTTAGTGCCTAAATTTCACCTTAATCATCTTTTTTTCATATTTGAATAAGAGAAGAAGTGAGAAAAAATCTAATATTAAGACTTGAGTTATCTTAAATGATCCTAAAGGAAAAAGCTTTTTTTAGATCTCACATTTTTTTACTATGTGTCCATCTGCTTTTCTACTGGAGTTTGGTCTTTTTTTTTTTAATATATTTTCAGTTAGTTGGATTTGTACTATGGGGAAAAAAGACGAAAAAGAAACACTTTAACAACAGTCTTCCAAGTCTTCCAATTTTGCTTCTTCAATTTTTCGATGCCTCTCATGAAATCTAAGTTATTTTTCAACATGCTGAGATTCCCATCAACATAGAAACAAGTTTATAAAACTTCATTGTCTTTCACCTTTAAAAAATAATGATATAAAACATAAAAATAACAAAAATATATTTACTTGTAGTAACTAGAAGGTGTTGTTTATATTTAGAATAAGGAATATCCTTGTACCCAGGTTGTAAACTTTTTAATTATATCTCCACAGGGGTGTCAGGAAGATTGGTTAGCTGATAGTTATAAAGCTCGATGCAGTTGTAAGTTATCTAATTATTCCTAGTCATACAGACAAATTACTCGTTTTAAAGTGCAAAAGATTTATTAATAAGACAGCTATCTATTCTAGCAGAAAGACTGGACGGTAGACCTAGAGAAGAATGATTTTCTGACATATTTTATATGGACTGGGAAGAACGACATACCTCTAAAGGGAAATGTGTAACCAGGGAAGGCATTGTGGTGGAAAAAGAAGAGACAAAATCACAGAGCTGTTCCTCATTGTGTTGTCTCCACCAGCCTGCACTGCTGCTCCTGTTTGTGGGAACATCATTGTGCATGGTGAGAGCTGCAAAAATGGAAAATGCAACAAGAGTCCAGGATACTTTCCTGCAGGCAAGCATCCAGAACCATGAGACAATCTATATTTCTGCTTCTACTTGGTTTCCATTCATTGCTGCAAGAATGCACATCTGCCATAGATCCTGTGTTAGATCTGTCAGCGTATGTAAATGTCTCTGTTTTTAGAGAGTAACAGTGTACTACATGTCTAATGCATTTATATGTGCTGCCAATTGTGACATGAGACCTATGGATTATCATCTACCTATCTATCTGGATGGATACTAGGTATTCCAGTGCTCCTAAAGTGCCTCTGTACACCTGTGTTAAACGATACCTAGAAATTTAATGTAAACTTAGCAGAACCATTCATCTCCACCTAGTGTACTGACAAGTTGTCCACTGAGTGTCCCACTAGGGACAGAGAGACCTTAAGATAGACACTCAGACTTAGGTGCCTTGGTCTCAAACTGAATCCCACCCAAGGAGGTTTTTTTCTTGACTAAATGGTGGCATTGCCTACCCAGCAAACAATGCTCACACGGATACAGATTGTTTGTCTCATCCTCACTGCTAAACTGTGATAAAAGGTGTTAATAATAGAGCTCCCCTATGCAGCTTTCCCTGCTGGCTGCTGGCAGAGCTGTCCTGCACAGCATTTTCTGTTTAGCTGACCACCTAAGGTTTCTGTGCAGTCTCCAAATTTGCTGGGTAATAGAGTTCTTGGCTGCCCTGTGTGAATCTTTTCTTGGTTGAACACCAGGACATGCATGAAGTCAAAGGATCTCACAATAGGTTCCTGGGCACCAACCATGCTAGCTTAATGGCTCAATGTACTATTATTATTTTCTTAATAGAGTGTGAAAAATTATCAGCTGTGGCAACCTTTAGTAAGAGTCAAATTGCTCTCAAAAATACTGTTCATATTCTTATAGTATTCTTATAAGGATTAAAAGTATTTCCAGAGTTTCCATTTTCCTCCTGTTGTTTACTGTTATTTCATGATCTCTTCTGAGCTTTACCTTGTCCACTGGGGCTGCTTTCAAGGTACCTTTATACTTCCACTATTCAGATAATATTTTATAGAAATCTGGCGTCTAATTATTCTCAAGACATGCTGGAGCACGATGGCAATCTTTGGTTAATTCTAAAACTATATATCTAAAACTACTTGGGAGAATGCAGCTGACAGAATGTTAAAATCCTATAGTATTCACTTGTGTCATATATTATAAGGGACTTTTTCGGTTAGCCTCAATGTAAAAATAAAACGTAATGTGGACATAGAAATTTGGAAGCAAAGGAACTACATAAGAAAATAATTAGGCTAGAGTGGATGTAAAGTGTGAGAAGGGAGAATCTGGAGGTTTGAAAAAAGCTGAGTAGTTAGGAATACATTTTCACATACCTTATGTCTTGGAGTGACTGTGCTGTTGTATCCCCTACCATTGCTCTATGCCCAGACATGATTCCTGAGCCTTTCTATGCCTTTAAAACTGGATGCAAGAGACAGAGGAAAAAAAACTGAGCGAACTTTTCAAAACAGTTTGTGCTTCAAGGACACAGAGATTAGCTACTTCTGCGGCGGGCAGAGGAAGCACTTTTTTTTCTTCTGGCTTTTCGGTCAGTTTTCTTCAGCTCTGTTTCTTCGGAGAGGGACGGAGAGTTGAGGTTTTTTTTTCCCTCTTGGGACTTTGTTTTTTTTTTCCCTTCTTCTCTTCTGGACTTGTTTGGAACACCAGAACATCAGAACCCCACCGGGGGACCTTCCACCGGCCTGGAGAGGGGCCCCCCACGCCAACCCAGCTCCGAGGAGGAGGAGAGAGACCGCACCCACAGAAGGACTCTAAAATCTTTCAGGTTTTCTCTCCAGAGCGAGAGATTTTATTATTTAGCATTATTAGTATTGTTTTCCTGTGTGTTTGTTAAATAAATAGTTTTATTTTCTCCTTCACTTTCCTCTGAGGAAAATTTGTTTTTTCCCGAACCCAAGTGGGGGAAGGGGTGGTTTGTAACCTGCCTTCCTTTGAGGAGACGTTCCTTTTGGACGTTTCCCTGAATTTGGCCTAAACCGTCACACATAATTAGTGGCGCCCAAGGGGTGGCTTGGAGGAAAGTGAACATTTGTACTAATTACATTTTGGTTTGGTTTTAGTTACTTGGTATTGGGGTAAAGCAGTCACCATGTTGCTCGAGTTCATAATATCTCTCTGGCTTGTGATACTAAAGCCTTTCTGGTCCCTAGGCCTGTTTGAGGTACTCCTGTCCCTAGGCCTGTTTGTTTATCCACAAATTACACGGATTTTGTTCCTGGTTCGTAGCTTTTACAGAGCAGGGGTACGAATCCGGATTTTTATTTTGCTGTGCGTGGTGATAATGGTTTATAACAAGTTAACAGAAGTACTGGCAGTTGTTCAAAATGTGCATGGTTGGTGGTTTCTCCGTCCTAATCCCAGTCCTAATTTCAGTAGCCTGTTTTGGGGGTTTATGAGTAATTGCACCCAGTTTGTTAGAGGAGGAGACGGGGTTTCTCAGCCTTTCATCTCCTTCCCCTTTAAATTTGATACATTATCTTTTGAGAACGTTCGGTTTCCCCTGGATGTTAAGGATACCACCTTCCTGGTATTTCATTTGGTAGGCTTCCTCTATATGGTCTGCAGCTTGTCTAGAATAAGAGCTCAGATTTCCAGGGAAACTGATTCTGATGAGACACCTGACCCAGGCGTGGAAAATGCTGAGTGGTGTGGAGAATGGGAGGATATGGGCCAAACCCTGAAGGAATTCTCTGATCCAATAGCCTGGAATTTCCCCTCTGAACAAATTCCGAGCCCATCTGAGGTGGGAAAACATCTGAGAGAGAAATGCAATGGTGACTCTAAGGAGAAAAAGCTCATTGCAATATGCTGGGCCTTGGCATATGCTTATCGCGCAATGGCAGATAGGGTGGGGCAGCAGATAAGGGCAGAGGGGCAGGAGAATAAAACAGCAGACACCCCAGTCACTCAGGCTGCAGCCAAACCAGACAGCAAGCCTAAACCATTGTCAGCTGCTCCTATCACGAGGAAAAAACATACCACCAAAACCGATCGCCCAGTGAAAGATGATGATGATAATGGTGATGATGACTCAGGAGAAGGAACCTCAAAGACACCTTAGAACAAATAAAATTCATTCTGAGGTGCCCATGCTCCTACTCCAGTACATAAAATTTCTAAAACAAAAAAGTGCCATAAAAGACACCATCTGAAGAATATTTAAACATTTTAAAATATAATCCTAATCATCCTACTTTTCTTCACACAGATATAAATTTTTCTTACATTTTATGCTGCATATCTGTAAATAAGAAGGAAAAAATCTCCTTTAATTTTGAAAACAGATTATAAGAAAACATCTTTTGAGTACAGTAGAAGAGGCAGAAGACATACAGTTGAGGAAGATGAATCTACCAGAAACAGAAATACAGATAAAGAATTATGTGTAGGGGAAGAAATTTGGAAATGTTGGGAAAGTGAAAGAAGAGAGGACTTTTTTGTTCTCTTTTGCTAAGTAAGAAAAAAACAAAATACCTTTAATTAACTGGAAGAGGAACACAGCATCTAATAGCCAAAACACCTGAAATTTCAAACTTGCATCTGAAAATAACGTTGCTGTAGCAGTGAGCAATTCACTTTGCCACTCTGAGTTCTCCCATATGTAATTTGGAGAAAAGCACTTATTCACCTCATAAGAGCTGTATACGAAAAATTAGTAAATGTATGTGTGTAGCTTGCTTTTGAATTATATTTTGATTTTTAAACAGGATTTATTAACTTTGTTTTATGTATTTTGAAGGCTTTTACTGCCATTGGTGTAAACATGGTTGTGGTGTCAGACATTCTGATCCAAAACCCTCCCACAGGAACTTTTAAATGAGATTTAAATTAACCAAAAGGGATCAAACATTATCCTCTGAATGTAATAATCTCTGCCTTGTAGAATTATGTAAAAGTAATTAAAAAGCTGAATAAAAGGATCCCACATCATGTTTCCCAGTTCACTCTTGCATGTAACATTTCATGCAAATCAGATTATGTTGTTTAACTTAAAAATTACTGGGCCGGATTCTCAGCTGAACTGAAATCAATGGAGTGGAGCTGATTTACACAAGCTATGGGTCCGATCCATGGTGTTTATTTCACTAACTCAGATGTTAAAAAAAACCACCCAGAACAACAAAAACCAGACAGAAAGCTTTCTTTCCATATATTTTTTTTCTTTTTCCCCTTCAGTGTAAGAGATAGTTGTGGTTCATAGTAAGCAACACTAAACTGATGAGATCCATGCAAGATTACAAAGGAATGGAGTCTGAATTTAGGCACGACTGTAAGTGAAGAATGTGCCTGCTCCCACCACAACCATTGGAGGCAATGCATAGTTCACAGACTCAGATCCTTTTCTGTTTCCTTTTACATCCAAGGAGTTAACACTTATTACTGGTGAGGCTCAACACTGCATACCTACGCTCCCACTGTGAGTTGGCTCAGTTATTTTGGCTAGGGAAAAGGAGAAATGAATCACTGCTGTGATTGTTCTTCCATTCTACATAAAGCAACCTGGCCTCACACAAAGCCTATGAGGTTCAGCAGGAAAAGAGCAGTAGAGATAACGATGGAATCCATGTGCTTTGGAGGTGCAGCAGCAGTAAATGAATAAGACATAGTAATGTCCTCAACTTCAACATGCTCTCATCATATATCACTAATTGAGAACCAGGCCCAGAAATGGTATCTAAAAATCAGCTGGAAAAAAGAGAACTTGATCCTGACTTTTCTTCAGCTTTTCTGGGTTTTCTTGTTTTCAGATTCTACTGAAATTGAAGTGTAATTTTCATAGACATTTTGGAGGGAAATAGCAAAACACGGTTAAGTTACCTTCGTGTTCCTAGAATTTTGATTATATTTCCAATTTTCCTTTCATAGTTACCATGATTTTAATGATCACAATTTAATGTCAAAACCAGGGAGATCCATATTAGGTGAGTTACAGAGATAGTGGAAAATCACACTTTGTTTTCTGGAAAATGAATATGTTAATCATTGGATATATGATTTTTTACCATACATAACTAACCCACCTCCAGTGGGATGTCTTAAATATCAAAAATCACTTTTAATAAAATGTTTTTCATCCAATCATCCATTACTTTTTCTTTTTTTTCCCCCTGTAATTAAAAGGGCTGTCTTTTTCTACATTAGTCTCTGTTGTGGTAGCTAATAGCTTGACACAAGTTCAACAGTTGGCGTAAGCAAATTTTATTATGTGAAACGTCATGTAAGTATTGCTTTTGCTTTGCTTCTGCATAAAGGTTACATGACAATAACATCTTTTTTAAACTGTAGTGAGAAGAGTGTACATTTATTCATCAAATGACACTGAAATGCAGGGGTGGCTTCAAATTCATTAACTAAGGACTGAATATATAAAACTTGCTCAGGAACAACTCACTGGTTTTGGATCCATTTAAAAGGAACACTTACAGAAGCACATCCTTCTTCACTGCTCTGAAGCAGTGAAGCCTAATGAAATATATATAAGATGCAGAGATGGGAATTCATAAATTCTAATCCATGTTTTCTTGAGACGAATTGAAGAAGATTAAATAGGTATCTGTCCAGACCTTATTTGAAAAATATATCTTTGAAGATTCTGGGGCTTCTTGTGTGTTCCACTTACTCTGGCATATTCAAACTAAGACAAATAGAAAATCTGTTGTTCCAAATTAATCAACATATTCACATGATTGTTCTACCAAATCTTAACATTTCTTCACTTAACTATAGTGGTAAAACTTTGCTGGAACGGTGACTTCACCAGACGAGGACATCAATACATATGGGTATGAACCTTCACATAAGTCTGTTGGAATAGAGAACCATTTGCATGTAGAGAGCACACAATGGAGTTTACACACTCCACACGATGGAGTTTACAGAGCTAAATGAAATGTCTCTGGAATGTGTTTGTTAACAAACCTATTTTTTATGACCTGTGTGTCAAGTAGTAGCTTTAATATAATTATACTGATTGCAATCTCATTTCCCTCAAACCTAATTTTTATTGTGTGAGAGCACGAACAGGACAGATGCAGAAAATTTCTGGACCATGTTTAGACTGGGAGATCCACAAGTTTATCTGAGCTCATGGTGCAGGTTCTGGCCGTGTCCACCCCCACTTTCTGTATTCTGGCTGTTGCAAGACAGAAACTTGGATATACAAGGCCTTGGTATGTTCTAAGCAGGTCATCATAGAGACAGACAGTCTGATCCATCAGGAAAGCTTTCATGATTGTTCATGTAATGTGGAGATCAATGGAAATCTCAAATCCACCAGACTGGCATAGAATTGTTAGCTGTAATTGTTCAGATTTGCTGTGGAACATCACTTAAGTAACAGTAAAATCTTCGTGTCTCCAAGTTCAACTCGGAAATAGATAACAGTAATAGCTTTCTCTCAGTTTCATGTTTTCTCTGTATTTAAACTGTTACTGTAAGGGTTTGTATTCAGAGGAGTGCCTATGTGTTTGTGGGTGTGCATGCATAGGGATAGAGAAAAAAATGCTGCAGTACACATTTTTAGAAACAGAAATAGAGAGAAATATTTACTAGTAAAAGAAACAATTTTTATCCATTTGTAAAAAGTGCTTATATACGGGCTGTTGTTACTCTGGCTACATTAGCTAGATCCATGTTAACAAGCTGAACAGGGCAGAGACTAGTGCAGTGGTGCTCAATCATGCATATAGATTTCTAAAAGGCCTTGTAAAGATTCATCTTTACATGTTTGTGGAACCATATACTCATCTACTAGTGCTCATCTTTGCTTTAGACAAAAACAGTAGAAAAAAAAGTCTTTTGAAGGTTCTTTATTGTCTTGTTTGTTTTCTAAAGCATTTTTTCATACAGCCATCACACTCAAAAATAGTAAATTACTGTATTCATACCACCTTCTAGAGGTGTCAGATATAAGCATTACAGATACTTTTGCACCCCCAGTCAAATTGAGAATGAGAATTTTGGATCATCTTGGCTAATATTTGCATACTTGGCCAGCTCTACTGTCAGTGAAAAGAAAAACACTCAAAACCTAAATTTCACAGACAGCAAACAGCTTATTTTGGGACTCTAACTTAAATACCACTCTTGTTCTTTCCATTGACTCCAACATAAGTAGATAGGCCAAGCTGAAAAATTTTTTTTCCTGGAAATCTGTCATCATGATGTTTAACTGGAATACATCTGGAAGACTAAATACCTCCTATGACACTTTTTCTTCCTGCATAAGGTCTTTTTGAATTTTGTTTGAACTTATCCTCACAGACAAAGCACCAATATGCACAAGAAATAACAGTAGATTTACTTTTTTATTTTTAGCAACACAAAAATTTTATTCAATACATATAATTTGCATTTAACTAGACATTTTTAAAAATATGTAAATGCTACCAATATCTCTCATCTTATTTTTGATGTAAAATCTTATTTTTCAGAGAATCGTACAGCTCTTATGCCCCTAATTTTGTAGACTGCACAATACTATTTGCTACTAAAAAATAAGAGGTTGAATCATTGATCCAGCTGTTAAATCATGTCTACAGTGTACATTAAACAGCCAAAAGATATAAAGCAAGAATTTAATTGACCAATACTTGGGTAGTGTGTGACATTATGTAGCTGTTTTAGCTGGCTTTGTAACATCACACAAATCTATAACTTCATACTTCATGAGTCAGAATCAATAAACCTGCCATTACAGACTCCAAAATCAATCCTGCCTTACATGCTTCCCCGCCTTTACTTCTTCCTATTTTTCTTCTACTTCCCAGGAAAACAAAACAAACTGCTGTGAGAATTTATAATCTTTTGAGATAAGTAAAACAGATGAATTAGGAACGTGGATTCTATGGGAAAAATCACTTACCATACTTTTCAGGGCTGAGTTCACCCAAGCTGGTGTTCCAGTGTAGCCATAGTCCCTCGTTCCTCTCCCATTATTTAGATTATTGTGACTTAAGTTTAACATAATCAGCCTTAGGCAAATGAAGATCTTCAGTTAAATTGAGAAGCCAAGCCCTAATTTATCCTTTAATTACTGCAATTCCTCTTTTCTTCTCTGTGAGAACTCATTTTACAATCCTGATCTCCAATACTGTGATTATATTTTTCCACCCTACTGTACTTTTTACCTCCCCAGTTGTGGACACCAACCCTCTAGGTGCTAAACTTCATCTACTTACGTACTCAACCACATATCCAGGTATCTTAAAGCCTCTACCATACAAATATCATGGATGTCCCAGAAATTTCATAAGCTTAGTCATTGAAAAAGCAACTAGGACAGTGTTGTCATTTTACTACAGCACTTGCATCACAAGAATAATTTATGTCATGACTCTGACCTTTTAGTGTATGCTGGGTGATTTGAAATCCTTATCCTGTCAAGAAGGAGGAGCAAGATCCTTCGCATATCCTACAGAGAAAGAGGATGTTCATGGAAGGAGTAACCCTGGTTTTTGAAAGTCCAAGAAATCACTTACCTTCATTTCAAGGTTAGTATTAGTTATCAAAGAAAAAGGGAAAGAAAAGAAATATGAATATTATTTACATTTGAATGACCAAAATGATGGCAAAAGCTGCCCCTATGTTCCTTCTCTAGGGAATTTTGTTGTTTATTCAGCAAAAATATACTTATTTTATGATAAAGCCTTGTCTTGCTATTAAAATGTCTGGAGTCATCTCCAAAGAAGCTTATGAATCATATACGAAAACATTTAAACAGGTTTAAGTATGGTAAAAAAAAAAAAAACAAACCTGCTTGAACAGGCTAGGCCAAAATCTCAAAAGCAGACAAGAAGTTATATGATCTTTGATTTGGTTCATTATTGTTCACCAAGGCAAGTCTGCTAACAGATCTAAGATTTTATCTTGCAAAATGAATATACAAATACTATGTTTTGTACATCGTATACTCCTGGCAGTAACTGAACTCCAACAATCTGAATACTAATCTCTTCTGAGCACAGATTTCCTGTATTTTCCTCATTATTTATTTATATTTCCAAATAGCCCAGACACTGCTCAGGATGTGGTTTAATAAGCCTGGCTCATACTGTTGAGCTATTAGTGCTCTTGTAGAGAGCAGCTTTTGGCATGAATTTTGCTGTGTCAACCCACTGGAGCACTTAACAAAGGTTGGTGAATGAGAAGTTTGAGAAGGGAAGAACAGTTAGCAGGTGTCATGCATTTGCTTGCAGAGCTGCACTTGTTACACTGAACATGTAATCTGGCAAAGATATTGGCTTGAAATGGCAGAGAAGAATGAAAAAAAAAAGATGTGCAGTACAATTATTTTTTCTGGTATTTGTTTCATAAGTTCTGGCATTCTGGCATAATTTTTGCCCACTTATAGGAAGGGCAGTGCAGTTTCTCCACACAAGATGCCATGTCATCCTTAATTAGCTTCTCTGATCTTTCTGAAAAGGGGATGTGGATTCTTTCCAAGATTAATAACTGTGCATCTGTTAGTATAACAGTGAGGCAGATTTGTGATCAATAGACCTACACATGTATCTGAAGAGATCAGTGGCTCTGAATGAATCTAATCATGTAATTACAAAAATTAGGCCATTCTACAAGTCATCTGTGTCTCTTTATTTTGATGCTATTTGATTCTGCTATGATATTATAAATGATCAAAGTATTGCCCTTCCCTTCCCTTCCCTTCCCTTCCCTTCCCTTCCCTTGGACTTTCTCCAACACAATTTCTTAAGAAGAAAAGACAAATACTGGAAGAGCAGTCATGAATGATGACTTCCTTGAGCTGAACAGACAATTGTCCACAAATTGCAGAGCATTAATGAAATTTTGAAACCATCTCTTCTGTTTAGTAGAAAGACTGCCTTGAGAATGACTCCATCTCATAAATTCTGGATTGACTTACTTCCCTTCCTCCATTTGTCCACTAATAGCAGTACTGGGGCTGTTACACATTTCTAAAAGTGAAGGCATTATTGAGATATTGACAAGTGTTTCTGACATGTTTTGCGTTTTTTATTGTGACAACATCTGAAAACAAGAGGAAGAATGACCCTAGTCAAATTAAATGAAAAATCCCTAATTAATTGCAATAGAACATGGAGGAGAATTTTGACCAACCAGTACTCAGTAGACCAAAACCACATTCTCCTTTAATCTCTTTGGAAGGTCTTCAAATTATAGAACTTTTTTAGTACAGACAAAGTTTATTCTATTTTTGGTTGTGCTATCAAATACTGGTAATAAAAACACAGAAAAGGAAGAGAGAGTCTAAAAGTGTTTCTACATTTTAACATCAGTATATGCACCAACACTAACTTTAAAAACTGACCAGGAGGTTTGTTCTCCTATGTTTGATACTATGGTCTCTCTGACGATAAAATTGCCACTGAAGTGGATGGCCTGAGAAACAATTCCAGAGAACTTCACAGCCAACTCAACTCACACCATTTAGTATGAATCATTCCATTCCTGCAGAGGTAAGTTCTGTCAATAAAATGGGGTTTTGTTCTATTTCTATAGGAATTAACTACTTGTTTCATTTGGAAAAGAAACTAAAGAACTAAACTAAAAGAAACCAAAGAACTAAAGATTTCAGTATTTTTTCTTCACACCAAAATACAAACCATCATCAGTAATTATCACCAGACTTCAAAAATTTTAGATTCTTTTCCACTATGCTAGGAATCTGAAAACAACTTTCCAATCTTACATACATGTAGAGAAAACAATGAGCCAATATGGGCAAGCAATAGGTATTTAGTTTCTGAGACCTTCAGGTTTTGTAAAAAAATATTATCATCACCTCCTTTTGGACAGAGGTAATTACGTTTTTCAGTCAATGAATGCAAGATAAATTGCATATGGATATGAATTCTGATGTTCCTTGTGAGTTATTTTGGCCATGGAAAAGTGTAAATTTAGGCTCAAATGAATGTGCTATGTCACTAACAGTGACTTATCCGCTTACAATAAGCAGTAGTTATTCAAAGGAGGTGAAGAACAGGTTTACCTGGGGATCCTAAAGCTGTTATCACTAATTAAATAACAGCACTGAGCTAGAGATATTTGTCAAATTAGAGAAAAACAGGCAGACAACCAATAAGAAAAGGGTCAATGAGATAACTAAAGTTGAATTATAAGGGAGTTGTTTGGGTTTTTACACAGTACTACACAGGGAGGCTTCACAGTAAAGTCTAATCTTTATAGTCTTTTCACAACATGAGAGATCTTTTGTTTTTATGCCAAATCTACTGATACCTTGTGGCTTGATAAAGCCATAACCACTTTCAGTAACAGCAAGCATTTGACCTCTGCACATTGGTTTTTTGACCCTTTGTGGTGGCCCACTTTTAACTTATAACCACAGTTCTTCAAAGCAGCGTATCAGTTCTCCTGTGTTTGGGGAAGAATCTTGATGAGAGTGAAGTTTCATCATTTCTCCCTGAGGATCTGGCTTCTTTTCCAAAATGTAAACTATAATGCTTCACATGCTGTCCCTGGCAGGACATTTTCTAAGCAAAATGTGAAGATTTGCAATTTGTAAACTCTTTCCTACCTATTAAAATTGCAGTGGGGAAGACATGAAAATTATTTCAGTTGTCACAGAAATCATACAGAGAGATTCTCTTTGCTGGTTGTAGATTCAGATTTGTAAGCAGGCAAGCAACTGCTGCTGACTTTCTCCAGTCTGCTCTGGAACTAAAGGTCAGCATGGGTTTATGTGCTACACAATGCAGCTGACACCTACCAAGGTAACTATAGTGTCTTATTTTTTTACTTAGTACCTACAATGTTTAATTTCCTTCTTTTTTTTTTTTTTCTTTTCCAAAACAGCATCCCTGAACAATGTTATGAATAGAGGAATGATCTGGCTTTCTGATTCTTATCTGGGAGGAGTTAATTTTTTCGCTCTTCTCCCCACATCATTTTGTCAATGAGCCATTAAAATGACATGCAAGATCTTGAAGTTAGAAGTGCTCTAAATTATGTATTTCTAGTGCAGCACAGCTGCCTGGGAGATATGAGCTTGATTTCACATCCAAATCTCATATTCCTGCACATTTAAACAGAAAACCCATGAATAGTAACTGGTAATTAATAACCCTCTCCAAATTGTCATCTCCCCCAATCCCTGAGAGAGGTATTGCTTCCCCCATCAGCACAATAGGAAATGCAAGGATATAGCAATACAGATGTGGATAGTGCTATCTTTTGTGTCAGGTTCTGTAACAGCATGTTACTGCTTGAAATCCAAGAAAGCTCTGATCAAAAAATGAGTTAATGTGTCCTCCCCTCACCTTGGCAGGACCCCCAATGGGTCTGAAGAATTACTACAGAACTTTACATATTTTTCCCCAAAGAAGCAGCTTTTATGAACCACATATAAGAAGAAGAGACCAGGTCTTGATCTCATTGATCTGTCAGTTCTTAAGTTACAGCATTGGTATTAGCTCCAAAGGCTGTGGTATTCTGGAACTATGCAACCAGGTTATGGGAGAAACTGTATTCCAGAATACAAAATAGGCCTGGAATAGACCCAATACTTCCTGTCCCTCCAGAAAGGAAAGACCAAAACTGAAAATATGTCAGTGTCTGCCCTGCTTTTCTGAAGACCAACAAATCCAAAGGAAAGCTCGAGTTGATATTTCTAGTTCACTACCAAACACTGTGTGATTTTGGGTAATTATTCTTCATAAATAGATATAAACATATTTGAACATTTCAACCTGATTATTACGTTTGTTTTAAGGAAAAGAAAAACTTTGTTTTACATAGAAAGGTTGTTACATGTATTAGTTTTTATATATAAATATTTTTTCTTGTTTATACAGATCCCAGGATGCTGGTTTATGTTATTATCAGGCTCGTTCTTACTTCATTGTCCCTTAACATCCAAATTTTGAATAGATTCCTCTACTGAACACTTTAAGCCATATACTACTGGGTTTCTGTATGTATACAGCAGTCTGCCATTGCACATGGGATTGCAGATTTTGGAGTTTAGTAAGAGCATCATGAAATTACAGGAAATATTTAATGAAAAACTCGCCTTTTCAGAGCCCACAATATTTTATGGTTTTTTGAGGGGTAAATGGTGATTTCAGTATGAAAATACATAATGGTGTAACATTTTGAAGAATTCTGACTGTGAAAAAGTATGGATAAAACAGATAATGCTAAATTTAGCAATAACATAGAGATTTTTGGCAAAAACTGGAGCAAAGAAAACAAGTGTACCTTTAAGAATATTTATCACTTCTGTCTTATTTTTCATTACAAGGTCTCAAAGAGCTTTATAAACATCAATTAAATCACACTTGTTTTTTCATCTACTTCAAATGAGTAAACTGAAGTTCAGAAAGATTAAAGGGCTTTTCTATGATAAAACAGTAAAGTAGTGGAAGAGCTGAAAACAGAATTTGAGGTTTGGATGAGAAGACCATATCATGCAAAATTTTCATAATACAACAAAAAATGTCTTAAATATCATGGAGATTGTTTGTTTTACAGATATAATTGGATCAAATCTAGTGAAAACTACATTTATATTCTAGTGAAAACAAAATTTATCTTTGCGATGGAAGTATTCAAATCACATTTGGGACTGTTTTCCAGTAATAACATGCCTGTTTGTGGGTGAAAATAGATTCTTGAAAACTGTTTGTACATCGAAAAAAAGTGAGAATTTATGGTTTTATATACCAGTATCTATGTACGTGTATACCAATATGTTTATTTTTATATATACATATAGCAAATAAAACGGTGTTTTTAAAGCTACAAATGCAGGAAGATAGTGAATAGACCCATGATAATTTTCATGCAGAACTACACAAAATCAAACCAACAAATTTAATCCAGTTCTAATTCTAACCATGAATCCAGAGACAGAAACCAATAAGTTACATTATTAACTGAAAGCTTATTTCAGTTTTCAGACACATGAGCAGTTGTTTTGTAATATCTATGATTTCTTTTTTAGAATGAGCATTATTTCTGCAAGTAATGGCAAGTAACAGCCAAAGTGAAGACAATGAGATACATTTAGGATATTTATTGTTTTCTGTACTGACAACAGTAAGATCCACTGAAACATTTGGTGAACTTAAAACAAAGGTTTCAGCACTTCAAAAGGTTCATGATGTTATTGTTCTTGGAGATATATTTGACTGTATTATATCTGGCACTAGCTGGTGAGCAACTAACAACATAACACAGTGGTGACTGCATGATGCTGTCTCTGTTCTCACTGTGAGCTGGGCAAAGCTTCTTATTTTATATATCCTTAACAATTTGTTCTAGTGGTGGAAAAAAGTCTTCTGAACTTGTCACATACTGGCAACAACAAAAGTAATATTCATCCAGGAATGTTTCTGTCTTGTTAGTTTTGGAAAGTTATCTGTGAAGTTGGATGTGTAAAGCACACGTCTCAGTGACTGTGTGGGTTTATCTCATCGAGGCCTCCCAGAGCCAGCTCAGCACCCAAGTGTCACTGGCCTTAGCTACAGATACCGGGTAAGGATTTCAGTGTGTTATATTGCAATCTCCCTTACACCTTGTCATTTCTATCTTTCACACATTTTGCTTGTTTCATAGCTCAATAAAATTCCAGCTTTCCCAGGCAACTGCTAGCTGCAGCTGCAATGTGGCTGGCATCTTCTCTCTGATCCCACTGTAGTCAGGGAAAATTTTCTCACTGATTTTATCAAGAACTGGACCAAGAGTTTTGTGTGGAAAAAAGCTTATTCAAGACTACAGTCTGTAATACTCCAAGTAAATTCCTCTGCCATACTCTTGCCCAGATAGCAAGCTTAAAATCAAATTCCTGCTTGCCAAACCCAAACAGCTGAACACAGGCCATTTCTGATCCACCTGCAAAACTCAGCAAAAGTCAGTAAAATTGCATTATTAGTAGAGGAGAACTAACAAATGTGTTGTTTCTTCATTTTGTTTTTCTTTGCAGTTGGCTGCAAGTCTTTGTCTATTTAATCAATATTACTATACGTTATTTGATAACTTCCAGAGGAAAAGGTTGGTTTATTTAGGATTATCAGGTGAGCCTTTTGCTAAATGAGGCAGGAAATATATACACACATATATAATACTTCTGTGACAGTTCTTCCATTTGCAAAGAACAGGGAGGTAACTTTATAAGAAAGTATTGGGAATTCTCATTCTGAAATTTACTCTCCTATTTCTTTCATATGTGTGGGTATAGTCTCATCTAACCCTAAACCATCTACTAGCTTAGCCATATCAACTGAGTTCATCTGTAGTCACGAGAAAGAAAAGCAATGAATCTAATTCTAAACCAAGCAAGTCAGGTAAGTGGACTGACTCACTTTCTAATGAACCTTGCATTTCTGCATTAATTATATTATCTAAATAATTAATTTAGGTTAGACGTACGTATTCTCTGTCTCACTATTAATGTTTTCTTCAAAAGTTAAATAAGACCTATTTTAACAACAAACTTTAATCAATCTGTGAATGCATAAATTTATGCATCTGACTAAAATGTAAATAACATAAAATATATAATACAAACCCACATATATAGATGTGTGAATTCACATAAATTCACATATGCATAGATTTATACATATATTGGTACCATAACTCTTGTCTCTATACACACATGATCAGGTTCCTTAGATCGCTTTCTATAGGCAGTCATTCTGTTTCCTTAAATATCACTACATCACCTAGTCACATCTTCCTGTGGCCTCCAAGGTATTTCGTTAAGAGAATTGCATCAATAATTAAGAAATAACGGGGCTAGTCTGACTGTTTCTTTTTTATTTGATCTTCCTTCCAAAAAACCCCAAAACCCAAACCACCACATTGAATGCATTTGTTTGTTTCTCACTGCATTGTATTAAAAAAAAAAAAACCTTAGAAATATTTCCTTTCAAATATCCATTATTCCGTACCTTTAAAAAAATAAATCGTTGCTTCTTTTAATAGTGATTTTAATAGCTAAAATGCCATTTTGATGATACCTGTGTTTTAAAACAGCCATAATAAGGTCTTAAAATTCATCTTTTGTTAAAAAAATTCTCATGAGAGTGGAAGAAACAGCTTATTAGTAGGAATATAGAGAGGGACAGTAACTGCACTGTAAGATAGGAGTCATCTTTACTTTCAAATTGATGTTAATTTTGCACCAGAGAAATATGATTAAATTGAAAATTATTTTATTCAGTTATGTATTTGAGTTTGATTTGAATCTGACAAACCAAAGAGGTGATGAGACACGACAGTTAAAATCTCCTATAAACGTATTTAGATTCAAAGTCTTGCATCCTTTTTGGCTTGCATTTCTCCTCCAGATAAATGCTAACCTTTTAAGAGATTGTTATCATTACCAGTAATTATTAACAATAATATTGTTAATACTAATTAGCAAAAATGCTGCTACACACAGAGAAAAAATAGGCATAGCTAAAAATACAGGGGAGGTGCTTGTTAGGAAACTGATCAAACAAGCTTAATTATGACCCCCAGATAAAGGGACTGCCATTAAGCCATTAAATTATCACAGATAAGACAGACGCTCAGGCACTGTCTGATCATAAATCACAGCTAAAAACAGCAAGAAAATCAGAGCTTGAACTGCTAATCCTTCTGAGGTTTGTGATGAGCACCAGTTCCCCTACTGTTTTGCATCTATTTATATTGCACTTCGAACCCCCAAATGGCCTCTTCTTATCTGCAGCTGTAGATAATTTATGCCTATTGGTGTGTCACTTCACAGCAGAGGCTGTTATCAGGAAAGAGGAGTTTAGGAAACCTGATCCCTTAAAATGCTAATCCTTTGGAGATTACTGCACATAAACGAGTTTTCTGCCATGATTTACTTTTGTTTATTAGTAACAGAGATTAGCACTTTAGGCTTGCCATTTCAGACCACTGCTTAGTTTGGGAATAAAGTGATCACTTAATGTGCAAGATTTTCACATATGAAGTTGTCCTGAGTTTAGCAGTCAAAGGCAAGATGGTAATTTTCCTTTATATGTCATCTCTTAAAAAGATTTGTAAATATTTTTAGCACATGCAAGGCTGATCTTAAATGTTTCATTCCTTAGACCCTAATCTGGAAAGGCACCTGCCTAAAGTTCTGTGCAATTTTAATCATGTGGGTCATCATACAGTAACTTTGATGGGATATTCTTGTCTTTATATTCTAGCTGTATTTAAGCACTTTGCTGGATCACATCCCCGCAATGAGACACTCTCTGGTTTCATTCAGCTGTGATGGGTACTCTCAATGCTGAAATAGTTACTGATGAGAAAGGATATATGAGTAGGAATTTTAAATGCTTTTTCCCTATCTTGATGCTGTTGAACTGCTAAGAAATCTTTTAGCATTTGATGGGGTTATGTGGTTGGTAGCTAAATGCCATGCTTTTTGGTACTACAGACTGTTATTAGTTATTATAGTTATTCATATACTATATGAATAACTCCCCAAACCATCAAATTCAAACATGCTTATTAGTGTGGTATAATGAAAGCTCAAACTGCAGGCATATGCAGGCATAATGCTGCTGAAAATACGTGGACTAAACACACAGTTGCTAAGAGTTTTCAATTTCCTTTTTTGTTGTTGCACTCAGGCTCAATAGTCAGACTGGATGAGATCACACCAAGTGACATGACTGATTACCAATTAGCCAAGCACACTGATGGTAGCTGTTGGTGGCAGCTACTGAGATACAGTACTACGTGTCAGAGAGATAAAGAGATGTAAGAAATTGAGTTGACCTTGAGATTTCATTACATTTAATGTCACCTAATGGTACTTGATATTTTTAAATCCTGGTTACATTCACCTCACCAACTCCACTTCATCTAGTAATCATAAAAATTAAATTTAAAAAAAAAAAGTTTCAGAACTTGTGCATTGTTTTTTTCCAGAGGAATACTTCACTATAAAATGCATATGAGGGCAGCCTGGAGGGAAGGAAGTGTCTAAACTAATGGCTGCTATTTTCAAGAATGACAGAGGGACTATTTCATTACTTTAAAGCACACATTGTGTAATTTTGAGGTTATTTCTTAGGTCCCTTGTGGGAATGCAGTTAGTCAGCACTTCTGTTAACCTTCTCCTAAAACATGGAAGTGAGGAGGTGGAAAACAAAGGCAAAAATAAAAGCAAAGGATGGACACAAAAAGGCAAGCAAGAATACAGATTACATGTCTCAGTGTTTGTTTTTGTTGGATTTCATAAAATCACATCTTTATACACATGAAGGTTTCTATGAAATTTTGATTCAGACATTGCACAAAGGCAAAGGTTTGCTTAAATTATTTTATTCTTAACATGCCTTTAGTTCCTGAGAAAAGAAACAAAGATAAGACCTTTTGACAGGTTTCTCTACATCTATTTGTGCATGTGTGCTTGAATATCTGTATGCACCCATGGGTAGATAGATAAAATTTCTGGTAAACTTAGAGCAAGACCTTTTAAACTTTTGCCCAAGAATTTTGCCTAGTTATATATAAGGAATTATGCACAGCTCTGGTGATAATTAAAATGTGATTACACAAATATCTAAATCCTTCATTTCCTATTCACCCTCAAAATGAATATACAATTTTCATAACTGTACAGATAAAATATAATTCCGAATGGACTAGTGTGACAACTTCCACATTTTTATTTGGCTGAGATGAAAAATATTGATATGTTTAACTAGGTTGAAACTTAATTTGAATCATCTACAGCAGTCTGCACTTATATTTTTCAGTTGGCCTTGCCTATTTTTTCTATACATTAGAAGCTAAAGCTGTAAGTTGTTTTTTCAACGTACATTAAAAAACATTAAAGCATGACGTTTTCAGAAAGAATGTGTTCCATATATTTTTTTACCTATTAATTGGCAACTTCTTGATCATATAAATAATAAGAAATTTATGATAAGAAAACTGTATATCTTGAGCTGCCTAAAGAAATTTCTGCTGGCTCTAGTAACCAAGACCTACTTTACAGTAGGGTTTGAAATATTCTTTTCCAAACTGGTATTAATTAGGGTTGACGACAATGCATTTTTTCTTAAGTTTCACTTAGCTGAAATATTTAATGAAGCATATAACCAGCTCCTTGTATTTATTAGAGAACCTGCCTTCAAACTCACCATCTCAATTTGTTTTCCTTGATACTTCAGCTTTGATTAGAATTGCTGTCCACTGGTTAAAAGTTCATTTGTAATATTATCATGGAGAGACTTTCCTGGCTATTCATCTACACCAGTGCAGGCAGCATGAGCAACAAACAGGAGCTGGAAGCCGTGGTGCAGCAGGAAAACTATGACATAACTGACATAAGAGGAGCATGTTGGGAAGACTCACACAACTGGAATGCTGCAATGGATGGCAAAAAAACTCCTCTGAAGGGACAGAAAAGGATGGGTAGTCCTGTATCTTAGGGAGTATTTTGATTGTCTAGATTTTAATGATGGTGATAGGGTTGAGTGTTTACGAGTAAGAATCGAAAGAAAGGCCAACAAAGAATATGTCATGGGAATCTCTTAGAGACCACCCACCCGGGATGAAGAGGTGGATGAAATATTCTGCAGGCAACTAGGAGAACTCTCACATTCACTGGCTTCTGTTCTCATGAGGGACTTCATCTTACCAGATGTCTGCTGGAAATACAACACAAGAGAGAAGATGGTCTAGGAGGTTTCTAGAGTATGTGGAAGATATTTTCCTGACACAACTTCTAAGGGAGCCAAAAAGGGGATGCCCTACTGGACCTGTTGTTTGTGAACAGAGAAGGATTTTAGGGTGATGTGATGGTCAGAGGGCTTCTTGGGCACAGCCATCATGAAATAACAGAGTTGATGATTCTTGGAGAAGTAAGGAGTGGGATCAGCAGAGCTTGGCCTTCTGGAGAGCAGACTTTGGCCTACTTAGGAGTCTGGCTGGAAAAGTCTCTTGGGAGGCAGTCCTGAAGGGGAAAAGAATCCAGGAAGGCTGGATGTGCTTTAAATGGAAATCTTACAAGCACAGGACCAGGCTTCTACCACCCACCATAAGTTTTGGTGCTGGAGAAGAAGACCAGCCCGGCTTAACAGAGAGCTTTGACTGGAAGTCAGTGAAAAAACAGAGTTTATGAAGAAGGGGCAGGCAACTCAGTAAGACTACAAGGATGTCATGCAGGTGGTTATGCAGGGGGAATACTTGAAGGGCTGAAGCCCAACTAAAACTTAATCTAGCTACTGCCATAAAAGATAATATAAAATATTTCTATAAACACATCAGCAACAAAAAGGAGGCTGTGGAGAATTTCCATTCTTTATTGGGTGCAAAGGGGAATATAGCAACAAAGGATGAAGAAAAGTCAGAGGTAGTACCTCAGTCAATCGTAATTATTAAAATATTAAAAGTAATGATAATGTCTTCTTTGTCTCAGTCTTTAAGAGTAAGACCAGTTGTTCTCTGGGTACCCATCCCTCTGAGCTGAAAGACAGGGATAGGGAGCAGAATGAAACCCCCATAATACATGGGGAAATTTTCAGTGACCTGCTACATCACTTAGTGCACACAAGTGTTATGGGCCCTGGGTGGGATCCAGCTGAGAGTATGGAGGGAGCCACTGGAAGAGTTCACTAAGCCACTTTCCATCATTTTTCAACAGTCCTGGCTCTCCCGGGGAGTTCCAAATCACTGGAGATTAACAAATGGGACACCTGTCTACAAGAAGGTCTGACCTCAGTGCTTGGGAAGGTCTTGGAACAGATCAACTTGAATGAGACTACATGGCACGTGCAAGACAACCAATGGATCAGGCCCAGCCAGCAGGGGTTTAGGAAAGGCAGGTCTAGCTTGACCAAGCTGATTGCCTTCTATGACAGGGTGACCAGTTTAGTGGGTGAGGGAAAGGCTGTGGATGGTATCTACTGGGACTTTTGCGAAGCCTTTGACACAATTTCCCACAGGATTCTCTTGGAGCAATTGTTTGCTCATGGTGTGGACGGTGTTTGCAGAGTAAAAATTGCCTGGATGGCTGACCCAGAAGGTGATGGTAAATGGAGTTAAATTCCACTGGTGGACACTTACTAGTGGCATTCCCCAGAGCTCAGTGTTGGGGCCAGTTCTGTTTAATCTTTATCAATGATCTCAATGAGGAAATTGAGTGCACTGTCAGTCACTTTGCAGATCACACAAAGTTGGGCAGGAGCGTCGATCTGCTGGAGGTTAGGAAGGCTCTACGGAGGGACCTGGACAGAGTGGATTAATTGCCCAAGGCCAGCTGTATGAGGTTCAACAAGATAAAGTGCTGGGTCCTGCACTTCAGTCACAACAACCCCATGCAGCGCTACAGGCTGGGGGCAGAGCATCAGGCAAGGTGCCCAGCAGAAAAGGACAGGAGGGTGTTGGGCAACAGCCAGCTGATCATGAGCCAGACGTGTGCCCCCATGATCAAGAAGGCCAATATCATCCTGGCTTTTATCAAAAGTAGAGTGGCCAGCAGGACTAGGGCAGTGATTGTCCCCCTGCACCTGTCACTTGTGAGGCCACACCTTTAGTATTGTGTCCAGTTCTGGGTGCCTCACCACATGTACATTGAGGAGACGAAGTGGATCCAGAGAAAGGCAACAAAGCTGGTTAAGAGTCTAGAGGACAATTTTAATGAGGAGCAGCTGAGGGAGTTGGGGTTATTTAGCCAGGGGAAAAGGAGGCTCAGGGGGACCGTTTTGCTCTCTACAGCTACCTGAAAAAAGGCTGTAGTGAGGGGAGGCTGGTCTCTTCTCCCAGGTAACAAGTGGTAGGACAAGATGAAGTGGCTTCAAGTTGTGCCAGAGGAGGTTTAGGTTGGGTACCGGGAAAAATTTCTTCATGGAAAAGTATTGTTCTCAAGCATTTGAAAAGGCTTCCTCAGGGTAGTGGTGGACTCATCATCCCTGGAGGTATTAAAAGTTGTGTACATGTGGTGCTTAAGGACATAATTTAGTGGTGGAGGTGGCAGTACCAGGTTAAGGGCTGGACTCAATCTAACCCTTTTCCAAACTAAATGATTCTCATTCTATGATTTTTTTCTGTGAAAGTGCAAACACATGTGAAAGAGAGAACTCAAGCATAAAATAAATCAAGGCCCTAGAATGCCAAAGAAAATTCACTAAGGCTTTTCCTTTTACTTTTAAAGATGCCTTTTTTATATTTCTTTGGTTTGTAATAAATTGAGAATTCCTGTATTTCAGAAGTTTGGAAATCAGTACTTTCAAAGAAGTTTGATTCCCATAAATGGTTTCAAGTTGAGATCCCAAACTTTTGGAAACCTTAGAGCAGAAGTATGTTACAGGAAATGTTTTTCTTTAAGAGAACTAGAAGAGTTTTATTGGTTTTCTTTTTTTTCTCTAAAGAATCAATCAATCATTTCTCAGTTCCTAAATCCAAGCTTTGGATTAGAACAAAAGATTTAACCAAACAAGTCTTTTCATAATGTAAGTGTAGTTTACATTCAAAACGTAAACAAAAAGACATTTTTCATAAGTAAACCTGTGACCAACAGCCAGTGAAGTCTTCAATCCTGTGCTACAGAGAAAGAAAAGAGCTAGAAAGGGCTGGCGACACGGGCTGTGAACAAGGAAGGAGCATTTTTCTAGGATCTGATGTGAACACACAGTGTCAGAACTGGCACACTTAGATGTTTTTGGACAAGTTTAAAGCCAGAGCCTTCTACCACTTCCTTCATGTCTCTAAGTATATGAGGCCTAGAAAGAGCTTAAATGTTATTTGGCATCAGTGCATAAAAATTTACTTTCTTTGCCATTTTGGCATTATGTACAAAAAGAGTTGTTCCTGCCTGGTACGTACCAGGAAGGACAGGCTGACCTGGGATTTGTTAGGAATTTTTGCCTAATCCCAAATTTCTGTTAATTGTCTTTTATTGCTGCCAGACGTTCTTACTCAATTAATAACTATCAATTAAAAATTAGGACCCATTAACATTAATGTCAGCAAAACAAAAAATCCTGAAGCACTGGAGAGGCTGTGCCAACATATAAATCTAACAAACGGAGAAAGTAAGAAATTAATTACAAATGTGTGAACTAGCCTGTATTAATATAGATGTATAGATATAGATTACAGAAGCCTGTATTAATATAGATACATAGATATAGATGACAGCGATAAAGATAGCAGTCATTCAGTGCTTGTTATTTTTTAAAAAATCACATGGCAGATTGATTTGATAGCTTGTGGACTCTCTTAATTTTTGGCTTATTAGTTCTCAAAGTTCTACTGATTCAGAGAAAGATTTACAGGCATCTAAGATGTAACAGAACAGATGGAAATTTGTCACCCCAAACCTCCTCTGGCAGCTGGTTCCCTTTTTGTCATTGGTCAGATTAGTATAGCTATATGTTTGATAGAATTACTTTTATAACTACAGAAAAATAAGCACAGTACATAACTGTGGTGTGGTTTCTGGTTTTGGGTTTTTTTTAATATTGGCAAGTGGGGATGTTTCTAAAACATAAGTAAATAAATAAATATGCTCTCAGTTCTTTCTCTCAAATGTTCAGCATACAACTCAGCTTGAGAAACACTAAATGTCAGTCATGGTTCACTTACGTTGCTCACTCTTTTCCCACTATGTAAGATTTCTGTTATGTTATGAGTACCTATAACTCATGAGGGTCTACTCACCTGTCTACATTTACATACTCTCAGTATTCACATGGTAACATGGGTCATGGCACAACACTTGTGTAGACCAAGCATAGGTTTTGGAGAATTGCAAGAATGCCATTTGAGTGAAGATAAGTTATGTGTTATATAGAGTGAGTCCTTTTTAGACAAGCAGGTTTAACAGGTCTGCAAAGCTGGGATTCAAATTCTGGTCACAGTTTTCACTGGTGTTGTAACTTAGACCCTGGCTTAGACTTGCACTAAAACAGAAATGGCTAAACACAGCTTTGAGTGCTCATGGTGACAGGGTAGCTCCCCAAAGTCCACTCAGTTGTTGCCTAATCCTGAAAGCTCAACATTCACTGAGCTAGAGAGAAAGAGAGGGATTGTGACCTCAGCATTGTAGTTTGATTCTAGAGCTCATGGCAGGAAATAGTGGGATCAACAAGAGAAACAGCTACTGTGGGAGAGATGCTGAAAGTCTTTTCTCACAGCACCTTACAGTCCCGTGAGTAAGGCAGTGTTGGAAAATATACCAATATCAGTACACCACTCCCTGGTTTAATTTACCCCATCTGGATGTTTCTTCTGTTCACTCAGACTGTTCTCTGCTCAGTATAAAAGAGTTGGTGGAGGTTGTTGTTAACACCCAGGTTTTCTCTTTTAGTGTAGAGGGATGTGCCTAATCTGGGTTTACAGCTTTTGCAAGGAGACAGGACATCTAAGAGGCTAAAGGCATTACTAGATGCAGTTTATGGATCTAGCCCTTAGCAATTTTTCACTCTGGAGGTTGTATAACCACTCTGTCAGAACAAGAAGGCAATAAGAAAGTCTAAAATCTACTTTTAAGATTTCCAGTTAATAAAACATAAATGACAAAAGTTTGACGTCCTCCCTCCCCCAACCTTAAAAACATAGAAGTGAATTATAGCAATTGGGCACTTAAGGGCATGCAAAGATTCCTGGACTGAGGCATGAAATAAAACAAAGGATTTAAGCAAAAGTACTTTTATTAGTAGTAAAGGGAAATGTGATATCTAAGAACTGTCAGATGAGAAAGTTTAATACAAAATGGTTTTTATAAGTTAAATCAGTAAGGAACTGCCTGGAAAGAACTGCAAAATGATTTCACAATTTTCAATGCCCTTGGCCATGAAGGGGTAGTGATGAAATCTGATAAAACAGAAAGAACTGAACAAGGGGTAAATAAGTCTAACTATACACACACAGGCAGGGACTACAAATTAACTATTGCTTGAGAAGAAAAAAATAAGGAATTAACATCAGACATCTCTCTGAAAACATCAAGTCAAGCACCCAGTATCAAGTAAAAATGTGAAACAGGATATTTGAATGATTAAGAAAGAAACTGTAAACAAAATAGAAAACATATATATATATATATCACTGTATAAATACACTGTATCGCTATATCACTGTATAAATACATCATACACTCTTATGTTGAATAATTCATGCAGCCCTGGTCATTCTACTTCAGGAGAAAGAAGGGCAAGACAGAGAGAGAAGATTGACAGAAGAAGGAAGTAAATTCACAGAATATAGGACAAAATCAGACTACTCATCATAGTGCACCACCCTGATTTGGGAAGCATTTGAACTGTACATATTTGATATAGAGCCCTGAAGATGTCTGGAAGTCAACAGCTGAAGGTGTCCCTAATCTGTAGGGATCAGTGGAGGCCTTATAACAGGACTGTACCCCTACCAAGGCACACAGCCAGATAAACAGGGCTATGTGGGCTTGTGGCTCTAGTTGGTGCAGCTACTCTTACTTACGCACAACCAAGTGTCTTCTTGAAAAAGCTGACAGACAATGTCAGGGAAGGATTGTGAGGAAAAGTATAGGCAAGGTTAGAAAATTATATATAGTTAAAATAACCGTGCTGTCCTTTAGTCTCAGGATACATTATAATAGTTTGGTTTTTTTTCAATCTTTTTTCTGTAACACCTTGTGGCTACTGAGGTAGCTGGTATTAAATCCCTTCCCAAATCATGCATACAGTTCAGTGTCTGAACCCAGAACGTAGGTTAAACTGCATTTCCCAGAGGTTATGCCACATTTCCCAGTGGAAATTTCTTTTTTTGTTAGCAGAGGGTGGTAACGTGCCACACAGCTGAATCCTCTCTCAGCACCAAAAGATAGGTGTGGATAACCTCCATATCTGCTATCACGCCAGAAGCAGTGGCAAAATTATGCAAAATCTGGAGCTTGGCTAAATAAAATTAGCAGAAGTATTACCTGTGTTTTGATATTGCTTTATGTTGTGTCTCTTATTGCAAAAGGTTGCATGCAACTGAGTTAATGGGGTTCTTTCAAATACGTAAAAATGATATGTAAAAAAATCTGTATTATGTGGTGATACTATGACACTACTTTGCAATCCCATTTTTTTAATGATAGGTGGATTGTTATAAAACTTTGAGCTACATTTAATTGAAGAATAATTTAGGCAGGGAAGATTTTGGTAAATTGGCACCATGGCTATAGGATTTAAATCCAGTATTATTTCAATAACAGTGGAGAGAAATTACTGAGGTGGGAATCATTCTTCAAGCACTGCTGAGTGTGGAGTTTACTCTCTCTACCTCGTATGATCTTTAGTAGCCAAAATTTTCACATTGACAGAAAAAGTCTTGTAAACCTCATTGCTAAAATGGTACCCTGAGATGACAAGAGCTTAATTAACTTAAGTTCAAATTGAAGAAAATGAAAAAAAAGTGCTTGGTCATTGCTGGCATTTGAGAATCCAGTAAGCCACCATTTACCAAAATCTTCAAGCGAATGATGGACAAATCCAACCAGTTAAGGATTTTCGGTAATATTTCAGCCTTCACTTTCAGTTGTCTCCTCCTCACTCAGACAAATTATTTGAATCCTATCCAGAGTCACCAAGATATTCTTAAACGATGCCACTGTCTCCATGAGACAATACTTAAATCATTCCACTGCTAGAAGAAACTAAAAATGGGCATCATATTGATAAGGTGTCACAACAACCAACTTGATATCACTCTGGTGTACACTCAAGATGAATGACTCATGCAAAGCTGTGTTACCCTAACGGAGAAGAAAAATTTATCCAGTTCTGTCCTCTAAAACTTATAAAAAAATATAATGCGCAAGTACCAATAATAGCCTAAACATCAATACTTTGCAGTCAGAAGTACCAAGTGAAAAGTGTCTATATATGCCAAGGTAATAGAATACTTCATTAACAGCAGTAGTCTCTCAGCTGTCATACCAGTACATCTGCTAAGCTATAACTATGTTCAGAAACAGTTTCACTGGAGACAGAAAGATCTGAGCCTTTCCAGCGTGCTTTCTGATAAACCTTTCCAGGCAAAATGGAAGAGCTTTGAGGAGGATTTAAATGGAGACGTAGTCTTAAGCAAAAAGGCGACTTCCTGTAAGCAGATCCAGTTAAAAATTCTTAAAGTAGTTGGCAAAATGCCTTTTCTCGGGGAGACGTAGAAACTGGCTTTGCTCTTTGCAGACTAATCATTAGACATGTCTGATCACAGAAGCAGAGGAGAAGGAAGTGAGGAAGAGATTAGACTGGCCACTTTGCAACTTTCTTACTCCTGAAGAATTCTTACCTTGGAAATCAGGGTTATTTTAAAATGTCTGACAGACTGAACATGGCAATTTTCCTGTTTCCTTCCAAAAACACCAATTTTCTAAAAAAAAACCCGAACAGAAAAACCAGTCCTACATAATTAAAATAATTTCCAATTTAATCAGAAATTTCCATGAAAAGTTATAAAATGTACTTTTTTTTACAATGAGCAAAATCCCCCTTACAATTTTTTGTAATACTGAAATGATTATTTTCAGCATTAAAAAAAACCTGTTAAAATATTGTTCTTCCCTGTTTCCATTTCACTGTGAGTGGTATAATTTCTGCTTCTTTCTGTTCTAGAATGAAAGGACATTTTAAAATGTCCCAGATTAGCTGGAGTATTATAATTTTGCTGAGTATTTCTCAACAAGGCCTATTTGTAAGCAGAGGAAAAGACTCACATAGATTCTTCTGCAGGAGTATGACTAACAGAATGCTCTCTGCCTCTGGCTACCACGAGCAGTATCAGTAGGAGTAAATCTGTATCATCCCAGCTTAAGTTTCTTCCCCAGCAGGATCTTTGGAAAAGTTTATTTAGCTGCTTCTCCTTCTCCTTTGCTCTTCTTTATACATATTTTATGTATAAGAGGTGAGCTAGAAAGAAGATGGGGAAGCAGGGTTATGTTAGCGTGAGGAGCTTCCAGGGCAGGCTTCCAGGGCAGCTTTGCTGGCTCTTCTCTCCCTAGCAGCATCGCCATGTCCTGCTTCGCCATCCTCCTGAAATCATCATGCTCTTCAGATGTGGTCTTTCATTGTTGTCATTAGTCATAATCCTCAGTTTGTCAGATGTGTGTTCTGGCCTCTCCCATACACCTCTGTTAACTCTTCCTCCTGTTGCCAGTCTGTTCCTCCCTTCTTCTCCATTCCTTTCCATGCTTCTTTTCTACATTTCCATTCTCTAATCCCAACTACAGTCCTTATGCGCTTTAAAAAAATGCCTCATAGCGTTCACTGTGCCTCCAAACCAATCTCATGATCTTATGGTTATAACTCTTGTTTTGCTTCCCCTTTCTGCTTCCTTTGTCTCCTGCCATTATGCCATTTCTATTCAGGCTGTCATCTCTTCTGGAAAGGGATTTTTCTTGTTCTCTGTTTTGCAAAGCACCTGGCATGTTTTTGATTCTGTCAAACAAATAATAACAACAGATATGAAATTTGCAGTGCAGCAGAATCCTGATATCAGGAAGTAATAGAGGCAAATTACACTATCATTTTCATTGCCATGTATATACCACTATTTGACAAAAATTCTCATTGACTGGCTAGGTAAACATCAATAAACTCAAAAATTCCCAAGCAAACACCTCTAACACGAAGGAAATGTAGTTGTGTTTCACGTCGGATCTCAATGAGCCACAAGGTTATACTTGACAATTTCAGTATTGGAAACAAAGGAAATAAATGAATGAGGTGCAGTTTTTCAGATGGGGATTAGGGTATAAAATTAAGTACTGGGAGAAGATGTAGATAACTGTTTAAAACAGATAAGCAGGACAAGGGTGGAATGGGTGTGTTCAATTTAACTCTGCTTAATTAAAAAAGCATACTACAAGGTAGATAGATTCTAGCATGTAAGTTAATGAAAGTAGATTCTCCCTTAGCCTGATATTACCAGAAGCTTTTAGTATGGCTGAAGAATCTTATAAAACATTTTAACTGACTCATCTCAGTCATTGTATGACATTAGGCACCTGAAGACAATGTTTATGTTACTTGTGCTGCTAAAAAATCCCCAAAAAAACAAACCCAGAGCTTAAAAAAGAAAAGGTAAGAATAAGATGTGGATTGTACTGTACATTTAGTGATAGACTAGTAGTATGAAATGCCTAAACAATATAGCTTTAGCACTAATGGGTATAGGCCAGGACTGAATGGAAGTTATTTTACATATGGCTAGAAATCTCTTAACTAAATTATTTGAAAATTCCTGAGAGAAAAGCAATTTATTATAGACATTGAGACAAGCCAATGTAACACTAATAATAAAGAAAAATAAGCTAGCAGAGGAATGTCCCCCTGCTATACCAACCAATATTCTTATAGCTGATTCCAAAGTAGTATCTGTTATTCCAGCACACGGATTAGATTATTTAACAGTGTGAATCAAAGGGAAGATACTCATTCAAAAGAAGGGTGTTATTAATACATCGTTGCATGCCATACATCTCTGTCACCAAAGTGGACAAAATGGGAGCAGACGTTTATGATAAAGTGAGAAGAGGATCTGATATTATTAATAGCCATAATATCTGAGCCTTAACAAACAAAAAGAGTAAGCAGTCTGATGGAAGGACAGAAAGTTTTCTTCTGTCTCTAGTAGAAGTGTCCTAGAGACTAATTTTACATGAAGGGAAGGTATTAACTAAGCTAAATCTCACTTCCATTAGATTTTTTGCACCTGCCCTTTGAAGCCCCAGTAATGCCTGGAATGCATGAGAAAAGAATTCAGCAAAAAGGAACTCTGAGGAGAAATCCTTTCGAAAAGGAAGACCTTTTTTACTCTGATAGGTCCTTTTAGTATTTTGAAGACAAGTAAGCCTTTGAATTAGTAAAAATGATTGACATGTGAATTTATTCAAAGCTAAAGGTAAATGGTAGTCACAAATGGCACTTTGATGCGTAGGTATTTAAAACCTCAAGTTATATTTGTATTGGCTCTCTCTCTCCTCATATTTTTCAGTGAGCACCAGAATGAAGGTCTTCAGATCAAGAGGTTCATGAGATAGTGTACAGGGCTGCCCTGGACTGTGGCACAGCTTTACTCTGGGCTGCCACTAGTTCTCACTGCCCAAGTACTAGTTTCACCAGAGCAGAGCCCAGGTGCAAGCTAACAAGTATGAAACATCAACAAATGGGAGATGAAAATCCCTGTGCAACACATGGCAAACCAATGAGATAATTTCCTTTCATCTCTATGACCCAGTTACTCATTATCATAATGGTTCATTTCTAGCTGCCGTGCTGTCCAATATCATTCCAGATTTAGATAGTCTATCTCCCTGGAAAGAGATAGAAATCTAAAATGGTTTGGAGAAACTGAAGACCAGTCAAAGAGAGTGGATAAACCCTCTGAAGTGAGGATAGCGCTTCAGTTCTTGGTTGCTATATCTGTACGGTCGGATTTAGTACTTATTTATCCAATCTCTGATACATGCCAAGGCCATATCCGAAGTCAATAACGGGAGAAAATACAGAAAAGTTACTACCCACACAGTAACTTCCACATAAAGGAAACCCCATGAGAGCTAGCTCTCTGAGAGTCCTGGGTAAGCCATCATGTATCCCAGCAGTAAATCAGGATGTGTCAGGGATTCACAGCCCCTAACCTTCTCTGAAATTAGATGCCTAAATTCATCCTTTCAACAGCAGATACATGTAAAGAAGGATCAAAGAGATCACATGCACTTTATCTAATAGTTGAGCAGTGTCAGAATGATATGGAAAAGTGTGGTGCCTGCAGACCAAGATATTAGCTCATCTGGGAAAAGACAGGCCACTCAATGTCTTCCAAGAAAAATTTCCATTTTACTCGGAACAACAGTCTCCTCATTCCCACAGAAGTGTCATAAACAAGATTTTCAGAGTAAGAAGGAGGTGATTTCTGAAGAGGAAAGGTGCATCCGGAAGGGAAGGGATTGTACAGTGCAGGAAGTAATTTCAGAGGTAATTTTGGACTGGGCTTACCCTAATCAACTTTTTCCCAGGCAAGCAGCTGCAGGTCAAAGTGTTTGGCAACATACGAATACCAATATATGAGTCTCTCCTTTCCCACATAGAGGTTGAAAATATCATGTAGGCTTTTTTGTAATACCTTCCCACAGCCCAATTCTGTACAGTCAATCTCAGTCTTTCTATGCCTTTCTCTCTCAAGAGATATGTAACATTTCCACAAGTTCCAGAAAAGTAAGCCATTCATCAAATCACAGAAAAAAAAGATAAGCCTTATCCATAAGGATGCCAGACAGGTATTATATGTCCATCATCATCCTGAACTATGGATAGCCGTGATTCAGCTGTCAATAAGCATGAGGGGAGACAGTCTGTTGTCTTGTTCTGGCATTTATGCTAAACAAGGAGAGAGAGTGAGCTCAGTAACAGCTGGATGTCACCTCTGTGAGATACCGCCCTACTTGCAGCAAACAGCTTCTACCAATTTACATCATATTCATCTGCTTACTAATGCTCGCTGACCTTAGCTAACAAGGACTTCCATCACCAAAAGGCTTTAAATTAAAAACAAGAGCAACAACACAATAGAACTTATGGTCTAAGCACTGCCAAATATAATATATTGTTTTGCAAAAGTATGCTGCAATGGTTCAATGACACATTTGCACATATGTAAGTCTTTGCTAAGATATCTGGCTTCTGTTTCTTTGGTAACCAAAGCGAAGGTCTCTTAACTTAGAGGTGAAAATTCAAGCTTAAGTATCATGCAACCACTTCCAAAAGCATTATGAAATATAGATTTTTTTAATCTTAAATTTAATAACTTGATAGCATCTGATGTTAAAAAAAAAAGATGAATTCAGCTTTGCACAATCCTACTACAAATATACAAGTGTAAAAATGGTATTAGCTAATTTAAAGGCTTACTTTACACAGATTTTTTTCCCCTTTTCAATAATTATTAAGATACTTTGCTAAACTGACAGCAGGTAATATTTCTAAGGTATATCTTCTTGCTTTTCCAGCAAATAATTCAGAAGCAGATGACACAGGTCAAGCATTAGTTTTCATATGATTTTCAATAATCCAGCTATATTAATGTCATAAAATCCGTAAGAAATATGTTTATAACAGTACAAATGAATGCAAAGACTTTCCCCCCCATTCATTATGAGGAGTACAAAATCACAAAAGGTAACTCTTTTCTCCTGCTTCCCTGAAATAATCCCTTAACCAGGTGTTTTGGGGTATTTTTCTGCCATCCAGCTCCCCCTTAGATTGCACTGCCAACAGAAAGATTTTGACATTATTTTAAATACACTCCATTAGCTTGTATCATTGGTGTTTACTGGGCAGTCCATGGAAGCCTGACATTCTGCTCTTCTGTATTCAACAAGTCCCCACACTGTATACACACTTCTTTTTCGTGTTTGTTTTGATTTGTTTTGACCAACACTAATGACTTCTGCACTTAAGAGTGGTCTCCCTGACTCGTAGTTGGTTGGTTGTAGATAGACATTGCTTTTGTTGTTGCTGGGGTGGTAAATGTTCCTTCCTCGCGATCATCTTCTACTTACCCTGCAAGGGTGCTGCTAGGTAAACATTAATGACAGGTGCCAGCTGGGGAGACAGTATAGTACTGCAAATAATTTCCTACCTCATGGCTGGGAAAATATCCCTCAAAGGCAGCTCTGCGCAAGGAAACAAACGTGGACAACTGCAGAGGCAATTTGGTGCTGGGATGCTTTTGCCAGCAAGTAGAAATCATAAAAGAGGATTCGCCTCTTGCACAAATTTAGGTAATGTAGGCATTGAGACAATCATTTCTCTTGAAAAGACCACTAAAAAGAAATGTCTCAAAGCTATTTTTTTTCCTTCCCTGCCCCCATTCCTGCTATTGACAGTGGATGAACTGAAGTGTAAGGAAGCAATGTAGTAAAGTGCAGCCTTTGTCTCTACAACAGCAATCAATCATTTCTCCACAGCACTGAGGCCCAGTAATATTAAAGGAGAATCCTCATTAGGAATACCTCTCAGCGCCTTGCTGGCCCAGTTTCTTCAGGTGGGCAAATTGGCCCGGATTTGTATCTAACCCTGTCTTTTTTTCCAGCAGCCCACGAGGGTACAAATATTGTCTGCTGGTGAAGGAGACACTGCTGTTTTGTATAGACTAATACAAGGGACGACTTATGGGCTACTCCAGCAAACAAACCAGGAGAAACACCTGGAATGAAATGGCCTGCAACTCTTTCACTTACTGAACAAAATCCTAATCACCTAACACTTAGAAAATGCCGGTTCTGAGTGGCCTTCAGGAGGTATCTGAATGATTTTACTAAGTTTCTTCCAGGCAAATCAGATTTCTCATGCAATGTACTATGTGAAACATCAGGAGAATAACACAATTTAATTTATGGCTATGACTGAAAAGAACGTGATGGAGAGAACAAATCTTAGATTCCTGCACCTTCTTGCTCTTAGGCTACACGTGCATTCTTGGCATAGGCTGTTTGTCCCTGAGAAAAGGAAACTGGAACGTTTTACAGCAGACATGGTAAAAATGGACATGCAGCCCTTCAGGAAGCCAGTGGAAGTTGGCATAGTAACACAGGTTGCACAACAGTCAAGAAATTGCCCAAGTAATGTTTCTACAGACATGAAATGAGAGGGATCAATGTGTATACATTCTATCTATCTATCTATCTATCTATCTATCTATCTATCTATTTATCCATCTATTATTCAGTCTAGCCTCTTGCAAGCCAGATTTGAATGTACGAGTAAAAATAAAGGATGATTTTTCTCCTCAATGAGACAGTATCTTTGGATCAGGAAGTTTGTTCCTTAATGTGAATTCATGTTTTTCTTCATAGTTCTAAGGAAATAATCACAGAATCACAGAACGGGTCAGGTTGGAAGGGACCACACTGGGTCACCTGGTCCAACCTCACTGCTCAAGCAGGTTTGTCCTAGAGAACATGGAACAGGATTGTGTCCAGATGGTTCTTGAATATCTCCAGTGAGGAAGACTCTACATCTCTGGGCAATATAATCACAAGATAATTTCTATTGCACTTGATAGATCCTACAGACTCTCAGCATTCCTTCTGTTTTGTTTTGGCACAAAAGAGGAAGGCTTTAGTTATGGACTTGGAGCTGTAATGTCTCCAGTTTATAAATGACTTGACATACTCAGAGTCATGGAACTCTAATAGCCATAGCACACATAAGTCTTTGGGCATAGCTACGGCTTAAAGCACTGTGTGTGTTTTTCAGTGCTAGCCATGTTATGATTCATCAGATGACCTCTAAGTTGTAGTTTTTTGTTATTAATTATTATTAGCAGCACAGTTCTACTATTGGTTATTTGGTTCAATTAAATGCAGAAGCCTTGGTCCATGGATGAATAGATTTTCTATTCCTGATTTAGCTCTTCTGGCACCAGGCATTATGTCTTGTTTTGTCCAAAATTCATTTGGCTGGCTACACAAGTTTCGCCTGGCTGTATCACATCTTTTTTCATAGTCTATCAAGACATCAATTATTTTTTAACTTGTCGTTCTTTTTTGGTTACTCTAATTAGACATTAATTTCACCCAGTTTGTATGGTATAAGTGCTAAAATCTGCTATCATTATACAAGACTTAAAGAGAACTACTCTAAAATCATCTGAGAGTAAATATCATCATAGTTCGTGTCTTATTTTCAGGCTTTTATTGTAAAATTCTCCTTTCATGTCTGGATTTCAAGTCTGCTTGAATGAGTTGTGTATTACCAGTTGCTTTCCCATCTGTCTCAATTTAGTCTCTTTGGCAAATTCCAATCTGGCCTGAAGAAAAATCAGAGTACTGAAACCACTCCACATTACATTATTATGTATATTATATTAACAATGTCTCTTTACTTAAAAAATCTTCACTCTCCTTAACTCCCTCACCAGCAATGTCTTGTGGAGTCCTACAACTTAGACTCAGACATTCTGAACGACTTCACGGCTCTCTTCCCATTCCCTCCCATCTTCTGACTTCTCACCACATACAAAAGTGAGGGTTTTCCTCCATAATTTCTAACCTTTCATAATCTTGTTGGATGTAACCTACAGGGTCTACACATCACTCCATTCACTTTCAAACTGCCTAACCCCTACCCACCCTGAAAGTGCTCTGAGAATTTAATGGCTGTTACAGACATGCTAATTTTATCCCTTAGCCTGTCCCAACAGATTTGGCCCTAAATGCATGTGTCAATTATTGTAACTTAAAAGTCCCACAAAACCAAACCCAGAGGAAAAACCCTCACAAAAGTAGTTTGCATTCTGCCACTACTCTTTTGTCAGGATACTGTAGATTTTATGCCTATGGTTTAATCCTTTATATTTTTCAAATCCCTGTATGGAATGTGTTACAAAAATGGGGAACCCTGTAATACTTTGGGTTTCACAGGCCATTTGTTTGATGAGGTCTTTCTTTCTTTCTTTCTTTCTTTCTTTCTTTCTTTCTTTCTTTTCCCCTAAACTGTTGTGTTCCCTCCCCGCTTTCCCATTCCTCCCCAGTCCATTTTTGCACTTTAATTGCAGAACTGCCTATTTCCAAGGAAATAGAGGGCTGCACTATGCAAAAAAAAAAAAAAAAATCTCTTTAAAAGTAATTGTTGGCTACATTTGAAACCCTTAGGGAAATACGAGAAAAATATAGGCAGCAGCCCAGGATTTCTTGTTTTACTAGAAATTTGTTTTAGACTAAGAATTTTGAGTAGTCTTGCAAATCTCAAATCTACCATATGCAGGTCCATTACAAGTTAGTGGGGGAAAAAATTCGCCTGTTTCCATATATCAGTTAATTGATCAGAAGTACAATCCTAAGAGGTCCTGAAGATGGAGAAACCCTGTTGTGATAGTTGCTCAGCAAATCACAGCACCAACTGTCTGAATACCCCTGCAGCACCTGCTGCCAGAATGGCTCTTGGACAGGAATTTGTATTGTACTTTTCTAAAACAGCGCTTGTCATTCTGTATGGGATCTGTTCTCTTCCATGAGAACCTCAAATGTCACTTGTTTAAAATAAAACAAATAAGAGAAACAACCCAACCAACAAACAAAACCCACCAAAGACCGAATGCATATCATGAGCACATCAGTTTTTAACCACATGCAGGTAGGCAATGAATTAAGGAAGTTTTAGCTCTAACATGTAACAAATATACTTTTAAAAGGTGAAATGACCATTTTTTGGCCGAGTTGCCCTTCACTCCTTTCACACAGCCAGTGGACTGCTTTATGCCATTACTGGGCAACAGAATGTTAGCTGAACCTGCCCCTGTGACAGGGTGTCTCTGTATCTCCTGGCATTATGGCTGTAGTGACATGAATACCATCTCAGCAGTAACCCAAAAGTCATGGAATGTAAATCATTCTCAAAATTGCTATATATGAATTACTTAGAAAGTTAAGGACAAATTATTATTTTTTTATTTCAACTACTAACCAATAAATGTAAAAAAATACCAACAACAAAACAAAAATAAACCCCTTCATCCCCCACATTAAAGCAATAGTTTTTGTAACATTCAAAACAGTGGAAACTATTCATGGTATATTACTATTAGTGGAGAAAAGCAAATTTAATTTAAAATCACTTTTTCAAACTCCCTCAGTGGATGCCAGATAATTCAAGCTTAAACAAATATAAAAAACCTCATTTTAAATTGAAAATAATACAGACAGAGCTCAATTATTGAGATATTAAGGGCAACATTCAATTTGAGATACATTTAAGCATCTTTGCCTCCTGGAGATTTTTACATGACAAGGCTTTAGATAAACATGGTTTTGCAAACAGCAACTATCATATCTGATCACATAACCTCTGGACTAAAGCAGTACGTCAGCAAATATTTCTGATTATTTAAAATATTAAATAACTGTAATTTACTAGGCAGGTCTTCCTCAGAACAATCACAAAAATTTTCAAGAATTGATATCCACATACAAAAAGCATTTAGATGACCTGTTACAAGCCTCTGAATAATAATAATAAAAAAAAATCACTTCTCTCTGTGATAAAGCCCAGTTTAAATACATTCTGGGATATACCAGTGGTGGAGGAGCTGCCTTTCTATGACACTCGGCTTACAAGGAAAATAGTAGCAGCCAAGGACAGATAGGGTAGAAATCACTTTACCTAACTTTAGCTATATGGATATTAGACGCCTAATTTAAGCTAATCATCTGGCTTCCCTCTACAGCTAATGGAGATAAGCATTCCCAGAGGGAGATTCATCCTGCTTTTCTTTAGGCATCTCTCTTCTAGATGCTTGTAGATGGATAAAGTCAAGAAAGATCAGCCTCACTGACAGCCTGATAATCTGTCATTAGCAATGCACAATTTCCAAATCGTTTGAAATGAAGCCAGAACTGAATTTTCTTTTTTTTTTCATCATTTAGCCTTTCATTCTCCCTGTGACCCAACTTTTTCTTCAGTTCCTCCCATGAACGTCAACTTTCTCTGGCACTTTATTTTTCTTACCCTGGACTGTTTTTTCTGAAACCTGGGGAACTGCAACCAATATCAATATGTTGCTGCTCTACCAGTTACAAATCCATTTACATGCATGTGCTCTAAATTGCAGTAATGATCTGAACATACAGATAAGTTATCTGATTGATTGCAGTTGATCGCAATTGTGCTTTCTGGGTCTACTCTACCACTTTCAAATGTGTAAAAATCTGTGGCAACATTAAGGCAGTCAAGGTATATAGATGAATGTTAAAATATATTTACTATTCAAAGAAGATGGCTTAAATCAAACCAGGAAAATTAAGGAAGAAATACCATTAGGGCCTTCACTTGTACATGCGTGAGCCCAAGTCACCACACATGCTTCGAGGCCTCTGTGCTTCAGAATATTGACCAAGTCCTAAAGGTGAAGCCTGGCCTCAATTCTTTTGCATTTAGGGTTTGTCGGTTCTCAGCAATACCAGCATTGCTGCATTGCACCTTTGATGACCAAGCCCTTGGAAACAGTAGCCGAGATTTATAAGGAAGCAGGTGTCTGAACTTAAGACTCCTAAATTCTTAGCTGGGTGCCTAAAGCAGCGACAAGACTGACAAGCACCCTGCCCAGCTGCCCACAGATGCTCACCTCAGTAGTGAGGCACTTAGCATTTGTTATAATACAAAATGGATGTTTATTAATTGTGTATTTATTAATTGTGTTCTAATGGTTACTCGAAATGCCTTGGCCGAGTGCTTGCGTGCACTAATTTCAATATTGGGCATGCAGTCTACTCTGCGTCTTACTCCTACAGTATTTTTAGAAAATTAATTTTAATAGTTAAAAAAACATCTTGAGCTGCATACGTGAAAATAACTCCATTTCTACTGAATGACAATCTAATACGAAATAAGAATAGTCACCTTTTTTTCTTACTCTGCCCAAATCCAGGCAATAAATTAGGCTTCTCAGCATGACTGTAAAGTGCTGTGAATTGTATAAACAATCATATATGGACACTGAAAAATAACCCTTATGCACATTGCATTATAGTTCCAAAAATATATTTACAGTCTATTACAAAGATTACAAATGGAAGTGTCTATGTATCGGGATTATGCTAGTTAAAAGCTTTTTACAGATTTTCCTCAACAAAGGTGGGGGGAACGAAAAATTAGCATAACCGAACTGATTTTTCTAATGAAACAAATAAATAAAATGACAAATATAACACTGTACAGTGATCTAAAAAAAGGGAGAAAAAAGGAGGGGGGAAAATGATGCATTTAAGTTTTTGATAACTATCTTTGGTCCTAAATGTGGGAAAACACATTATGTAGCACTGAATATACATGTTTGTTTGTGATGCTCTGCAAGTAAAATAGAAAAATATAGTGCATTTTCAATGTATTCAGAGCTCACTACACATAAATGTGTGTACAAAACAAGACAGTATAAATAAAATTTACAAGTTTTACAAAGGAACATTTACAAGGTTTTTCTTTTGTTTTTATTTTTTTTGTGTGGATGCCCACATTATTAAACCAGACCAATTTATGACTGATCCCTGGGATCTTTCGCTATCAAAATCAATAGAAGCAGCCCAATTCTCTTTGGAAGTACAGCATTTCATTGCTGGGGTAGTTCACAATTTTCAGATTTTTTTTTTAAAGCATTTCTCTCTGGTTCATATACATTCTTGTAATATCTGAAAGACACTGTTCATTATTGCTTATGGTAATTAAATATCTTAATCAAACAAAATTTATATATAAGTAAATGGTGTAAAAAGATATTCCATTGAGCAACTACCTTTGCATCTCTGCTCCTGATGAATGACTGTTGCGTCTGCGTGACCATGCACAAGCATGTTCGTTCAGAGCAGCAAAAGCTTGTAAAAAATTGAAAATTTTGAACTGCCCCTTGTCTCATGCTCTACAGTTCTCATATAAAAGCTATGTCCTTATTCTGACAGCTGGACTGCATACGGCTTAAACTCATAGAAAATATACACCAGCTATTTCTCTTAGATTTGCTAATGCAGAGTACTGAAAAGAAATGTGATGTGCTCAGATTAAATGGTTTAGGTAACATTGGAGAACTGCACCCGTGTTCTGAGACACCCCTACAATCACTTGTCCATTCAATGCTGTGTCTCAGAAGGTTTACAGTTGTAGATCTACATCTTAGAATATATCTCAGTTTAACTCTAGTCCATTAAAATCATCTTGCAAACAATTTGCTAAAAGTGCCTAGAACTACTTAGGGGTCATTATTGCTTTTCTTTTTCTTTACTTTTTTTTTTCTCTTTTATTTTCTTTTAAAAGATAGCATATGTATAACCTTAAAAAATTCTTTAAAAAATATCAGAGCTCTTGGCAACTTGCATTTTCCTGACTCCCTGCCAATTAGCTAGCCATGTCAATACGGTGTTGATTTAACAAAAGGAAATGGCACAAAAGGATACCAAAGTTTGGATAGATATACATTGCTTGGTCATGCTTCGTAAATCTCTAGGAACTCAAATAATCCTTCAGAGGTACCCAGTGTAGTAATGTGTCATTGAATTAGCACTAAAAAGGTCCAAAGATATAAACAGCATACTAAAAGAAAGTCTTTATGAAGAATAAACACAAATGATTAAAAAAAGATTCAGAAATCACAGATTTAAGGAAAATATTTTGTTGAATTCAACAATAATATCATGATTTTATCTGACAAATATATTCTTTTTTAAATTTTTATGTACATTTAAAAAGTCTATTAGATAAAAAGGAGGTTAGAGAGCTCAAGGTGTTTGTATGTTTATTCAGGTAGTACTTTGTTTATTGTCACTGCTGTTTTCCTTGCCACCACTGGTGGATCCTAATTCCCTTTTCATAAATTCTGGTGGCACTTAGGAGTTCAAGTCTGTAGGTGCTTCTTGTAGCTCTTCTATTCACTGCAGGAAGGACCCAGGAAATCAAGTGTCTTCTAGCAGCACTTCATATATACTGAAGGCCAGTGCTGTTCTCTCAGTCTGTCACCTCCCTCATAAGGGAGAAATGTCTATCACACTTGGATGCCAGTGCCGTGTAAATGTAGCATTTGTGCTCTCATAGTCTGAATGCTGCTCATGATTTTCTTTTGATGACCAACCAACGTGATCCCTAAACTCATCACATCCCTGGGGAAGATAAATGCGTACATTGTTAATTTTTCAACTTAGACTGCTATTGTATGGTATTCAACTGTGAGTCAAAGCTACGCAGTGGTTTGGACTACAGGTTTCTGACACTGAAGCTACGCTGTAACCTCAGCTCAATACTGGGAAGTTCAAATAGGCACTGTTCAACCTCTCAGCAAGGAGTGCAATTACATGACAAGTGTCATGTAATTACACTATGTGGGTCTCCACATCTGAGAAGGAGGTCAGTACGTTTTACATTATGATAATCTTTTATTGCGGCTTTTAAGGACACCCGAAGACAAAGACACTTCTCTTGTAAAATACTTCGGGTGGCTTTCAGGACAAAGTTATGTACAAATACAAGATTTTGGGGATCTTAGTCTGCTTCCTAAAGAGATGCCTACTTAAAGCCTTTGCATATTGACACATACCCATCATGCAAATGAATGGGGAGCACCAGTTTCAACTCTGCCCCTACTAGTGCTAGAAGCTTGTGGACTCTGATGACAGTTCCCAAGCTGTAGGCTGAGACCCCTAGTGACACCAGGCAGATAAGAATATGGTTGAAATCTTGAGAATATTGGGTTAGAAACTTGTTTAGAAACCCACTGCTCTCTAAGAGGAATTACATGTGTTTGGCAGCCACCAGGACAAGAAAGTCGTTTGCAGGGTGCCAAGAAGACCTGTTTCAAGATGACAGTACTGATACAGGCCATGTTTGCCTTCAGAAAATTGTTTTCTTCTACAGACTTATCCTGATGCAAAGTCCTGTCTTGCAGGACACAGACAGCCCCCAGCCAATTAGAAGAAAATTCCACATCTTCCCAGAACACATCAGGAAAAAGGTACCAATTAGGGGGTGGAGGCAAAGTGTTTATTTTCCTATACACACATACTTTGAAAGGGGCCACATTCTCCCTCAAATTCTAGTCCCTTGGTGCTATTTCAATTGGTCTGAAAAGCAGGGAAAAAAGTGATGCCACGCAGAGGTAGCAGGGTATTTGTCCTTTTGTGAGATGCTCTAATACATCATCATCAGCTGCTAAAACAACTGGTTTGACCCCAAGTACAATGTTTGTACTCAGGGTAAAGTTTTGGAGTTGAACATTGTGTATTATTTTACCTAGAAATTCCCTAAATGCAAGTTAAACATGCCCAGTACTAACTTACTCAATAGTCATCCTGGCAACTGATTCAAGAGAGTTGTAGCCTGCTGCTGTGAAATTATCCTTATATCTTTCCATCTTAATAGCTTGTAACCATTCGCCTACGGAGCAGAAAGTGGTAAAATCGGGAGTGTTCTGGTCCAGAAGAGGGCTAATTGGTCTATGGAGAAGGAAAAAGGAAAGTAAGTTGTTTCCAAAGAGAGTAAAACATCAGGGAGTATTTAGCAAGGTGAGAGTCAAATAAGTTTTGGGTATTAAAAATGTCAAGAGTAGAAAGTAATAGGCCTTTATACACAGTTTAGATTATTCTGTGAATAGCTATTGACTACTCTGTAGCTCACAATATGTACTTCCTAAGCTTATTCACATAAAAGATGAAAGGTCAGAGTGAGCAAAATCAGCCTAATGAACTACTGTTACCAACAGAAAATCAACCTTATTACCTAGCATGACAGCAGCTGTCTCTACGTTGCTGAGTAAAATAAAGATGCTATTCTTTTACGCATCTTAGAAAATACAGTAGTAGCTATTCCCATTTTTCAATTGGATGGGACGAAACAAAGACAAGGGAAGAGCAGAGACACAAAGTAAGTTGCTTAAGGTCACACAGCAAATCAGTCAGTAGAAGAATCAGGAGCAGAACACAGGCCAGTTGATTCCCTAGTGCAGTGATCTAGCTAGCAGATCAAAAGATTACCATGATTAAATAATTCACCTGAAATTTATGAAGAAGCCATTAAAAACTACATCATGAAATACAATGAGATGCAATCACTGAAAGGAGTTAAAAGCCAGAAAATGAAAGATAAAAATCTAGAGTGTAGCATGTCAAGGTACATTGGCCAAGCATGAGTATTATTAATTACTATTTCTACTGTAGCAGTTTCCTAGGGCAAGGGATGCATCATATAAAACTACAATAGACAATGATCCTTGCCCTCCAGACTTCATGATTTTAAGAAACAAGGAAAACATAGACTAGTGGTGAGAGTGTGGAAAGAGCGATGAGCAGGCAGTAGCTTACTGAGAAATGTGTTAGTTCCGCGATATTTACTTTATTTTGGTTGTTTTTTTTTTTTTTCTAAGAAAGTCCTTTTTGGCTTTATTTAGCATGGTAAAAAAGAAGGGCAAATGAGGGAAGAGAAGAACAGGGAACAGAGAGAAGGAGGAACTGAAAGACAGATGAAATAAGTGTGAACCGGAACCAGCCACCAAGCAGAACATCCAGAGCCCAGCCATGTGCACCATCATAAGAACACACACTAAAGCTTTTCTTACCTGCTACAGGTTCCCAGTGGGGTTTTCAAGCTGTTTGGATTTCTAATCATTTTGTCCAGAATGCCAACTATCTGCTCAAACTTTGGCCTTTCACCGCGTTCCTTCTGCCAACAATCCAGCATCAGCTGGTGCAGACCCGCTGGGCAATCCATGGGTGCTGGCAAACGATAGCCTTCTTCGATTGCTTTTATAACCTAGTAGCCAACATAGTTAATCATTTTTCATGAACAGTAATTTAAAAAATGTGTATTGCTACCCAGTTCAAATATATAAGAAAAAATAAAATAAAAACTTAAAAATCAATAAACTAAGATTTGCCATCAGTGTTGCAAAAATATGAGTCTGGTGTTTTGACACTAGCCTTCAGGTTTTCAAATAATTTCCCCAGCTTTATCTTTGGGCTTATTAAGCATATTGGTCTATACGTGCAGAACATAGCTATATTACCTAGACACGTAAATAGCAGGGAACAACAATTAAATTCACCAAGGGAGCAACAGATAGATTGATAAATGGAGTTATTTCAGAAAGCATTATTACTTGCCCCAAGGTTTTTATAAAAGAGTGTGTGGTAGAAGCAACTGACTTTTAAATGGATAGATATCTGTGCATGCACATATAAAATACAAGAAGCCTGAAGGTATTATAAAAGGATCCAAGAAAAATGTGTAGCAGACAGAAATTGTTAGGGAAAAAAGTTGTATTCTATATCTAGCCATGTTATATTAATGATAAAGCAGCAGAACTGTGCCATGTGAGAGAGAAAGACCTGGGTAAATGCTATTTTAATATATCACAGAAAGTTAGATTTAATAAAAGATGCTGCTAGATGATGATATGATCAAAGGAGAGCATAAATGTCTGAACCAAGAATTACACCCACACATTGACTTCCTTAGCCAAGTCCATTTGGATTTAAGTAAAAAATAAAAATGGATAAAGTAAAATCATAGCAAACTGCTGTAAACCTTGAGGGCAGAATAAAAAAGCACATCAGGAAGCAAGGCAGATAAGAAAAGCTAGTGAAAAAGGGCTAAAACACTGTTCATGGGGGATTTCAAGTATACTGACATTGACTGACACAGCAGCATTAGAATTGCTAAGGAAGGGTGCTTGTTCCTGAAGGGGAGTGCATAGGACTGTCTTCTCCCTCACTTTGTAGAGAAAGCAAGATCATAAGCTGTTCTGGATGTAGTTCTGGGAAGTAGATCTGGTATAATAAACAAAGTTGGTGAATACCCAGATTTTAGTAAAAATAATAACCTCAGACAGAAAATATTCTGCAGGTTGTGTGAGAAAACGCAAAAGCAGTGGATTGCAAAGTAGAACTGCAGACAATACAGAATGGCCTTCAAAAAGCTGGCTGAAATCCAGGTTTTGTATCAAAACCTTTTGCATAAAAGAAATTTCATGAAAAGAGAAGGCATAGCCCAGTGGTAGGGCACTGACTGCAGGTTTGTGTCACAGAATGTCCTTCTGACCTCAGGGAAGTTGCCTCATCTCCCTAGGCCTCAGCTTTCGCTCTGAACATTTAGAATGACAGTACTGTCCTACAGCTCAAAAATGACTGAGACATATTCAATTCCTGCAGAAACATCTACACCTTGAAGAATAAGTGCAGTGACCTTTTAGAAACGTTGAAGTTGTCTGTCAGAGAGGGTGTGGAGAGAGGTTTTATGTGGAAGAACATGGAAATTGGAAGAAGAGAACTATATGGGAAAGAAAACATTAAAAGTAAAATCTAAGATCTTTTAGAGCTGTATTAAGAGGAAAAAGAAAAAAACAGCTCCTTATGCTTAGAAGTAGTAGTGGAATAAAAGTGAAAAATAAGCTACAGTGTGTACAGGACAATTGCTGTGCTGTGAAAAGTAGTGCAGAAATTTCTGACCTTCCAAATGGCAAAAGGTATTAAACACTTTGAGCATGTCACATATGATTTATCACAAATGAAGTAGTTGCTTAAGAGGTCAGAAGACAGACATCACCAATGAGGAATGAAAAAGTAGGTGCCAGCAACAACAATGCAACCACCAAAATATCTAATATCCTTAGAACTGGCAAACTTTCTACGTAAGACTATATCCAAGAATGTAAGGGAGAGTGAAAACATGAATGAAAGGATCAGAAAAGGAGTTCTCCCCATTCACTACGATACGTAGAGAAACCCAAAGAGAAGTGGGAATCAGGATGATGATATTGTTTTTGAAAGGATTTGGTGATACATCAAATCAGCTTCTCTGATGTGTATTTGGAGCAAGAAGGGTGAAATGGAAATATAAAATAATGATTCAGCTAGAGATGGATGGAATTGCTGTGAATATCCAAAAAATTGAAAAAAAATTCTAAAATATTGATAAGTAAAGTATGACATGTGTCCACTCTGCTAAGAAAGGAGGAGGTGGGGTTCAAAAAACCAGGACTCAAAGATAATGAAATAGATGCAGGATTTTTTTTTTTTTAATAAGCAAATCTACAAAGAGAAAACAGCTGGAGTTCTTACTAATAGAATTGATTCCTATTATTTACACTTCCCACAATTTGTTTTCGAAATTCTGCTTTTGCTGCAAAAAGAGTAAAAGGGAACACTGTTAAGACTATGCTTTTATCATAATCAGGCTATCTGAGGATGTAAAGCAGAGTAGAAGAGGACTTTAAATACCGGATGCTGACAAGGAAGTATTGAATGTGGGTAACTGGACAATGTAATGTTGTAACTCTGATTATGGCCATATAATAATAATAATACAAATTAATGATTATAATAATGGTAAGAAATACAGAAGTATAGCCTTGCCCTTTTCTGAAGAACTAATCTGCACTGGGGTCAGTAACAAAACCAGAGCAAGAACATCAGCAGTCTAATAGGGGAATGAGGGTTTGAGGGCTACTCTTACTAGCAAGGATTAACCTGAGGCGAGTCCACCGCTCAGGGAAGTTGGGACAACTCTGTCTATTATCTGTGCTTAGCCTGCTTTGCCTCTGCAGGGAGTTTGTAGGATGAGTGTTCTTTTGGTGCACCCTAGCTCCAGGTCACTGCTAAAAGGAGGGTTTTGCTTGAAAAGAGTTCAAAATGCAAATATGTATCCTCCATCAGTCTAAAGCAATGACTTAAAGGAAGAAGGGTAGAATTAAAGAAATGCTATCTAAAGATACAAAGTCAGGGAGGCCTATTATTTAGGAGATCTGTTCTCGTTTATAACTACACCCACATCCACTTTTAGGCAAAATGATACACTTAAAATATATAAAATGAGTGCAAAATTAGAAGAACACATTTAGAATTTTTCATTCCCGCTAAATACTCCAAGTGGTAAATCTGAAGGAGAATAAATAACATCTCATTAGGTGATTCTAAATTTTTGCATCACAGATTATCTATGGACTTGGTAGGGTGTGGGAGGACATGCTGCAAGATCACAGCATACAAGAATATTTGGAATTATTTTACCAAGCAATTGATGCATCTTTTAACTATGTGCTACTGAAGGTTATCATGAAAGATGCTAAAAAGGGATAAAACTGTAAGAAGTGGCAATTAGCTATTTTTTGAAAGAGGCTTGGTCATGCAGTTTTTTACATGCAGTAAAAGATGCATGCAGTGCTTTACATGCAGTTTTCAAAAGAAGGAATATGCTGTCCAAAATCGAATAAGAAGCATAAAGATATCAAAATTTCTCCTGTATTTAAAAGTTTTTCCTTATTGTTCCCTGAAAGATAGGTAAGATTGCCTTTGAGGCATCTTATATTCCTGTCAGACTTCTTTTATGTTTGAATCTAGTACAGAAGGAAGGTGTCAAAAGAAATGAAACTCTACTGGGTGTCTGGGGAATGTAAATATTTCTCTTTCTCTGCCCCAAGGACTTGTTTGCCCATATTTTGACAGTCCATGAAATCTTTGACACTGAGACCTGTCAAATATTAACAACTTTGCACTGTGCCAAACTAACTCATCATCTACACTTTTATCTTTTTTTTTCTACTTTGATGTTGATCATTCAATCCAAAATTAAAATAACAATTAAAAAGCCCACTCAAGCCCCCACCTAAAAAATTTTAAATGAGACTGCTTCCGACATCTTTCACACCTGTATGGCTTTTTCCTGTGTAATTTCTATATTAATAGATACTCCTGTCAGAAATCAAGATTAACACCCATCTGTTCTATTACTGCTGACCTGTTGCTCTGGATCATATTTTATGCAAACAAGGGTACTGTTAAATCAGCATAATTAACTTGAAAAAGCCAAAGTAGGTCATTAACTGCCAGTCAGACTTTTAACAACTTCTTCAAATGATTAATCATTGCTCTAAGGTCAGAAACCTTAGAATTATTTTCATTGGAAAAAAATTAATTCTTTCCATGCTTAAGCATAGTAAAATGAAGAGCATATATTACTATTTTTGATGTTCCAGTCTTAATTGATACTCAGGACAAAAACCTACAATATCCATGTGGCAGAAGAAAGATTTTTATTTTGGTAAGAAGTGAAAGCTCTGTAACTTTTTCATTTTGTGACAACCGTACAGTACTTTGTATCTTATTTCTAAACCAGCATTTTATGTATTTACAGTGAAATACATATGTATGTGTTTAAAATGTGTAAGTTTTGTTTTACTAACACACATGCACACTCACAACCAGACAAACCTACATCTTGATTTGACATGTCCCAGTAAGGCCGTTCTCCATAAGACATTACTTCCCACATAACTATTCCGTAACTCCACACATCACTGGATGATGTAAATTTGCGGTACTGAATGGCCTCTGGAGCTGTCCATCTCACTGGAATTTTTCCACCCTATTAAAAAAAAAAAAAAAAGGAAGAAAGTTTTCTTTTTTCCCCACAGAAATTTTGTATCATCTTCCATAGAACGCATTTATAATTATTTTCATTAACATCAAAAGCAGCACTTACATGATCTGCTATGTTTGACTGATTGCAGAATTTTCCAAGGTGTCTAAGGAACTTCAGCATCTTAAAACACTTGGAACATAGACACTTAGATACTTGTATAAGATTAGCTGGATGAATTTCTCGGGAAGTGCTTATCCCTCCACTGATTTTAAAGAGCTGCTTAGATGTCTGATTTACACAGCCATTTAACTCCTGGCTGTCTGAAGCTAGGTGAGCGGAATCCCACCCAACCTGTGCACATAAATCCCATTCACTTGTCATATGGCTCCTCCGAAATCTTGGTCTGACATTTTTAAACCAGTATTCCACTTAGAGCCCAATGGCCCGAGTGACAGCTGGGAACACCGGTGTGGTTTCCTGGATCCCTGTGCCTGTCGGAGCAGATTCCAGGGGCCCCTCCTTCCCTCAGCATGAGAAAATAGGTACAGGGAGGCCCCATGGGTGGGAAAGTGGAGCTGGCTCAACAAAAGAATAAAGAGCATACTGTGCCTGATGAATGCGTATTTAAGAAAAGCGTTCCACCCAAAAGCAAGGGAAAAGATAGGATTTGAGCTTTGTCACAGACTAGCCTCAAGCTAGTCAACCCTTTGGTGAGATAAAATCTAGCCTGAAAAATAGTAATAGCCTACAAATATTTTAATTTACTCATAGTAAATTAGGTGTTTAAAATTTTTGTGGGTAAAACTTCCTTATTTGTGCAATCAAAAAATCATGAGGAATAAAATAATGAGGATACTGCACAAAGCTTTTAGAGCTTTATCAAATAAAAATATATGTTCTTACAAAAATATTATTTCCTAATTAAGAGACAGATTTCTGCAGAGACTCTTCCTTTTGACCGGTTAACATCTCCTAAACAATTAATGTGTTTCTGTTATCCTCTCATCTATACCCTTCAGAAGATACACTTCTTCTTAATAACCACATCTCAAAACTATGAAAACCCATTGATTTATCTTACGGTTGTAGTGTAGACAGCCTCTGGATCATCTTCTATAACTCTGGAAAGGCCAAAGTCTGATACTTTACAAACAAGGTTGCTGTTGACAAGAATATTGCGTGCTGCAAGATCCCTGTGTACATATCCCATATCGGCCAAATATCTCATTCCAGCAGCAATTCCTCTCAACATTCCCACTAGCTGAATGACTGTAAATTGCCCATCATGTTTCTGGAGGGAAGAAAGGAGCAGCAATTCTTGTTAGTATAGCTGAGAAGAGAAATAAGAATTAGTTTTATGACTTCAGCTTTCTACTTATTTACTCCTTCTGTGGCAAAGAAACTCACTTCAAACACACTTTCTTCAGAGATAAAGCAATACATCTGGTTAAGAAATCTGTGAGTAATTAATGTACTGATAGTAACAAAACTTGCTAACCACTATACATTTCTCATTAACTCGTGGCAAGTCTCTTCTAAGAGAGATTATTATGAAGATTTCCTAACGTTCTTATAGAGCTCCTATGCTCTTCATGTCTCAGAATAATTATTTGTTATCAAGAAAATAAGAATGATCTCCTTTTTGAAACCCTAGTTACTGATAATTTTCATCCACAGCTTGGAGTTTATTAAAAAAATATATATTTTCTGTTCTCTGTACAGTGTTTACACATCATCTCACACTGTCTTGCATACCTGGTAAGGAGTCAGAACTGGCAAGTTCAGAACACACTTAAAAAACACTGAATTGCTCTGAATTTGCATTTATTTTTTCTTTGTTCATCTCTTAAACAGAATCATAGTTCATTTAGGGATCCTTTTGTGCTGATTTCCACATGCTGGCACAATAAAATTCTGCTCCCAAAAGGCAGAAGATTGGGCTTCAGGTATCAGTGGTTTTAATTTCAACTGGTGGCTATAATAAAACTCACCATGTCTAGGCCACACTAAATCACATAAATTCCTAGAATGTCCCCACATGATCCTGTCTGATCCTCTCATTTTTGATCTGGTTTTGCTGAAATAACATAGAGAGCTGCTAGTATTTGTCAAAACTCCATTTCAACCTGAAAACCTGTGCTGATTTCCACATGCTGGCACAATAAAATTCTGCTCCCAAAAGGCAGAAGATTGGGCTTCAGGTATCAGTGGTTTTAATTTCAACTGGTGGCTATAATAAAACTCACCATGTCTAGGCCACACTAAATCACATAAATTCCTAGAATGTCCCCACATGATCCTGTCTGATCCTCTCATTTTTGATCTGGTTTTGCTGAAATAACATAGAGAGCTGCTAGTATTTGTCAAAACTCCATTTCAACCTGAAAACCATTTAAATTATATTAATATCATGCATGTATACATATATATACACACATATATATGCACAAGTATAAGACATATTTTTAAAAAGTGTCAATATATAATATATGTCGCTTTTATATATGTTTTCATTTTGGTACTCACCCTAAGAAATGCATCTAAGGCCCCATTCTCCATGTATTCTATTACAATCATGACTGGTTTCCCTGAAAGGAAAGAAGACAGATATTTGAGAACTCTAAAACAAATAGAGTGCTTTTTTTTGATAAAACACACGTTATTCCTTTGAAGGACTGAATCATTCAGACACTGAACATTTCTGAGCCCTCCAGCACTGTTAGAGAGCTCTAATTTCTTAAATATCTGCATGGAAAGTGGTCATGATTCACAAAATCGAACCATACAAATCAAAACGTCAGTGTGTTCTCCTAACTCCCGCTGTGTGAACAGGACTCTGGAATAATGACACTTCAGATAATATGAAAAGACATGAGAAACCTTATCTCTCTGCATGGTCTTTGAGGCTAAATGAAACTAGAAAAATAATATGTTTCAAAGTACTTCATCTTTTAATCATGCGTGCATCTAAATTTTTTTCCTCAGGTTGTAGCATAAAGTAAGTATTGTTTTAGTTAGTTACGCATCAGGAGAAAATCCATTAGGAGAGTGCAGTCTGTTTATAATTTGAATCTTTGACCATGAATAAGGCAGAGTAATTTCTGCCATCATGTTGTTATTTGACTGACAGACTGAGCTGCTGCTTACCTCTGGTAACGACTCCTTCTAAGTGAACCACGTTGGGATGGTCAAACTGCCCCATGATGCTAGCTTCACACAGGAAATCTCTCCTCTGCTTTTCAGTGTAGCCAACTTTCAGAGTTTTTATGGCTACTGCAACGTCTCTCTTGCCAGGAAGCTTTAGACGTCCACTGCACACTTCACCAAACTCTCCTAAAATGAAGTAGATAAATGCTGAATTACTCTGAATACCAGTATTTTTTTTAGGCCTTGATTCAAATAGCCACCTAAGCGTGTGTTTAAATTTAATGTGTTCATATTTGAAATGGATCACTTTGGCATGCACCTTAAATGAATTGCTGACCCTTATGGAATACACACTTCAGTTAAGCCACCTGACAGGACTGTTATCTGAATATTTTAGAAGACTTGTTAGTAATTTCTTGCATTTTTTTAAAAATAGAAAATAAAAAGTGAAGTAACTTCCAGAAGAAAACATTATTATTGAAATAGTTATACTATTCCTAAGTAAAAATGTCATTCTGCTCTACATGGTTTCCTTGCTATCTTTAGTTCCAATGGGCTTTTTTCTTTCAAAAGGCAGCTCTTGCAGAGCTGCTTTTAATTTAGCATCTTTATGGTGTTAAATGAAGCACTACATTATTACCTTCAAGCAGGATAATTTACTTTAGAGATTATGAAATGAAAGGTGTGACTTATAACAATTTTGTTACATTAAACAAACACAAGCAAATTCTGCAAGTTTGTAAAAGGTTCTAAACTAACAGGCAATTAGAACTTGAAGAAGCCTGTGATAAAAAAGACCAAACAGCCGGAAAGAATACCAAAAAAAAGCCCCAACAACCAAATTTGGAAGAGAAGTAATTCTACTCCATCAGACAGGAAAGAGGATGGAAGCATGTGAGATGCGGAGCTGAATGGCAATATATCTACCTCACTATTAACGAGATTATGAATGGATTTAAGAATTGTCCCTTGCCTCACAGCTGTGTCAGCAGAGAGCAAAAGTGAGATCTCCAATTCTGCAGACAGGAAGAAAAATCTCCTTGTATACATAGAAGAAAAGGGTAGTAACGTATCTTCCACTGAATAAAAGGGAACATCTCTTTAAAAAGAAAGATTAACTGCAGAAATATTTAATAATCTGGTACTTTGTAAATTCATCTGGAGTTTGAGAGATATGGTTCCATGTCCCTCCTCCAAATCAAGTCAAGTCAGAAATTTATCTCCTGCATACCTGTGGAGTGCCTTAACATTAACCTGTTACATATACACAAGTATGCAGACATACCTACATCTAAGTCACGTTTCAGGATGAGTGCTGAAAAGAATGACTGAACTGGGCAAGAACTACACAGAGAGTTTGATTAGAGAATCCTTTTAGGAGAAACCCTGTGGGATCAGGACTTAAGTGGACATGCACATTGGCAAGGTGTCTGGCTGTCAGTGAAGAGAGGTTGGAAATTGGGCTGAGTGCCTGAAGAGATAGATGTTGGAGTGTTCTAATGGATGGGCTGCAAGAAGTCTTGTTTATGACCCTGTCAGTATTTGAACACTACTGTTCTCCTATCAGCTCCAAGCAGAGCTTCGGGAAAGAAAGAAGCAGTATCTGGGTCTTGGCTTCACAGTTCATCCAGAAGTGTAGAACTTTGACCATGCCTTTGACCATTTCCAACTGACTTGTCTGAGTAAATCTCCACTCAGTATGTCTCTTTTTACGAATCTTAAAGGAGGTGACTGCATACAGAATCAAACTCCTGTCCTTCACATTCTATGCTAGCTGAACCAAGGCTAGCTCAAACCAACTCCATATACCTCTGTTAATACCACGCTGTACCTAAGCTAATTGACCACACAAGTGTTACTGCTTGCATATTATCCCCAACCATCCTCGGGCACTGCGCTAAGTATGGCATGAGGTACAGCTGTTACATACACAATGACTAGCTGCTCATGCCCCTAGCTTGATGCCTTAACCTCCCTCCTGCACTTCATTAGCAACACAGATGACTATTAATGAATTCACCGCTCACCTCACTCACAGCTCCTAGCTGCAAGAACTTACTAAAGGGTAAAAATTTTCTCTAGCAGTACATTCCAAAATTGTTTCATTCCATGCCGCAAACAAGACGTGAGTTTAGGAGTGTGTCTGTGTGTCTGTGATATTTCAGAGCCAGGTAATTAGGATACTTGGCACAGGAGACACTAAGGCTTAACTCCTTTCCAGCTCTCTGTGATCTGATTTTGATTGATTTCCAAAGGCAGATCACACACACTTGGGCAAACCAGAAACTTGAACTTGTAGGTTATGCATTTCAGGCCAGGATGCTAGCCAATGAACTACTTTTATTCCCAAGAAAATAGTATATTCAGCTGAAATGATGCCCAAAAATAAACCGGAAAATATGACAAGTGAGGGAATACTGCACAGCCGCACAGCCACTAGCTCAGCATGTCAACAAAGCAGAGGCTAAAACAAAGGATGTGTGGTATGAACAACTTAACATAGTGGACACCATATTCCGTATCTGACAGGTGGCCGCAGCGGGATGGTAATGAAAATGTTGGCAAGGAAAGCACATATCCCTCATGCAAATTGAGCACAAGCATACTTGCACCCTGTTTGTATCTGAGAGACGTGGCACTACTCAATAGTTGATGTGGCCAGCATTGCTGATGCATATTGAGATTGCTAAGTGGCTTTTCTGGTGCTGTCACTAGCAGAAATTCCATATTCTTCTTTGATGTATGAGTTTCAACTGCTGCTTTGGGTCTGTTTGCTTCTGTTGTTCCTGGACTGCATTTCATTTCATTCCTGTTTGCTATTTACATCAACAGGTTAAAGCCATAGCTAAACGCCATACACAATATGCTTTCACCACTACACTCCTAATTAACTTTCTTCAGAATGACTACTGAGACACGTTACTTATTTTTGCTAACAGTTATACTCATTAAAATCAAGAATAAATTCATCTGCAGTCAAGAAAATTAACATTCTGGAATTTGTCATAACAGTGAAAACGCATTTTAAACTGTATACTCTGCAGCTCAAGTGTTTTCAGCATTTTACTCTGAAGGCATTAGCAAAATCCAACTGAATATATCTTTGTGCTCTGAGCTGTTGCTATGCTGGTAGCTTTTTAACTCAAAGCAAAAGATAAAGCTCAGCAATTTTTCTATGCTAATCTTGCATATTGCGTATTTATTAGAAGAGATGCTGCCATTCTAGCATCACAAAAATTACTAGCTAGCAAGGGCTGGATTCTTATGCTCTTACTCATTGAAGGAATAATTTGCTCAGCAGTGTGGTTAATTTCAATGCTACTACTCGTTGATTAAGACATGATTCAACATGACTGAGGTTACTTTAAAAAGGCGTGAATTCTAAGTGTAAAGATTTTTTTGCAGGTAAAACAACTTATTCTAGAGATATTTCTTCTTGTTTTTAAATAATACCACAACATATAATTTACAGTACCAAACTACAGGGTTATTTTAAAAGTATTCTACTAATACTTATATAAAACAACAGGAAAGCAAAAGAACATTTCCTCCAGGAATCTGAAGTATTTGATATTTTTCTTACTCATGGAAACTTAATTTCACTACATGGAGTAGTGCAATAAAAATGTCACATATCTTATTAATGCAAACAAATGAAACTGCCTTTTTAGAGCATGAACACCATGGCTTAAGTAGGTGGTAGACAGTTCAAGAGAAAAAAAAGCAATGTAGTGCTGGTGCAATTACAATCAGTCATAAGAAGTTAAACAATAAGTTTTTGTATTCATAAAATATCAAAAAGAAAAATGGTAGAAGCAAAAACAGCCTTAGGGAAGATTTTGTTACACAGAAACAAGACCTTCCTACTCTCTATTTAAGATTTTGTACTGCAGCCAGTTTTCCTTATTCACATGAACAAAGCTGCAGAGGTCAAAAAGCCCCCTTTGCAAAAGGCAAGTGAGCAGAATTTGCACAAATGCCTACCGCCTTTACTCTGACAGTAAATAATAGGCAGCACGACTGGCCCACTCCCCCAGTTCCAATTTTAACAGCAGATACATGATTTAAAAACCCATAAGCTTTCAATGTCAAGCAAGACTTTTAATTTACTCATTTATTTGGGTTTTTTTTAGTTGGGCTTTTCCCCTATTAGTTTTTATATTTTAGAAGCCAGTGCAGCTTCATTGCTCTTAACCACTCTGGCAAATGCAAAAAGTTCTTCTGTACCTGAGGTATAATTATTTGCCTGTCATTATGATGTATGAGTTTCGATCCCGGCTAAATGGAACAGTTGAATCAGGAAGCCACGGCAGCCTTACCTGCGCCAATCACACGCTCAATTTTAATACAAGAGGCATCTAGCTCCTTGGCGAATTGATGGACAGCTCTATTTGGGTCCTCGTAGGTTTCAGGGTCAATGTAGGTTTTGGTGCCTGGAAATTTAACTGTAATGATGTAAGAAAGCATGACTGTGATGAAGCAAAAGCACTTATTGTGCAGTCAGCCCAGGAATTTCATTATGCAGAGTGCTCCTTGGAAGAGTGAACCTGTTTCCATGCTGCCTGAGTCAGAGCCGCTCCGAGAGGCAACCTTAGTTTTAGGCATCATCTGCAAGCATGCTGACACAAGTATACACAATCCCATCTCTAAAAAATGACTAACATTAGCATCTGCATCTCCTCTTGAACTGAAAGAAGTAATAAATATTAAATAGTGCTTAATGAATAAAATGCAAGGGTTGAGTGGGAGTAAAAACAAAGCGGGGGAAAGGGTATAACACTAGCAGAGGAGGTGAAAGTTTCTTTTCTGTGTATGGACAGCTTATCCTCTTCACCCAGGATGTGTAAACAGCATTTCTTCATGTTACTTCTCTCCTTCAGTGGGATTTGAAAGGCTCCTCCACCCCCCTGAATTTGCTTAAACTACTTAATATAATATTGTTTGTAGACTGTGGCAATAGTCAAACCATTCACAGCACTTAGAAATTACATCTTTAGGTGTATTTCTTGCACTATAATATGACCATGAGAAACATTTGTAGTCAACTTGTAAAGGCATAGGAAGGGAAAGTGGCCCCAGTGGCACAATTATCTCCCCTCTCAAGCCCCTACGTGAATAATACGCAGCAACTTGTTTTTTGCTCAGCTTTCACCATGCTTAGTGCAACTCAGGCAGCATAGTGCTCTGGCCAGCATGCAGGTTTTTTCCCTTAGTTTGCTGATGATTCAGCTAAATTATTTTTTGCTCTTCTTTGGTCAAAGTACAAACTCCTGGTGATAGTAGAGCAACCCCGGAAATCTATGAATCAAGAAATTTTTATGAAATAAGTTTGCTCACAAGGATTATACTCTTGAGCTTTAATTAAATCAGTGAATTAAAACTCAATATGAAAATGCAAAAATGTTCCTCTGTTAATTGATATACTGTTATACAAGAACAGGATCAAAAGTCAATATAAAACATAAATAATTTACAGGTGCTTTGTCTTCATTTAATTTAACTTAAAATATATTAAATTTGAAAGTATATTGAAAAAGAGCTTAGTAATCATGTGTATTTATGTTTTAGATGGTATTAATGACCTAAATCCACAAACCATAAGAAAAAAAACAACCTAGAGAAGTTGTTTCAGTAATATAATGAATTTATAGCCAGAGAAATTATTAGAAATGTTGCCCAGATGTTGTTATCTGTCACATCGTGTATTTAAATGAATGTTCTTTTAGTTGTATTGGAAATTTGTATGCTGCAATTTCTTAAAATTACATATATTTATTTGTTAAAACTAAAAGAGACTGGACAAAATGAGAATTAAGCAGTAGGTTGACCTCCAGTAGGAGTGCTTTAAGGCAAGGAGATGGAGAAGGAGACATGCTCTTGTGTTTGTGATAAAGGGCCTGGATTGGAAGTAACCTTGCGAATCTCAAGTGGGCCTCTGATGGTTCTTTGTTCAAGCTGTCATAAAACATTTTGACATGCCAAGGCTATCCTGGCATAGCAACGTGAAATAATGCTGGCCTGCATTTGCAGACATTGTTAGATGAAAAAGGGAGGAGGAAACCAAATATAAGTCTGAATTGCTTGACTAAACTCCTCCACTGTACTTGTATCTTCAAGTGTAGCACTCGAGGTCACAGAGAGATGAAGGGAACCAAAATGAAATATATGATAGTCCATTAAATGCACTGCTTTAAAAAACGTTTGCTTGTAAGTTTTTGTTCTAAGTGCCTGTTCTAAGTCACATTTTTGAAAATCCAGTCTGGTACCTCAGTGCAGAAGAATGTTGTCTAGATGTTATGGAGCAAAAGGCCACCGAACTGGTGTTCACAGCTCTGTGACCAAGCTGGTGACCACAGCACTGGGTTCCATCTCATTCTGTACATGGCTATCAAATGAAATTAAATACTACATCCACAATCAACAGACGATGAAAAACCAGTTTGGCAAGAAGTAACCTATATTTGGTGCCATGATTTAAGAAAGAAAAGACTGTGTATGCTCAATATTCAGATGAATTTTCTAGATAACCAGATTTCTCGAACGTAAAGTGAGGGAAAGGAACACTTGTAAAATCTCACCAGTCCTGGATCAACTATCAATTATTAAGTAGTAGCTTTCATATTAATTAATTTACGCTTTTCCTGAAATTAAAAAAAAAAGTCACCAATAATGGAGACAAGAAATTATTTAGTTAGCTTATTCCTTTTCTTTATATACTGATGTACAAGAATACATAGTTGATCTTTTCCTTCAAGGACATAACGGGGATTTTAAAAGTAAAAGCAGTAGCTCTTCTGAAGATGTGAAAAGCTTATAATGCATTATGAGAGGCAAATTTCAAATCCGTCACTCCCAGAAGAGTAGCATTTAAGTAAAATGAGATTTTTGACAAATTCTTTAAAATACACTGCACTGTGAAGTGCATGATAAATAATTCTTATCTCATTATTATTTTCCACCTTTCTTGGACAGTTTATGAGTTGATTGACTAAAGCTGCAATGATGTCACTACTTAGTTTGACACTCAATGCATTTAAAGAATTTAGGTGGCCACACCCCCAAACTTAGGAAATGTGATCACTTTCCAGCTGATTTTTTCAGGGAAGAAAGGTAAAACCGAACCTTAATCTGATTTTGAGTGGGGCTTTGGCTAGAACTATTCATTTAAAGAGAAATGCACTGAGAAAATGCTAAGAATTTATGACTAGAGGCTACTTCATTTTCCATGTGACATTACTTTCAGATAATAGATCATGATTTTAACATATCTAAAATTAACCTTATTGCTTTCATAAAAACCCTTAATAATCTGATGCATTTAAGCTACAACTGCAATTAGTGGTAGACAACAAAGGCTAAATACAGCATAGAATGACTAAATGGCAAATTGTACTAATATGAGAGTGACCAGGTATGGGAGAAGACTGGAAACCCAGGCATTGTTTGGCACCAGAACTTATGTTCAGTTTAATTCTGTGATTTTTTCAATTATGGTTGCTCAAAATAATTTTGCAACTTAGTTTACCACACTTCCTGAGTTAATGACTAATTCGAAAAGAAATTAAAACATTCCTCTCTCCTTACATTTTCTGTTGTCATTAACCCAAGAAAGATGTGTTTTATTGAGTTTTCCAAGGGTTCTAGTATAAGTTGAGATGGTAGACGTGATTTTAACAAGAGAGGCTTTAGGTACTATTCTTAGCTAGGCAAGTAATTCTAGATCACAGAACAGTAATGAAGTGGCTGACCTTTCTCTTCATATTAAATATTCTATTTTAAGGACATTATGTTTAGTAAATATTGATGGTACTGTATTCACAGTAGCAGAAAACAGCTTTTGAGCAGAACAGCTTCATTTTAGGGTGATGCAGTGACTCACACTTTCTTAATCTGAAGTTTGCCTGAGGTAAAGATCAAATAGTCACTTAGGCAAAGGTCTCTTGAATACTGCACCTCAGACGGATCATTAGGACAACGTGAAACGTATTCAAAGCAACCAAAAGAAAACAAAAAATGCAGAATGAAAACAACAGTATATCATAGACATGTATAGAAATAAAACCATCTGTGTGAGCAATGTCAACTTTAATCTGTGCTCTTTTTGTGCAGGTCACATTTTTACACTGTTTAACTTCCCCCTTGCTATTTACACAGCATTTTTGAATTTCCTATGGCATTATCTTTCATGGAGTCTTGGTTTAGTATTGTCTACACTATTGCAATTGGGAATTTATGAAAGAGGGGAAAAAAAAGCAAAACACTTACAATGAAAGTAAAGTTCTTCATCCCCTTCTTGATCTGCTTTGCTATAGCCACAATGCCTGAAAAGAAAGCAAAACATCAGTTTTACTGCTAAATAATGATTTACTTCTCACATCTAAAGTCCTGAAAAAATCAGTTCTGCAGGCTGGGATTTTCAGGCACTGAGCACCTAACTGCTGTAGGCCCTTTGAAACTTTCACCTATAATTCTATTGACAGCAGAGGTCTAAATAAATCATGAACAGTTGCAATCAAAAGGCTTTTGTATCAAATACCAGTCGGGACAGGTCCAAGAGAAAAAATTCTAGTTCTGGTGAAAGGCTTCTATAGATAAAACAGAGGATTAAAGAACTTGAAAGTAGAACACTGTTTTACATGAGGTTATTCTTAAACTTACTGCTGTGTCTCTTTTTCTTGAATGTAAAATCATTTAAAGGCTGATCAGATAAAGTGTCAGACTTCTCTATGTGAGAAATCTGAACAGAGAGACTTTGAGGAGTACAGGTAAAGAACCTGCTAGGGGATCCTTTTACAGCACATTTACATAGGACAAAAAGAACATCTTGATAGAAGTATCTTGCCAAAGTAAGAGGACAAACCATGTAATTGATAACGGGATTTAAATGAAAACTGTTCTTACTAAGGATTATTTCTGTTTCAGTTTTGCAAATTACTATCCCAGGTTCGACTGTGTCTCAAGAGCTCACAAGAGTGGTGTCAGATGTGCTTATGTCCATCAAAGACGCAATACCTTCGTCCGATGATGAATCCAAACACCATGAAGACCAGGATGATAGTTCCTGCCACAGCAACCACAGCTATGATAATAACAGGATTCTGTTCACTGGAAACAGCTGTGGCTACAAACAGAACACAGAGCTGAGATTAGTTAAAAATTAATCCCTACAAAGGGACTTCAAAAATTTAAGTCAATCACCACGAATTGTAGACTGTTTACTGTTGTAGACTGCCTTTGCCGGAAACAATTACATTGATCAAGTTAGTCTAAAGAAGAGTTTCTATTGGAAATTCAACTAAATGCTGTATGAGTTAATGATTGTCTACATTGAATATAAAGAAGCCAAGCTGGAATTTCCTTGGGCAAAGTGGTACAGCCATTAGCTGAAAGCCAACACCACTAGCATCAGTCACTTCCACTCCCTACTACTGCTTTGCTACCTTCTGTTTCGACTCCCTCCTAAAAGGGAAGTCCTGGATATCCCGGTAAGGAGGGACAGTAGGAGAGTAATCCCTAACTTTGCTCCTAGCCTCCCCTCTAAAACTCATTGATATGACTTCGATGGTTTCCAAGGAAATAGTTTCTTTAAGAAAAATGTTTGAGCTGAAACACTATTAACACAGACTTCCTAGGTAGCATATTTCAATCTCTTACTGCTATTAATCATTGTAAATGGCTATTATTACTTACCATTTGTTTCTGCTAGCAACAAAAAGGTGCTTCCACATTAATACAAAATGGAATTCTCCATGCTTCAGAGAATTTACATGCTAAAATATCCACACATTATTGCTCTTTTTATTCAGATATGCCAATTCTATTAATATATGCAAATGTACACGTCACATTAATGTAAACTGAGGAAGTAAATACTTAGCCTGAGAAACCTTGAGGCTTGTTAAATACATTGCTTGCCTGACATCTAATAAGGGTAGCCATGTACTCAGACACATTAAATAAGCACAGCTCTACTGAACTCTGTGGAACTCTGTGGAACTGGTTTATAACAGTGAGGATCTAAACCAGAAGATGAATAGAGGATGACACATCAGGGACCGTGGAAGTGAGAGTCACCTGGAATCACAGAATCACAAGATCATAGAATCATTTAGGTTGGAAAAGATCTCCAAGATCATCAAGTCCAACCTTTGACCGAACACCACCATATCAACTAAACCATAGCACTAAATGCCGCTTACAATGCACTTGGAACACCTCCCTGGGTGGCCCATTCCAATTACCTAACCAGTAACAAAATTCTTCCTGATATCCCCTGATGCATCTTGAGGCTCTGTCTTCTTGTCCCATCACTAGTTGCCTGGGAGAAGAGACCGACCCCCACCTTACAACAAGCTCCATTCAGGTACTTTTAGAGAGTGGTAAGGTCACCTCTGAGCCTCCTTTTCTCCAGGCTAAACAACCACAGCATCCTTAGCTACTCCTCATCACACTTGTGCTGGAGACCTTCCCCAGCCTTGTTGCCCTTCTCTGGACATGCTCTAGCAACTCAATGTCCTTTTTAAAGTGAGGGACCCAGAAGTGGATACAGGACTCAAGGTGTGGCCTCACCAGTGCCAAATATAGAGGGATGATCACTGTACTAATCCTGCTGGTCACAGTATTCCTGAAACAAGCCAGGATGCCACTGGCCTTTTTGGCCACCTGGGCACACACTGGCTCATGTTCAGTCAGCTGTTGATCAGCAGCCCTAGGTCATTTTTCACTGGGCCACTTTCAAGCCAGTCTTCCTCTGGCCTGTAGTGCTGCATGAGATTGTTGTGACCCAAGTGCAGGACTCAACAATTTGCCTTACTAAAACTCATACAGTTGTCTTTGGTCCATCAATTCAGACTGTCCAGGTCCTTCTACAGAGCTTTCCTACCCTCCAGCAGATCAACACTCCTGTGCAACTCAGTGTCGTCTGTGAACTTACTGAGGGTGTCCAAATCATCAGTTATGATATTAAAAAGGACTAGCCCCATTACTGAGTTTTGGGGAACCCTACTGGTGGCCATCCACCAGCTGCATGTAGCACTATTCACTACCACGCTCTGGCCCTGGACATCCAGCCATTTTTTAACCCAGCAAAGAGCGCATCTGTCTAAGCCATGGGCTGCCAGTGTCTCCAGGAGAATGCTGTGGGAGTCAGTATTGAAGGCTTTACTGAAGTCCAGGTGGACGACATCCCCCAAGCAGGTAACTTGGCAATAAAAGGAGATCAGGTTGATGAAGCCAGACCTGCCTTTCCTAAGCCCATGCTGGCTGTGCCTGATCCATTTGTTGTCCTGTGTGTGCTGTGGGATCACACTCAAGATGATCTGATCCACGACCTTCCCTGGCACCGAGGTCACGCTGTCTTTGGCCTGTAGTTCTCCACATCCTCTTTCCAACCCTTCTCGTAGATGGGTGTCTTATTGGCCAATCTCCAGTAGTCTGGGACCTCAGCCTTTTCATTATCCTTGGTTACAATGTTCTCCTCCACATCCAAAGAACGATGGAGATTTTCCTTGACCCTCTTTTTGGTTTTAATTTATTTATAAAAACAGTTATTATCTTTCACAACAATGGCCAGATTGAGTTCTAGCTGAGCTTTCACCTTCCTGATTTCTCTCTACATGACCTAATAACATCCTTATATGCTTCCTGAGTTGCCAGCCCCTTTCTTCCAAAGGTCATAAACTTTTTTTCCCTGAGTTCCAGTGAAAGCTCCCTATTCAGCCATGCCAGTTTTCTTCCCCACTGGCTCACCTTTCAGCACACAGGGACAGCCTGTTTCTGCACCTATAAGACTTCCTTCCATGTCTTCCTGTTTGTTACCCATACTGTGTGCATTGGTGTAGATGCACTACAGCTGGACTGATTTCACCCCCAACACTGGCATGCCACCCCTAGACTCAAGTCTAGTGAGCCTGATCTTATCCCCCTCCCCCTTCAAACCTAGTTTAAAGCCCTGTCAGTCAGCCCTGCAAACTCACAGGTTTTCACCTTTTTAGACAGGTGAACCCCATCTGTCTCCAGCAGACCTGGCGCCACCTAAACTGTCCCATGATTGAAATGCAGCCAACAGATGAATGAGAAGGAAATAAAGGAAACCATACTGATAGCTGATTAACTAAATTAATGGTATGATAATATGGTTAACTGCTGGTAGTGGTAACTGAACAGGAATGTCTACACCAGGATCTATGAATTCCACAGAATTGGGTTCCTGTTACAGATTTCAGAGGTTCCCATAGAAACAAATAAACCAGTCTTTTCTTGGGAGAAGTGAGCTGATCAAAATTATTTATTTAGTCACTGACACTGACCTGTACCAACTGTTTCCCCCAAAAATAACAAGCCCCTTGTTATTTTACACAGATTTAGAATACTCTGCACTGGAGGGAAATCACACACACATGCATACACACATCCCTCTAATTTTATTTCCTGAAGAAACTTTCTAATTTTTCTATATACTCCCTAATGCAAGTGAGGAAGATCACACTATTACTCTTACTCTTTAACTAAAAAGAATGAATGCTTATCTTTGAGTAACTATAACTTTCTGAGATACACAAAGCAGTAGGATGCTACTGTAGACTTGCCTATATCCCACTCGTGCAACTTTTAAGAAATAAGTGATGACTGTCTTGTGCAACTGCATAGGGGCATAAGTCATGCAACTCAGTTCCTGCAACATATCTAGGGCATCAAAACAGACAATCCCAGGGAATGTCAAATTTCTGTAAAAATACATCATTTCCTTAAACCGTTCCCTTCTCTCTTTGAACTTCACTGCAAACCTCACTTGGAAGTGATGAAGAAGCAGCATCCTGTCATAATGGCCAGGGTGTGAAGCTTCATCCATCCAAGAAAGTTTGGAAAAATCCCCAGCCCAGCCTGTCACCTAGTCCAGTAGCCAAGATGAGTGCATAGAGGCTGACATATGTGAGTGGGTTGCTCTATATAACTGCCTCACAGATTTTGGGTACTGGCACATTCCGGAATCAAGCAGATGATGTTTTTTGGGCTCTGGAAAATGTTGGGGACATGGTACACTGGCCAACTGGTAAGACACGTGGGATGAAATGTATGATTTATTTTTATATCTTTAAAAAAAAGGGGGGGGTGCTGATTGTGGGCATGGTCTTACACAAATTCAGTGACAGCAGTCTAAGACATCTGCCTCCATTCAGGTACTCTGCTGCTTCTCTCTTCTGTGTGATGAACTCAGTCTGCTGGTGTAAGGGTGAATCAGAACACAGCTTCTGGAATGGTCGCTGTGGCTTGGCAGAAAAAAACATGCTAGAGTGTTCTTAGAAGAATGATTTTGGGGTGCAGAAGGTCTTTGAAGGGGGTGCATGCATGGCTACCTGTCACTGGTGATGCCACAATAGTGATGACAGGGAATCAGCACCAGGACAGGGAAGTCCTCACCGCTGCTTAAATGGTGCTCAGCCTCAGAGGGTGGCACAGGGAGCTGGTACTTGGGCATTCAGGTACAGCTAACACCTGATCCGAGCTACGAGATGTGCACATCCAATGCATAATGCTTAATTTAAAGGAGTTAAATTTAAACCAGCTTCTAAATACATGGTTGTAGGGATGAAGAATGCATATCTAAACACCCTGGAGGATTTAAGAAACAATATCGGCTGAAAATGCTGTTCTGCTGCTCCAACAACCTTTTCTCACGCAAGCAACCTGAAATGCATGATTTCTGGAAAAGAATTCCTGGCGAAGTTCACCATGAAACCTTCAATGATAACTGGATCCATGTATGCCAAACACTTCTTTCTTAAGTTTTGTGCACTGTGCCTTCTATAAAAATTTGAAATATTGTTATTTCAGACTTTAGAGAGCAATTTTACATATGCATATTGCTTCAATCTTGTTCGATTTAAACTGATTCGTGGAAAAAGGAAAAAGCAAAGACTTCATGCCAGGTTTTTTCAAGTGCTTCTACTTTAACAGTGAGAGCTATAACAAAGTCAAAGATTGTACTCAATAATCTCAGAGGTCTTTTCCAACCTAATTGATTCTGTGATTCTATAAGTGAAAAAATCTGCTTCAGTTACCAAAAGCAGAGGATCATCTTTAGGTCCACAGGCTACAAATCACTTAACTTGACTTTTAAATACTTCAGTGAACCAAGAGATAGAATTGACACTTAAGTCATATTTTATACATTTGCTTGTTTTTCCAGAGGGACGTCTGTTTCTAATAGCCAGCCAACAAAAAAATACAATGACTAGAGCCATTGATTGATCTGTGGCAAAACCCGGTGTAGAATAGAAATGGTCTGCCTTTATAAAGCATGTTTACTTCATAATCTTGAATATTTTTCCATAAATATCTATGCAATACCCAACATATATGATATGATCCAATACAGGTATAATAGCTGTATATTTTACACATCAGATAATATTAATATAATGGATATAGTTCCTCAAATATTGAAAAGTGGCTATACAGTTTCTATCACAATTCAGAAAATGGGGCATGATACAAAAATTTACTTAATTAACAGCGCCAACCAAACAGTGCCAACCAGTGGAAGTGCCAGGAGAAATCCAGGTAGGCAACATGGCTAACTGAATGTGATGGTTGTTATATATATTCTTACATAAATATACCTATGTGTATTTTTTTCTTAAAATACTTTGACTTCTTTAAAAGCTGCAGTCAGAAATCCACTGGAATAATGAGAAGCCAAACCTTCTAACCTGCAGCATAACATGGTTTAGTGTTCACCTGCATGGTACTTCCCTTGAGGCATATTTCCAAAAAAACAATCCAGTCAAGGTCTTCCTTTAAAATGTTGACAAAAGACTAATTTGATTAGTCTGTAAGTTCTGATAAAACTATAAATAAAATACACGAAACAAATACTTTCATGTAAAACAATTTTAGAAGAGTTTAATGGAATTTTCTATCTTTTTACCAGCATTTTCATTATTTCTGAAGACTGTATATGGGAAATTGCGGATGTTTATCCTTTCTGGGAATTATATTTTATAATGTTGTCTTAAGATAATGGAAAATATGCTACTTTAAAAAATTTTCTTTAATGAAAACACAGGACATTTTTCATGGCATCTCAAAGCACATAGCTGTTCTGTGACAAAAGAAACCTGCTGTGCATCCTGGCCAAGCATCTTTGTGGTTTATATGCCATTTTTTCATCATCTGAGTCAGAAAAGGAGTACAGGAGAGTGGTCAGTGATGCATTTATTATAGGATTTCCTAATCTCCCATATGCTGACCAAACTCCAGTCAAAACTATTTATCTTTGAAATCATCTTTGCTAATCTTAGCAGCTACCAGTCTGCTTACATTCAGTATGTAAAACATACTCAGATAATTAAGGAAATGTTGGGGAAACATTTTGATGTACTAATTTTAAACCACTATGGACAATAAATTATCTAATTAACAGAAACTTATGACAGATTATGAAAGACTTCTAATTTATTTTCCAGAAAATCATTCAAAATAAGAAATTGCTTCTGGCTGTACCTCAGGTTCCCATTCTGCAAAATGGGGATTCTGCTACTGACTCTTTCTGCAGATGGGAAGAACGCTATTAGACACAGAGCTAATAATGTTAGTAATAACAGCTTACTGCTGCTATTATGATAATTACTGTTTCAGTTATGTCTATTAGATATGTGGTATTATTCACTATTTATAGTTTTTATATTCTATGTGGAACTAAGGTGGAATCAAGACCTAACTACCATGTTTTAGGAATAACCACAAGTTGTTCAGGCGACACCTGGCCGCAATTAATGAGATGCAATAATGTGTGTCTGCACACAGTCTTAGACTGCTGCATAGGGTGCAGAGAGGGTATGGCATCCATACCCTTTGAACTCGTAGGCTATGTAGTCCTGTATTCCCAGCTCCAAATCCAGCTGACCTGATGTCAAGGTCAACATGAAGCAAATGTTCCAAAAGAGGGTAACCAAATTTGGGTCTGCAACAAAGTGGTGGAGCTGCCAGGGACGCAGTTCCTGTGGACTAGTTCAGGGCTACCAGGTCTCACTGATGGAAGAAGTTTTTTTGTTAGACAGCTTACAACTTATTATATGAGCCTGAAAGAAACTTAGTATCTTTGAGACTCCTGTTTCTTTACTAAACCAAATTGCCAGTGAATTCAAAAGACACTAAAAATGGGCTTACAGTTGAAGACACACATAAACAAAACTATCAAGTTTTTTTTCAGAAAATCAAATGGAAAAAAATGACCTGGAGAAGTCTCTGTGGGTTGAAATCTCCTCCTTCCTTTTCTCTCCAGTTACAGAAGAATCTAGTTGAGTTATTCAGTTCACCACTACTCACTTCTTTTGTGGGGAAAAATAAGTGTGTATTTGAATTTAAAAAAAAAATTCTTGGTGTATTATAAGGACAGCAAAGGAGAAGAACCTAATATGTAACAAATCTGCTCCAGCCAATTATAGGACTAATTGTCACTTCTACGGTAAAACAAATTATGGACGCTCATCCTTCAAAAGACAAAGACAAAAATCCACCTTCTTGTGGAACTAAATTCTTTCTAATTGTAATTATATTGCTTATGACTCTTTCCTTTCTTGCTTACTTACTACCTCTTCAGAAAGGGTTAATTTCCTGTAAACCTAATTCCTTACCTGTGGCTTCTTCCAGTGTGGCAACATCCAGTCTGGGGCTGTAATTTCCATAACCAGCAGCAGTAAAAGCACGAATCTGGAAAACATACACTGTTCCTGGCTTTAGGTTATTAATAGAAGCTGAAGTGGACTTGGTTTTCACTGTTGAATAGGTCCTCTCCCTTTGATCCTGGAAACAATACAACAAAGGATTAAATGACATTTACAGATGAGATTTTATCATGATTGCACAACAGCAACTGACAGCCAGCCTGGGTAGTTTATTTCAATTTGCTGAATGCTCTTTTCCCCCAACAACAAAAATAAAGCATACTCTGTGGAGTATTACAAAACACTGTCAGTGCAATGAAGAGCTCTAAGTGTAACATAAAATTCAAATGGGATGCTCATGTTGTTACTCATAAAACATCCAAACAAAAAATGATTGCTTTTCTGGCTCTGATTAAATTTTGTGAAATTTTGATGAGAAATAACTCAGCCACAGCTTTCCAGGGGAATCTGTGGGGTCTGAACAGTTCAAGGACAGGGAAATTTGTTCTTTCATGGTCAGAACACGACAAATATAGAGCTGCACAACCTGCCTTCATTCTGCATTAGTTCAGTTTATAGCTATCAGAATTTCTTTAATTCTAGAGTACTTCAAAGTTATCATGAATGAAGTCCTAGACATTGTGAAATGGATGGCAAAACTCTGACTGACATCATTACTTCGACACTGTACCCTTCCAACACCTCTAAAAAATACAACATCGCCAATGTATAATTGGCTGGATTTTGCATAATTTCTGAGGTTCTTAACTCAGTGTTCACTTCAGATTTTTATCTCTGGCTTTTAGTCTTTTCTCAGTTTTAGACTCTATGGCATAAAGAAGAACCCAGGGAAAGAAGCTCAGTATGACATTCCACAAATTTGAAGCTGTAAGATTGCAAACCCTATGAGTAATAACTCACTTTCAAATAGTACAAAAGCTGTATCACAGATCATTAGAGTATTCAAAAAGCTCTACTTATTCATCACATTTACTGACACAGATTATCTTTCAGCATAGATATGTGAAGCCCTGTTGATTTTTGGTGGCAGATGCAACCCTGATTTGAAGGGCAGAAGAGATGAATTAACCAACCATCTGAATGCACCACATGACCAGAGAAGCATGAGCCGTACGCGGCAGTGCTAATGAGACGGATACAGAGGGAAGGAATAAATCTGTAACTCATTTCAATAATACTTCACCAGCTAAAAGTGATGGAGAGCCTTCCCCTTTGCAGCCAGTAAAGCAACAAAGGCTTTTTCTGAAAAACAGGGCTCCACAGAACATACATGATTTCTTTTCTCAGATTCAGTAGGGGCTTCTCCTGGTTCCTGCCCAGGCTGTTACTTGAGCAAGCTCACTGTCTTGGCTAGCAACAGTTTTCCATATCTTCTCCAGGAGAATTTAAACCATCTGTAAGTGAGGACCATGGTGGAATGTGTGTTGGTATGTGAGAAAGAACAGGGATGCTTCAGAGACGAGAAACAAGTGTAAGGAAACCATAAACAGTCAGGTTCAGGACTGTAAGCCACAGTGGAATTTCAGTTTGGGTTTTGATGCATAAACGAGGCTTATTTGAATTGCCAACAGTCCTTGTATTCAAAAATAAATAAATAACAAAGAAATAAAAATAACCTGCGCTAGAAATCTCACAGGACAGGCTTACTTTGGAGATTTCAGGCAGTTTCCATTCCAGCCCTAGTCAGAAGTGAGAGGTGAAAAAAACACTTATCGGAGTATTTCAGAACGACAAAAATGTTTGATTTAATTTGGCTCTAAAAGAAGCTGAAAGTTCAAATCCTTTTATTTTTCTTTTCTTTTAAACTCATGGAACAAAACTTAAACAGCCTCTCTCATTCTGAGCAAGAAGGTTATGAAGTAATTTTAAAGCTGAAATGCATTTTTTTGGAAGGAAAACAAGCATTTAAGTATTTATGCAAAAATTGTGTCAGTTAACTATATAAAGCTGTTAGAATGAGCTTTTTAATCTCTTTTATTAATTTCACTGTAGTAAGTATAATACTGGAAGATTTCCTTCCATTATAAAAGAACTTTTACATCAGTTTTTCTCTTCACAAACGTAGAAAACTGGCAATGAAATTCTGCTGGTTATTTTAAGTTACATAAGTTTAGAGGGAAAATAATAAAAATCACATTCTAAAAACTAACAGTATATGAAAAGCTGGGTGTCTTGGTTATTTTTCTGTCATTTTGTGCTACCCATTTAAATTATTTATTTTATTTGAACAGATTAGAAATTGCTCTGCACACTAAAAAATCCAAGGCTTTTGGTTCTCAATTTCTTTTTTTTTTGTTTTTTTCTTTTTTTGGTGCAGAGCACACTTTTGCCCTTGGTAAATGTGTAAATTTTTAAAAATGCTTGGACTTTGTGTGTGTATACACACATACATGCTGGAGGAACAAAATTACCTGCTAAAATTAGTAAAATTTCTTTCAAAGAACTCTTTAGCTATCTGTACCTATCTGTTAGATTTTATCGTAAGAATCATTAGAGTGAACAACTGAAACTGGAAGTTAGCACCAAAAAATAAATATTTTATTCCTTTCCCAAATCATATAAAGATCTTTTGATGAGTAAATTTGTGTAATTCAGCACTGAAAATTAAATATGACACTTGATATTAGATCTAATCTGGGCTGAATTTACCTAATTCTGTGTTGCCTAGTAAGCTGACATGATCTTTTTGATATAGGGGTACTGTTACCTTGCTTGCAGAAATGTCTTCATGAGTGATCACAAAGGAGACCCTTTATTCATTTTTTTTCATTCTAATTATTTATTTTCTTTTCACAGAATGTTTTATAAAAATTAGGAGTATGTTACATTATGCAGTCAATTTCCCAGGGAATCTGAAGGAGCCAAACTTAGTCTGGGTCCCATGACAAACACAGAGCTGCACAACCTGCCTTCACTCTGCTTTCATCCAGCCTACGGTTGTCAGAATTTTTTTATTTTGCAGTACTTCAAAGGTATAATGAATGAAGCCCTAGACATGCTGAAATGAATGGTAAAACTCCGACTGACATCAGTAAGATTGCAATTTCACTCTACCAGAAACAGAGATCACTTCATCTGCTATTGAAAAGCAGCCTTCAATTCATTATTTTGTTGAGAGAACAAGTGAAAAATAAATTTCACAGTGCTGGTCGTTTCTAAAAGGACAAATAAGGAATATTTATTTCCTAAAATGGTAGGAAGTGTTTTGAAAATTTTCAGACATCAAGTAGAAGCTGCCCAGCTCATAAGGAAATACAAAATGCAGTCAAGAGTTGTACTTGATACACCATCTCAAGGCTAGAATTACATTGATACAGAAGGAAATGAAACAAGCTTCAAAAAAAAATGTAGAAGAGATGTGAAAACAGCACTATAATGGTACAACTTAAAAATTTAAAAAAAAAAAGGAAACAAAAGCAGATTTCAAGTGTAAATTTCACTTTTAGTATGCCAAAATACAATATACGAGACACATGATAGCAATAATAATTGCAGAATTTTGCTAGTTATTAGAATCAAGCAAAATCACTGACTTTGGAGAGACAGGGTAGTTGATAGCTGATGATTTTAACACTGTTGACTGATGACTGTTCCACAATGCAGCAAGGCAACATTAAGCAAACAACACATTGTTGCACATTACAGATAATCGTAGCACTTACTTTCTCATAATACTTGATTTCATATTCAGTAATGACTCCATTGGGATGTTCTGGTTCCTGCCAGGAAAGCTCCACGCTCCTCTGCAGCACTCTTTCTTTCATTACGCCACTAACTTGCGAGGGAGCTGTTTGGACAAGATGTGTCAATAAATAAAAAGCAAATTTGTTGGATGCCTAAAATCAAATATCATTACTGATCCACCCCATGCTGAGCTGCTTTCATTAAGGTAAAAGAAAGCACCTTTTCATAGCTCGCAATTCAAAGCTAATGAATATTCAAGCAGGACCCTATTACTGTTCATAAACTCAGAACAGAAATCGAACTAAAGTGCAAACAGCAAAAGGTGTCATTGTTTGAGTTAGTGCAAAACTGAGATTGATGGGATAGGAAAAACAATTAAGCAAATTAATTCTGATGATGATAGAAAATCAAATTTTTAGATTGATGTGTAGTAAATTAAGAGTCTAAATATTTATTGCACATGTTTCTGAAATGCACATAAAAAGAAAAATAATCTTTTAGAAACAAAATCCCATTTTAGGCTGACTTGATATGACTAATTCCAATTCTGCTTAGAAATAATCTCTCACATTATCCAATTACGACATGATGGTGATGAAAACAACTTTGTTAAGAGACTTAGCCCACTCTTTTTCATTAGTTCAAACCTTTCCAGGACATTCTCTCTTTAGAGCTGAATTTTCCATATTTGGTCTTGTCATTTTTGAAAGTGCAAGACAATTTAAGGAGTAGATCTTATGAAACAAAGGGGACACTCTCTTCCTCCACCTCACTCTGCAGAGATATAAATGCATGCACACTTCATGCATGCAGATGTACACACACTGAGTTTCCTAATAAACATCACCCACAAACAAGGACCGTTTGAAATTAAAAAACCCCAATCCCAATATAAAAGCATTACAGAGACATCGACTCTCATATAAAAATGTTTAAGAGAGAATGTAATAAAATGTGAGAGACTGAAAAAATAACTCACTTTCTCAAGTTATCTCATCTTTAATGAGAAAGACAGCAGATATTTTTCTGATGTGCAATATCAAAGGAGGCCAAATATCAGAGTCTTCCTCAAACATACACACCGAATATAGAATAAAAGTCCTGTAAAACTGTAGCACTTTGAAAAACAACTATGGTATTGGAACCACGCAGAATTGATCTTGTTCTCATTCAGTTTAATGGAAATCAATTTTGCTCATGCAAAAGGTAAAGAAAGAGAGGACCTGACCCTCAGTCCCCTACAGTTAAAAGCTAAATGGCATTTACATGTATAAGGACTTGGTCTTGGAGTAGACTCAGACACAGGAAAGGTGTCTCAGATAAATTTATTAGAAATAATATACCAGAGATAATTTAAAAGTTATTAAATTAGAGATAAATGTATGTATATCTTTTTCTAACACAGAATCTAATACTGAATCTTTACTGAAATTTTTGTTTAAAAAACCTGAAAATTTTAAATCTTTTAAGTAAAAAAACCACCACCTTATTTCAGAACTGTGTATGAAGCTTTCAATATGTAAAATCATGTACAGTCTTCAGATAAAACACAATTCTTACCCCAAGCAACACGATGATCTTCACTTTCTCTAGTTTTTTAAAATAACATAAAACACCTAGAATGCACACTCTTGTATCATTAAGTATAAAAACATAATGATAAAATTAAAATACCTACAGCACAATCAAGAAAATAATCCTCTAAAAAATTAAATTGGATTGCTAACTTCTTATTGCAATTTTGAAGTTTCTAGGGGTTTTTTAAAATTATAAAATGTATGCTCATGCAGGTTTTTAAATTAAATTTGTTTACATTTCATTAGAGGCTCCAAGAATCCATGAAAATTAGGGACTGAAGCCATGCATGATAATTTTCATTATAAACTACTATGCTGTATATAATCAATATAATCAAAGTTGAAGATCTCTTGATCTAAGCTGGCTAACTGATAAAATCGTAAAATTGGATCAGACAAACACCATGGGTTGTTGCACAAAGCCAGGATCAGTCTGACTCTCCTTGGATTCTCTTTCTAAAAGCTTAGAGTATTTCCACTCTTTAAGTAGTGAAATATATTCTTTTCCATAGCTAGGACTCCAGAATGCAGCTAACTAATTTACTGTCTAGTTTTCTTTGACATGATTAACTAGTTGCCTTCTTTCCCTAAATGAATACCTCTGCATCCTGAATGAATTTTAGAGAGGTCATTATGTTTCGTGTATTATTTTCTATCTCATCCAGATAAATGTTTTTCAGATTGCTAATCTTACATTTTTAGATGTCCAAAATTGTTAGTGTTGATACTTATCATGGAACAATTTTATATTACCTAGGTTACTGGAATTTTTTCTCCACGTTTCCTGCTTTTTGTTTTTGCTTATCAAATTTTTTCATTCCGTTGGCCACAGCATTCATTTTTCTTAAAGCAGTGAAGCAAAATGAACTTGATATTAGTTAACTCTGTGTATGTGGGGAAGGAACAGGAATGTGAAGGAGGAGGGACCGAGAGAGGGGGAAGATTTTAATCGGGGAAATAAAATACACTGTGTGACATTCCTACTTAAGACCCATACAAAGTACATCACAAACAGGCATATTCCATTCTTAAAGAATTTCCATTCAAACTAAAATCCCAGTGATTTACCAACATTGCAAGGCAGCATCCAAATGGTTTGGTTTGGGGTTTGTGTGTGTGGGGTTTTTGGTAGTTTGTTTTTGTTTTGGATTTTTTGCACCCAAAACTAACAAAGTTGTGCTACCTTTCATTGTTAGAAGAACAACATGAGGAAGAAGAGAAAGTCCAAACCTACAGTCCAATCTTGCGTGTGTTGGCAGCTCTGAAGACAATTATGTCGCATATAATTCCCATACCACATGAGATTCCTAAAATGCACTATGCTACCTAACCTTGTTTTGAGTCCCCATGTTTTTCAGGGGAAGAAGGGAATCATTAAATTGACTGAAGCCAGAGTATCCTCCTCTGGCAAGGAACACCAGTTTATTTTCACTGCATGGAAATCTCTTCAAACTAGAGCAGCCACATAAGCCAATCCATTGACATGACAGGGTAGGCTATCTTTATCCTGCCTTTTGGGCTGCATTTCTTGATCTCTGCTTAATGAGAGTGTACAGGTCAGAAGCATTTTGTTCTTTATTTTAGTATAATAATTTCCTCTGTATTCTCTCTGTGGCTTTTTTACAGATGGTTTTACATTCATGGTTTTTTTTGTTCTGGCTTCCTGACACCTCCTTTTAAACCTTTAGCCAACTTCTCATTGCCTATCTATGTTAATTAATTAACAAGTTTTATGGTTTTGAAACAACTATATTTGAGCAAGCTTGAAAATTAGTTAAAGGATACAATTCATCCTTACATACAAGATAAATTAGGGAATTAAATTACCAAAAAAAGAGATAACTGTATAAAAACAGGATTAAAAATAACATTTTTGTTCCCATTTCTAGCTAAGTCAATAATGATAATAATAGTAGCAATAATGATACACTACTTCAGGGTTTTTTTCTTCTAGTAATCTACTTCTTGCCACTGCATCTCTAACGAAGTCTTTCACGACAAAGACAGTCCTTACAGCATTTCTAGACAACTAAGTACCCAGTCCTGAATGACTTGAGCTTGCATAATCCCTACTGTATCACTTCAGGTTACAAAGAAGCATCACTTGACAGAATCATTATTTCCATAATATATTACACAGGGGGATACAGGCTGTTCAAAACACCATTTGCTATCAACTTTCTTTCTGATATACCTCATCTCTTCTTTTTCTCCTTCCTGCTGACACAACATCCAATGCATCAAACACACACAGCCTCGCAGGGCTAACAGGCAGATGTACCTACACGCATAAGAAAGTACTTTGAGAATGACAGGCCCTCAGCAAACTCATTCACCTTTTTTAAATGCTTCAAATATACCATTCAGCAAAAGAAAAAATTGATTTTCCCCAGGTTTCAACAGCACAGCCACTCAGAAATATAACTGTGCTGGGTTTTTCTGATAAAGCCTTCAAGTTATATAGATTTCAAGCTGGTCATCATTTTCAGATCAAGGTATAGAAAAAGTTAAAACTGAGGTGACAAAAAGAGCAGGATATTCCAGGGATATATTCTGTTCCACAGAGAATATTGCATCTGGTAGATTGATGTGTTACATCCATACTGCTAAGCCAAGCATATGGTATATTATTAATATGTGCAATTATTGAGGTACAGAAAACTGTAGCAATTGTTTTGGAAAGCGCTGCTTTTAGGCCAGAGTCATCTGAAAATGCTATAACATAATATTGCTCATGACTCTATCCTTAGCTATTCTCTGGTTCTCAAGACAAACATTTTCCTCGATCCATAGTGTGCTTCCGAGAAGACAAAGAGGGGTGTATCAGAACACACCACCACCAAAAAAACCAAAGCAAAACAACAAAAAAACCGCAAACAAACAAAAACCAAAATCAACCAAACAAAAATGCCAAGCAAACAAAAAAACCCCAATAAAACCTGAAAAATTAAAATATGTGAATCTGGACTTTCACATATAAGAGGAACCAGGCATAATGTACCAATTGCTAGCACAAAATCAGCTGTAAACATCTTTTTACTGAAAAAAGATAATTCAGCAAAAGAAACATACCTATCCATTTCTCAGTGATTTCTTAAAGTCCTGAATCTTGAATGTGTCTCAATTCCATCAACAGCATCAGTCATGGAGACTTGTAATTTGATACTTTTTAAAAAGTGTCTCTAGAAGCAGCATCCTAGGTGTTTAGTAGTTCATGTATATGAAAAAAAATATTTAAAATCCTTAGAAATAAGGGTTTCAATCCTGCAGTCACACTTCATACAGAAAACCTCACAAATGAACAGGAGTACATGCTCCTTGTGCAGGACTAAACCCTATATTAACAAATGCTACCAAATTCATGCTTGCAACTCCAGTTTCATGACTTGTCACACAAATCCTAAAGAAGGAATCGGCTATCAGACTTCCTTAACCTTTTTTTTCTTATTTCCTTATCTTACAACAGCAATAATGTACTGAAGTCAATCTGAGCTTTCTCTTGTACTTGCTGAAGTCAAAGAATAACACAGGCACTTGGATAGCACCCTTACAGAACTTCCTAAAGGACAAAAACTCTTGAGTTTTGGCCTCTTTCATTTTCATATCATGAAGATATGCAAGAATCATTCAAAACCACCAGCTTTTCCTACAGTAGCAATGAGATCAATTTTACATCCCTGTAACACTGTATCTTAGGGCCCAATATAAGTTTTACGTGACATAAACCATTTTTCTGCAACACTGTTCTACAGCAGTTGAGGGGTGTTTTGAGTATTGAGCCTGAAGAGGGCATTGCTAACAGATGCAAAACATACGAAAAACAGGGATATTGACATCCCAGTGGTTATAACCTACTCTGCTATTTCCTTTTAAGATGTCTTTGCTGCCTCCTTTTTCAGCAGAAATCTTTGGATAACAGACTTGTTTTGGCTCTACATCTATTTTAAGTGAGACTGTAATCTGGCATTTTTCCAATAACAAATGTAAAATGAACCTTTGTATGTGTACATATACATATATACATATATATCTATATATATCTATCTATATCTATATCTATATCTATATCTATATCTATATCTATATCTATCTATATCTATCTATATATATCTATATATATCTATA